>CM075941.1:23222988-23716580 GCA_038030265.1 Corythucha ciliata | reverse complement strand
CTCAAAGTTAAAATTCAATTAAAAATCACAGACTGAACGAAATTAGATGCGGTTTTCATTATACTACTCAGGTAATGGACTATTATGACCTGAGAGGACTAAAATGAAAAAAACTGACACATGCAAGTTCCCCATTACGCGAGCAACGATATTTCACTTTTTGCTCGAGTTGTGAACGCTATTTTTCGCACGACCACTTGCAGAATTTATTCCCTGATAATTACTCAAAGCAAATTTTTCAAATCATTAATTAGTGAGATTTTTATGAAGTAAAAAACTTGGTGACTGGCGGAATTTTGAAACTACGTGAACGCTTTTCTATACGAGTTAACCTCCCGATTAAATTTTAAATTAACTTTAGCCCATTCCAAAAACTACATACCTACGTAACTAATAACTCATCTTTTTAAAACTGTAAGCTAAAATCGTTTTTCGTTCATGTCTATTCAAAATATAAATCGCTCCGTCCGACAGCGTCTAAAAAATGAATCCGTTAATAAAAAAAAGGTAAACTACCGCTCACCGAGTTGTCACCTTCGAGAAGACATGAAGCAGCGTGCGATATAATATAATATACATACGAATATAACATACGCCTATGATATATTCGTCTTTCTTGAGAGGTTTTGGGTTCGGAAAGCTGTGCTTTCTTTACTGGTCGTACGGAAAAAAAAACTTGGACCATCTTGTCTCTACTTTAGCGTTATTTGAGCGAAATTTTGATGTTATTATATTGGTAGAAGCTTGGCTTAAAGATAAAGATATTTTTTTCAACTTAATGATTACAATACATTCTATACGCAGAATAATCTAAACCAAAACATGAAATTGTAGTATTTTGTACAGATAAAATAGTAATTAGTACTACAACTGAACTCTTTTTAGACGGTTGCTCGTGTTTGAAAGTACAACTCAACTTAAGGAAACGTAAAATAAATATTATAAGCGTGTATACCGCTCCCCGAGTTTGGAGGTGCTGAGGTCAGATTTTTTGTACCAGTTAGAGGAGGTAATAAAAAATTGCCAATGAAAAGAGGTTTTTTTAGTTGGCGATTTTAACATAGACATACTAGGTTCTCTCAACGTTATACAAGAAGGGTTCTCAATTTGCTTAGTGAACTAAAATTTGTTTCTTATGTGAGCGTTCCGACTAGAATAGTAGATGGCTCGAGTACATGTATCGATCATGTTTTTTCTAATGTTAGTGACACGAATAGTAATAGCTCAATTGTTATCGCCACAACAATTAGTGATCATGCTTCTACGTATAGTTACTCAACTGCTACTGCGTCCGGTAGATCGTAAGATGTCTACTCGAAATAATGTTGGAAAATATTTAAATTTTGCAAAACTCACTGCTAGTAATGTCAATTGGGCAACTGAAAAAATAGTCAATTTACTAAAATAGTCAAATTAACAACATCGAGCGATCGACAACCATAATTCAAGTTTGTAAGAAACAGGTAAAATTGAAACCCTGGATGACTGACAGACTGTTGAAATCGATTAGGAAAAAGGAGACGTTGCTTGCCAAGTGTCGAAAGCAGCCGTTTAATGTGAGTCTGAATAATTACTTTAAAATCTATCAACAAAAGCTAAAGAAATTAATTCAAACCGCAAAAAAGAAATTTTATTCAGTCAACAATTTTGAAAATATAGGGGGAAGTGATTGATAAAGGGAGTTCAAAAACAAAAATTATGCCTTCCACAATAGTGGTTGACAATAGCAATATTAGTGTAGATGAAAATCCTGTGGAGGTCGCAGAAATTTTTAATGATTATTTTTCTTCTGTTGGTGAAAAACTGCACCCTGACCTGTTAACAAATTGCCCCAATGCTCCTGTGGAAAGGATAGAGAACTCTATATTCCACTTCGGCGACTCTGTCTTCCTTTAAAGCAGTTGACGAAGAAGAACTTATGGGAATATTATACCCGAATGGAGGCTGTCTACACCTCTGGGGGTATACACCTCGGTATTCCAAGCCGAAGTCTACGCAATTAAGGCCTGTGCTGCTGAGAATATACGTAGGGACGTGCAAAATGCCCATATACGTATCCTCACGGATAGCCAGGCTGCCATTAAGGCACTAACGGCTCCGATAGTGAGCTCCGGGCTTGTATGGGACTGCCGCCAAAGCCTTAGTCTGCTGGCCCAGGATAACAAGGTAAGCCTTGAATGGGTACCGGGACACAAGGGTATCTACGGGAACGAGCAGGCGGACTCCTTGGCCAGGGAGGGCTCGAATGGAGACTTCACTGGCCCGGAGCCGGCGCTCGGCGTCCCGCCATCGACCTTCAGGATGGCGATAGCTAAGTGGGTTAATGCCCAGGCGGCTATTCGCTGGCAGAGACTGGAGGGACATCAGCAGAGTAAGCGCATGGTCGAAGGACCGTGCAGGAGGCTTACGAGCAAACTGCTCCGACTTAGCCGGAGAGACCTTAGAACGGTGGTAGGCCTTATCACAGGATTCTGCCAGCTCCGTTATCATCTACACCGCATCCGGGTAACCACAGAGTCCCCGGTGTGCAGACTGTGTGGGGAAGAAGACGAGACCGCCCATCACATCGTGTTCGAATGTGAGGCGCTCGCGGGCCGCCGGCTTAGCATCTTCGGGGCCGACCAACTCGAGGGTGCTCCGACCGGCGAAACTCTAGCCGAGGACCTCCTAAACCTCGTCAGAGGGAAGGGGATCCTGGACTAGATCCACAGACCCAGGGGGGGCACAATAATCCACCTAGGATTCCGTGCCGGGGGGGCAACCCTCCTACCCGTGGGTGTTGTTTCAAAAAAAAAAAAAAAAAAAAAAAATGGGAATATTATACAGCATGAAATGGGGATCGGCGTCTGGTGAAGATGGTATCACTGTCCCTTTTTTAAAATCATTCGAAAGTTATATTGCAAAGCCATTGTTATACGTTATAAATTTAAGTTTCAAGAATGGTTTATTTCCCAGGATTTTAAAAAGAGCTGTTATAACTCCTGTTTCAAGGGGGAGGGGGCTAGCAAATTTAGATAATTACAGGCCCATTTCTCTTGTTAGTAATGTGGCAAAAATATGTGAAAAACAGATTGATGTCATATCTCTTGGAAAGTGGACAGATTTCGGATAATCAGTTTGGATTTGTAAAAGGAAGAGGGACACAAGATGCTCTTAAGTGTTTAGCGTCAAAAATTACATCATCATTACACAACGCTTAAAAGTGTTTGGTAACTTACTTGAACCTGGCTAAGGCTTTTGATTCAATACCTCATGTTAATCGTAGTTGAGACTTTTAAAGTTATGGGCTAAAGGAATCAGCTTTAAAATGGTTGACTGACTACCTATCCATGAGAACTCAAAGAGTAAGGCTATTGGACACGCTAAGCTCTGATAAATTAGTGAAATTTGGTGTTCCACAAGGAAAATTTTTAGGGCCGATATATGTTTTTTAATGTATATGAATTGAGTGTCACGGTTAACCATAGCTGCGGTGACATATTGTGCTATGCAGATGATACTGCAGCTGTCTTTGTTGACGAGAGTTGGAAAAAGGTGTACAAGAATGCTGAGGAAAATTTTAGAATTTTATAATGTGGCTTAATAGTAAAGGTCTTACTATAAATGTAAATAAAACGAAATTTTCCATTTACTCATTGAATGTTGCTGGCCAACCGGAGCGTAATTGGCGATTCAGATTATCACTTGCAGCGCTAGCGTCGAGGCGCAATGGCGGAAAAGAGCCCTACTCTTACCACCAACGTAAGGGCTAAATAATGTGTTTTTGCAGTTTTTAAGGAGTTTACAATGCTTTCCGCCTCAACTATTGCCACACATGATTGAAAAAGGATTTGCGGTTACGACCTTTCTTCGATCGACCTTTTACGACCTGATTCAAAGGATTACATTTCGGGAACGTAGTGAATTTAGTATCCTAGTTTGTACCTATAATGGACAGTACGTAGTCATTATCTTTTTTTGTTGTCTCATAATGTTGCCTATGTGAATCATTATAAAGATAAATGCACGGTCTCATCAAGGAGATTCAAAGAAGGGGAAGTGGAGTTAAGCACCAAATATTGTATATGCGGCCAAATAGAGGACGCCAAGGCGTAGGCCGCCGTTGATGAAAGGGCAGGGGTGGCCAACTGGAAAAAGAGGGTAAAATCGTCACCTCCTTTCGCATAGGTTATTAACCTATCTGTTGAAAAACTAACATATGTAGATATCAAAGGGAGACCATTCAATGCAGCAGACGTTTTCTCTAACACTGATTTGAAACGATGCAACATATTACCCCCACAGACTTCACCTGAGACCTCATTAAGATCATCAAAATCAATCCCATCCAATCGTTGAAGCTTTTCTCTAATTATGTATTCGATGAACTGTGCTAAGTTGGTTGCATTGATATGTTATTCAGTAGTATGTTGTGTTTAAGTCCTTTTTCAAGCAAGTCAGTTTCTTCCTTGGTGAATGTAGTTGTTGTCATATTTACCAGTCAGTCTTGTGCGAGTGCTCGAATAGTTAATATCGGAGGTGCTCTCGCGAAAAATAAATTAAAAAAAAAAAAAAAAAAAAAAAGACATTATAGCAGTTTCGTGTGCGGGAATGTTGACGCAGCGAAATGACTGACCCGGACGGTGTTGAAAGTGAGCTAACAATTGAAAACATTGTTTTAAAAACAAAACAAGAATTGTTACATCATCGGGAGGTAACTGGCGCGATTCGGAGCGTAGACCCCCGTGTAAGTAGCGCATTTAATCAATTATACGACGTCGTAGCTTCATTGTGTGAGTATCTCTCACAAGCTAATGAACTAATTTCGAAATTAAATCAAAATATAAAAGTTTTGGAGAGCAAGAAAGGGGCATCTAGCTCGACTCAGCCCCTTGTCTCTCATGCTGACCAGGCTGCTGTAGTAGGTAGTCAAGGAAAAAACGCCACACAATATGAAACCGACGAAGAGGAGCTTGCTATAGAGAAACTGACTGGATTCTCAAGAGGAGCAGCAAAAAACGTAAAGCCAATTCATCTCCAGAAATTATTTCAGATGGTAACACAGGTAAACCGAAAACCTCCAACTCATTGCAAAACTGGAAAAGTAATCAATCGCAATAAGATTGAAATCAAAAAGCCTAAAAAAGACACACCTCCTCCGCCAATAAATATAACGGGAATAAAAAACTACTCGTCCCTCAAAGATATTATTAAGGACATTCCAAAGGAACAAATCAAAATCACGGCCCTTAGCAACAACGTTTGGAAACTGAACCTGGATAACCGGGAAAGCTGGAAATTAATTACGGAAAAACTGCGAGAAGGCAAAAAACAGTGGTTCACATACCAAGACAAGGGTGATAGACCTATAAAGGTCATTGCCAGAGGACTTCACGCTACCTGCGAGAAAAGTGAGATCATGGAAGATCTTAAAAACCAGGGGCTCAAAATATTGGACGCGACCAACATAGCGAGAAAGGAAAAGAAAGAAAATGACAGGGGGGAGATTGAAACCGTCTTGAGACAACTCCCCCTCTTCATGCTATCATTTGATAAAGATGAAGACGTTACAAAAATCCATGAAATCAGGTCTATTCTAAACTTAATTGTGAAGATAGAGCCAGTGAGGAAGACATCGAAATTGATCCCACAGTGCAAAAAATGTCAGAGCTATTGTACGCAGTCCTATTGTGGTAGGGACCCTGCATGTGTGAAATGTGCTGGACAGCACAGAACATCTGACTGTACCCTAAAGGACGAGGATGCTCCAAAATGCGTGAACTGCAAAGGAAATCACCCTGCAAATTACCGGGGATGCGAAGTGGCAAAAGCCTTGCAGAACATGAGGAACAAAGCAAATAAGCCGCAACTTACTGCAGAGCCTCGCAGCCGCTCCAATTCAATCGGAAATAGTGAAAGACGTAAATCTCTAACGATAGTCGCTGCCGAAAATAATGTTAAGAAAACCACTTATGCAAAAGCGGTGGCTCCGCCGAAACAAGAAGTATCGAGCACGGAGAAAATGCTCACGCTCATACTTGAGAAGTTAGATGAGCAGAAGCACACTAACAAACTTATATTCGAGAGAATGAATAAGCTTAAAAAGGGCTTAGCAGCTTACGGATTACTCTAATGGACAAGACATTAAGAATCGCCACTTGGAATGCAAACGGATTAATTAGCCATATTGGAGAAGTTGAATTATTTTTCCAGATTAATAAGATTGACATCTTACTTATAGCAGAAACCCACTTCACCAAAGCTTCATATGCGATACATCCAAGTAATAAATCGAGAGGGGGATCGGCCATCATAATTAAAGAAAGTATTAAGCACTACGAAGAATTCAAAATTGAAGAAGATAAAATGCAAGTGATTTCGGTAAACGTCCATTTTAAAAGCAAGCACTTCATTATTGCATCAATATACTGTCCTCCCAGGTACGATCTAAAAAATGAAGACTACAGAGTTCTATTCAAACAACTTGGAGAAAACTTCATAATCGGTGGTGATTACAACGCGAAAAATACCTACTGGGGTTCACGCATTACTACGACTAAGGGGAAGGAACTGTACAAAGCAGCAAGTCAAATCAAGTGTGATTTTCACTCTACTGGTAGGCCCACGTACTGGCCAACGGACACCAATAAAAAGCCAGATCTGATTGATTTTTTCATATCAAGAGGTATTTCAAGTGGCTACGTAAATGTGGAAGACAACAATGACTTGGTATCTGACCACTCACCAGTCATCCTAACAGTAAGTGAGTCCGTGATACTCAAGGAAGATGGGCCAAGATTGTTTAACAACAAAACATGCTGGTCCTGCTTTCGGCAAAAACTGGAATCGTCAATCGAACTAAAAGCTCCCTTGAAATTCCCTCAACAACTCGAGGACGAACTGGACATTTTCGTTGAAAAGATACAGAAAGCCGCATGGCACAGCACTCCAACAAGCCAAAAAAGCAACTGTATGAAACAAAAAGTGACATATACTCTTGAAGTGAGAAACTTGCTAAATGCAAAGCGAAAAGCAAGGAGAAAATGGATGAATAATAGAACGCCTGAAAACAAAAACATACTGAACAAGTACTGCCATCAACTAAAGAAACTGATTAGAACAGTAAAAAACGAAACAATAAGCACAAGCAGCAACAAGCAAGCAATAAGCACAATAAGCTGAAAAAGACACAGAATATTCTCTTTGGAAAGTTACGAAATCCATGAAGAGACCGAAAACCACCACCACCACCACCACCATTCTCCACCTATAGTGAAAGCCGATGGGACTTGGGCTAGGAGTAATCAAGAGAAAGCAGATTTATTTGCGAATCACTTGTTTGAAACGTTTCAGCCGTATCCGACGCAGACTACAGAGGAAATTGTTACTCAGACGTACAAAACTGACGAGTATGAAATACATCCAGTCACGCTGAAAGAAATCAAGAGCGAAATAAAAGACAACATCAACGCTAAGAAGTCCCCTGGTTACGACCTGATTACAGGTAAAGTAGTGAAAGAGCTCCCAGAAATAGCATTAAAGAAATTACTTCATATTATTAATGCTGCGTTCAGATTGAAGCATGTACCTTCTCAATGGAAGGTAGCTGAGGTAATAATGATCCCTAAACCAGGAAAATCACCGAATGAAACAACAGGATATCGTCCTATATCTCTTCTACCAGTCTTATCGAAATTATTTGAAAAATTGCTATTAAGAAGGCTTAAGCCAATTATAGAAAACCGAAAACTAATCCCTAATCACCAATTTGGCTTCCGGCATCACCACTCAACGATCGACCAAGTACATCGAATAACAAATGTGATCGAAAAAGCGTTAGAAAACAAACATATTGCATCTAGCGTGTTTCTGGATGTTGCTCAAGCCTTTGATAAGGTGTGGCACGAAGGGCTTGAATACAAGCTACACAGGGACCTCCCTAGACAATATTATCTGCTGCTAAAGTCGTACCTCGCCAATAGACACTTCAGGGTGAAGCAAGACGACAAATACTCGGACCTAAAGGCCATATCAGCGGGAGTACCTCAAGGCAGCGTTCTCGGACCAGTCCTCTACTTATTGTACACAAGGGATCTACCTTCAAGTGACGATGTCACTATTGCCACATTCGCCGATGATTCAGCCATCTTGGCTGTTGGAGAAAACGTTGAGCAAGCTACAAGGAAACTGCAAACAACTGTTGAAAAGGTTGTCAAGTGGACTAAAACATGGAGAGTGAAGCTAAATGAAAACAAATCAGCTCGTGAATTTCACCAACCGCAAAATTGCCACCCTGGACGTCAATATTAATTCGAGTAAGGTTCCGTATGTTGAGTCAGTAAAATATTTAGGTATGACACTTGACTCCAAGCTGAATTGGAAGAAGCACCTACAAAAGAAGAAAGAGGAGCTCAACATCAAGTTCAGGAGTATGTATTGGTTAATGGGAAGGAAGTCCCAATTAACTCTACACAACAAAATTCTCATATATAAACAAATTCTGCGGCCTATTTGGACGTATGGAATACAGCTTTGGGGCTGTACTAAGAAAACAAATGCTAAAATAATCCAAACCTATCAAAACAAGGTGCTGCGCAGCATTGTGAACGCGCCATGGTACATGCGGAACGATGACATTCGTCGCGACCTGAAAATGGAAACTGTTGGCGAAACCATTGCCAAATTCGCTCGGAAGCATCAAAGACGCCTCCTCAAACATAAAAACCCAGAGATGTCGAATGTCCTGAATAATAAGAACGAACTCCGGAGACTCAAGAGAAATAAACCATCGGACCTCGTAGTGTTGTGTTGACGTTTGTAGTGCGTGTGAACCTGGTGCACTAAATTAATTATAATACAAACAAAGGATGTGACTTGTTGAATGACTATCCTAATAGTGAACTAAGTTATGAGATTTGATATTGCTAGATGAACTATGATTTTGCTTAATTTGTTCAGTTGCAATAAAATATCACGAAAAAAAAAAAATAAATATTTACCAGTCTCGGGAAAAACTTGTGGTCACTGTAGTTCTCGGTAGTTTTTTGCGTTTTGAGTTTGTCTATTTTATTGCGTAGTGTTTCGTATTTTTTCGTTATGGTCTTATGTACGTGTTTTTTAATCTGTGTGATAATATCTAATAGGTGTGGAATTGGTACTTTGTTAGTTAATTGGAGCTGGATTCTGAAGAGGGCCTTGTTGAGTTCATCTTTCTTGATGTATAGTGACCTCGTAGACCATAAACTTTTTTTTTTTGAACCATACAGCCATGGTGTTTTTTAAAGAATGCATTTCGGGCCCATTCCCGGTGCCCCTCATCAGCATTACCTATAATTTCATAATTAACAAAAGCACAATAAAATTAAATTAATAAAAACCGGCTAACAAAGAAAAATACAATAACAAACAGTATCGATACGCACCGCTTCACCTCTAAGGCCAAACACAACGGCCAAAAAACACTCGGGAAGCGATACGACTTAAGTCTACCCCACCCTTCCAACAACTCTGCGTCCACTACCCCCCCCCCACCTTTTTTGATATTATTAATTAATGAAAAACTTGACAAAACCAACTTAACAAAAATAACCAACCAACGTCGAGACCAAAAACACCGCAATTAAAATGAACACTAACACAATTATCCAATCGTAAAATCACGCTTTTATCACAGTTCGTTTATACCAGTTGACTAGATTTTTATATTGGCTACACACCTTGTCAGAATCCTGCTGCAAATTGACATTATTATCGAATACATTAATAATTATATGCCAATTCGAGCCACTCCAACTTTCTACGATTTTTCTCGGTCGCCACAACCTGCCTAGGTTGAGGCCTACTATCACCCAAAAATTTTTGTCACACTTATCCCCTTCCACCCTGTATAAAGGCTTAGACTTAAGATAGAGTCAGTCAGTCATTATTATTATTAGCAGTGAGTTCTAATTGCAGTACCGCGGAGTCCAGAGCAAGTTTTAGTTAAGTGTTTGTGTTGCTGTGAACATTGTGTTCAGCCTCGTAGATCATTGTGTATCGAATTCGGGAAATAAAGTTTTTTATAAACTAAAATCGTCGTCGTCGTGACTTAATTGGCGCAGTCGGTAGGACGTCTCCACGAAACATTGAGCTTCGGATCGTTTCAACGATTTTAGGAGACGCATACAAAATCACTCGACGGCATTTTCGTCTCGAAGCGAGATCCCAGCAACAACATTGGCACGGAATAACTGAGCTTGGCTCATGTTTGGATTCTTACTGTGAGTACAACAATTCATCTGCCAAAAATTGTCTTAACAACAAAGTCAACAACAACCACAACAACAAGTTCCACCACTTTCTCTCACTCCCGAGCAACTTGCTTATCTCTATTGCCAATTAAGAACGCTCGAACCACCAAGTTTGAAGAAATGTCACTTGGACATGCTTCCGGAATTTCGGGGAGAACCAGAACTCCTGCAACATTTCATAGACACTGCAGAACATTTAATTTTAACCCTCTCGAACCCCGAAGAATCAGACAACTTTCAAAATTATTATCTTCTAAATTGCATAATCGCAAAAATAAAAGAGCCCGCCTCTCGTTATATTCATTCACGCCCCATCTCTTCCTGGGCCGACGTAAAGGACGCCTTACTCGCAAACTACAGTGACAAACGAGATATCCACACTCTTTTAATTGAACTATCTTCTTACAAACAAAATTCAGATTCCGCTTTTCAATTCCTAGAAAAAATTCAAAAAATGTTATTCAATATCATTGCCCAAATTAAAAACCATTCAGATAATTATCCAAAAGAGCTTGTCCCTTTCATGGAGAAACACGCATTGCGATGCCTTTTAAACGGATTAAACGAAAATATCGGGCCTTTATTAAAGACAGAAGCACCCAAAGATTTAAACGAAGCATTAAGCAAACTAACAAACGACTTCCAATTCCAAGCCCAAAGACCCAATCATTTCCCTAGAAAACCGTTCCCCCAAAACCAAAGTTTTAGAAACCAGAATTCCTTTTCCCAAAATAAAAATTTCCAGTTACAACATCCTCCTAACCAAAATAAAAGATTCAGTCCTAATAATCAACAATATCAAAGGTACAACAACCCATTCAATTTTCCCCGACAAAATTATCAGAACCAAAGGTCACAACAAATTAAAACACCACCTCAACAGAGTACACAACAAAATGTCTACACCCCGACTCCAATGAGTTACCAAACAGTTTTAAACCATGAAGTGACCCAAAATACGGAGAAAAATTGTCCGCCAAACCAATCTTTTGATAATAAGAACCAAGACCATTACAGAATGACAGAAAAGCTTTTTTTAGGAGATGGCCCCATACTCCCCGGTCAATTGACTTGATGCATCTTGAAAAATCACAACAGCTCCCGTACATTACTTCCCCTTTAGGCTTAAGAATTTTGATTGATACGGGGAGCTCGAACAGTTTCATAAACCCCTCTATTGCAGAGGAAATGTTCAAAGAAAAAATCAAAAAAGACAATTTTTCAGTTAGAACAGCTCATGGAGAGAGCACAGGTTCAAGTAGCCTCATACTAAATAGTAATGAGTTTTTTGGAAAAACAAAAGTCCCTTGCAAGCTTTTTATATTTAATTTCCATAAATCTTTTGATATTCTTTTGGGCTTAGATTCCCTTCAAAATTTGAATGCAAAATTTGAAATAGACTTGGGGGCTAATATGCTGAAATTGGGTAGATTTAATGTTCCCTTAAAAATGTATTCTATTCCCCAAATAGAAGGATAGATAATTGACGGTCGTTCAGCGAAACAAATTGAGCTACAACTTTCTGCCGTAAAAGACGGAGAAGCTCTAATTCATTATACAAAGTTTGGAGAAATTGAAATTCCCGAATTTATTGTTTCAGTAAAAGATGGAAGAGCATATTGCCTTGCCATCAATACAGGCACCTCAGATAAAACAATTTATGTGAAGAGGCCTTTAGATGAAAGTGAGGCCGAACCTTTCTACATTGCGCAGAATGGTTACGGTATCTCATACTCAAAAGAGCCAGGGTGCATTGCGCAAACTGAGTTCCATAATTATCAAACGAAAAATATCGCACATTCAAGAGAACCAGGTTGCATTGCGCAACCTGAGTCCTCCGATTTTCAAAGGAAAAATAAAAAAGGGACATTATTCAGAAAAATAAGGGATACGAATAAATTAACGAAATTAATGGAACAAATGAGGCTTGAACACTTAAACGATGAAGAAAAATCAGAATTGAAGAAATTAGTAAGCGAATACTCCGATATTTTGTACGATGAAAATGAAATATTAAGTTCTACTTCCGGTGTAAAACATGTTATAAGAACAACAGATCGCCCTGTAGGTGGGGCCCAAAATACACCTACCGTATCTCCTGCGTGTCGTAAGAGGCGACTAAAAGGGGCGGGGAGGCGGTCCCGTTAGCCTGGTAAGGCAGCCATCTAAGGGAGCACACCCCTACAGAAAAGCCGGGAGTCGGGTCTCGTCAGCCACAGGCGACCCGAACCTCGCAGGGTGACGTCTCGGCGCCACACGGGCTTGGTGTGGTGAACCCGGGGTCCTGTTGCCTAGTTGCAGGGACGCATCCCAGCCCTGTGGCTACCCCTATGGCCTTGGCCTCCCCTTCCCACATCCTGCTCCTTCCCCACATCCTCATTCCTACTGGATGGATATGGCAGAACACGGCGTGGACATGGAAACGGACAATAGGGTTTTGAGATATCTCGCCCGACCTGGCAGTAGGGATAAAATGCAAAATATAAATCATTATGGCTAATTCAAATATTGAAGAAACCGGACAGATTATTGGCAACCTGGTAGAGAGTCAGGCTCTACTAGGCGACGTTGGCGCGGACAATGACCTACAAACTCGGAAATGCAATGAAGAGAGTGGAAGAGGGCCGGCCTCTTCTCACTCTCCGAGCAAAAATACTGCGGGAAACCGTAGTCTAGAAAAGGAAATTCAGCAAGTCGGTGATTCTGCTTGCCTGTTTGCAAGGCATCCTGGCCTAGTAAGGTCAATGAATCTGCTACGAGAAACTCTGAGTAGGACGAGTAGCCCTGTAATTCGCTTACAGGGAGTGAAGCTGAAAGAAAAAGGAAGACATTCTCATTGGACCCATATGAAATTCTTCCTCCAACGAAGAAACCAGCGCGTTCGCCAAAAGACAGAGCGAATGCAAATAAAAAAAGATACGAAGAACATAGAACGGGAATTCATCAAAGACCCTCAGTCCACTCGAGTGAGGAGCCTTTCGATAGAAACGTGGTCATTAAAGGGAAGGACTCGAGCTTTAAGGAAACCTCAATCTTCAAGCTTTGTCGAGAAGTTAAATTCAGGAAACTGGCAAACGGTGACTTGTTAGTAGAAGCTAAGTCGAAAACCCAGGGTGAGGAGTTGAGGAAAATGGGAAAAGTGGCAGAACGTGAAGTCGTGGTGGATGCACCACGTAACCTTAATGTGGTGAAAGGTGTAATTTCACACTTCGAGATTCGATTTGCAGAAGAAGAAGAAGAAGAGTTAGTTGAAGCTTTCTCAGGTTTCGGTGTAATCGAAGCGAGGATTATTAAAAGGAACGTTGAGGGGAGGAAAGTTAACACGAGTACAGCAGTTCTCACATTCAAGGGAAAAGACCGTCCGAAGATGGTAGAAGGAGCAAAGATCTCGTTTATGGTTAGACCGTTTATACCGTCTCCGAGAAGTTGCTTCAGATGCCAAAAGTACGGGCATACCTCTATCGGGTGCAGAGCAGAGAAAATCTGTCGATGTGGAAGGGAAAAACACGAGGGGAGGTGCGAGAGGCCTTTCGAGTGTGTGAACTGTGGAAACAATCACATGACGGGCGTCAAAGAGTGTGAGGTGCACCAGAAGGAAATGAGGATACAGGAAATAATGGTGAGACAACAGTGTGGCTATTTTGACGCTAGAAGAATGGACGAAGCAGGGGATTTTGTTAGGGAAGGCCATTCCTATTCAAAGGTGGCAAAAGCGACAGTTGGAGACTATGTTAGAGTGATGGAGAAGGGTAAGCGGGGAGTGTCGTCTCTAATGCAGGGCGAGAGGACAATTAGAAGGACTGGATTTCCCGGAAGGGTGTTTCTAAACTCAACAGCAACGTCCGAGGACAGTGACATGACTAAGGAGCGGTCAGCGAGCGCAGGAAAGAAACAGAGTAGACTTACAGAGGTAGTTGGAAAAGAGCCTATGGTCATAAATGGGAGTTTAGGTAACCTATCGGCCCGGCTCACCCGAAAACTAAGATACGGTCTTCCCCTAAAGAGCATAGAAAACAAGAAATTCATGATCAGGGCGTGGATTCAGATGTTAGTAAAGCTGCGAAGGATTCTAGTGATACGAGCAAGCCTGACGTCATAGAAAGGTCAACCCCGGAGTCCATTGGAGGAAGCCATGAGCAAAAAGCGTTAGCGGAGGAAAATTCTGCTAAAAGCCTGGTATCGATAGCAACAGCAGGACTCAAAATTCCGTTTTCATATGAGTTGGAAAAAGGAATGGGGGTTTACCCCGATAAAAAAGCTGTCTCCCTAAATAAAGGTGGCAAAGGAGCAGCAGAAGAGGATAATGTTCTGGGGAAAGATCCCGCGTCACCGAACAGCAGAGACAAGCCCAACGAAAACACGAAGACGAAAAATGACGAAAATAAAGAAGTAACCCGGGAAGCTCCGACCATGGCAGCTGGAACGAGTACAAATACTAGAACAAGTGAAACATTAGGACTGAGACCGGAAATGTGGCAAAGTGCTTTACAAGGAACTCCTGCTGACTTAAAAGGTAGCGAGAGTCTAGAAAATGTGGAGCAACCCCAGGCCAAGAAGAAGGGCTGGCCAAAAGGAAAGACGAGAGGATCATCTGACGAGCAAAGAAAATCAGGAAGGAGAAGTAATTAATTCTAAACAGAAATTACTAACAAGACAATATATCAAACAATTAATCGAACAAAAATGGAAAACGAGACAATAATTCAATGGAATATTAGAGGACTTAAAGCAAATTACGTGTACATTCAAAGGCTAATAAATAAATATCAACCATTGTGTTTGTGTCTACAAGAAACTAAATTGAAAATTAGCGATCCGATGCAAATACCGGGGTACACTTCGTATAACAAAATGGAAAACATTGGAGAGCGAGGTCGGGCCCACGGTGGCGTTACTATCTACGTGCGAAACAGTGCAAAGCAGAGGGAAATCCCGATATCCTCCAGACTTCAAACGATATCTGTTGAGTTGGAAACTCCCATAAGGACAACTGTGTGCTGCATTTACCTACCTGATGAAAAATGGGCTGAACCGGACTTGGTCAAACTGATTGCAGACCTTCCAAGACCGTGTATGGTATTGGGAGACTTCAATGCGCATAATCACTGGTGGGGCTCTGAGCGCACCTCTGGTAAAGGCTTAGAAGTTGAGAATATCATGGGACGACAAAACCTGGTACTGTTGAACAACGGATCCGCGACTCGAATAGATGGTGCTACAGGGAGGATGAGTGCCATAGATCTTAGTTTTTCCACTCCTCTATTGGCCACAAAATTAAGTTGGAGTGTGCTTGACGAACAAATGGGAAGTGACCACCAATAATTCTACATACTGATCAAAAACGATATCAATATTCCGGTTATAAGAGGTGGAATACGCCGAAGGCAAACTGGGACTTATACCAGAGAAGTATTCAGTGTCCCACGCTATCGGGTGACCCAGAAGCTGATGTACTAGCGTTAGAGGAGAGCATCAATTCTGCTGCCGCGGTAAGTGTCCCATGGAAAGGAAGGCAAGGCTCTAAGCGACAGGTGCCGTGGTGGACCGTGGAATGCCAAGAAGCCAACAGGGAAAAACGACTCAGGTATAGATGCTTCAAATGAAACAGCACACTCGAAAATCTGGTCGCATAATAAGATCGCGAAATCGAGGGAGAGGGTGGTAATGCTAAGAGCAAAGAAAAATAGCTTAAATATTTTAAAATTAGCTCTATGACGAGTGATGTAAGTAGTACACAAATATGGCGGAAAATAAAATCATTCGTTGGTAACGCCGGAAAGCCACAAGAAATCATACTGGAAAAAGATGGACGGGTGTTCTCGGACCCTGCAAGCTCGAGTAATATTCTAGCAGAGCATTTCAGCCTAGTTGCCAGGACAAGTGGATATCCTGCTGATTTTCAGGTTCTTAAAAGACAAGAAGAAGCAGCCGGATTGGATAACCTAAATACTCACGATAGTGAAAAGTATAACGATCCGTTCACGATGGATGAGCTGAAGTCGGCCCTTGGAAAGCTGAAGGAGAAAGCGCCCGGGCTTGATCGCATCACAAACAGCATGCTGCAAAATCTACCTGAAACAATGACCAATCACTTACTGAATTTGTACAATGAAGTATGGCAAGGATGTTTCCTGAGAGATGGAGGGAATCAAAAATTGTAACAGCGGTCGACCAGATAGTAAAACTAGAAACCGAAGTTCTGGATGGTTTCGCCCGTAGATGTCATACGACAGCTGTATTTTTTGACCTCTCAAAGGCATTCGACTTAACGTGGAGATATGCAATTGTCAAAAAGCTGGAGCTCTGGGGAATAAAGGGTAATATGCTCAGATTCGTTGAGGGGTTTCTGACAAACCGGACTTTCAGGGTTAGAATAGGAGAAGCGCTATCCGGCAAGTACATCTTAGAGAACGGAATACCTCAGGGATCTGTGTTTAGCGTCATCCTTTTCCTGGTGGCGGTAAATGACATAACTGCAGGCCTTCCAGAAGAGATTCATATCTCAATGTATGTGGACGACATCGCAATGTACTACACGGGTAGAAATGAGGAAAATGTCGAAGAGATACTCCAGAGGGGAATAGACACTCTTTGCAGGAATGCAAGGAAAGTTGGTTTTTCCTTCTGAGAGGAAAAAACTCAGGTGGTCCATTTCTGCCGACTTAGGAAAGAACATCCACCACCGAAACTAAGGATGGGAAGAGTCGAGTTAAGTGTGAGTAGTGTCGTAAAATTCCTGGGAATATACTGTGACGAAAAGCTGACCTGGGGCAACCACATCTCAAGCATACGTGTCAAATGTACCAAGCTCTTGAACTGTTTTAGGTTGCTTGCAAATCAAACATGGGGTGCTGAACCACTGTTACTGGTTCGAGCATTCTGTTCACTGGTACGATCCAAAATAGAATATGGTCAGACTGTTTACAGATCAGCCAGGAAAACCAGAGTAAAATGCTTTGACACAGTTTACCGTGAAGGCCTGTTGTTGGCCACAGGAGCATTCAGGACAACACCTACCAATAGTTTGATAGCCCTGGCTGGCATCCTCCCACCACAGAAAAGATACGACCAGGCTATGATCATTCAATGGATTAAAATAAACAGTATGGAAGATCACTTCCTCACGGGTTATCTACAGGATTCGTGTGGGGTGGATAACATCTACAGGTACCAATGAAGTAGACAAAGACCGTACAGAGTACGAGCTGAAGAATGCATGATGGCAAACAATGTACAAATAGCAACCCTAGACGCCGTAGAACTGACCGCTAACATAAAGAGGGTAAAGGAGGCGGTGTGGGAAACGTGGGAGACGGAATGGACAAATAAAGGAAGCAAATTGAACACTGTGAAACCTAAGGCACAGTTGGACACGTTAAAGCTAAGTACGCACCTCCGTAGGAAGGAATGCGTGACGATTAATAGGCTTAAATGTGGGCATACACGGCTCACCCACAGTTACATGTTCCTGGGAAGAAGGCCACCAAGATGCCCCCTTTGCGGGGAGACACTAAGCGTACAACATCTGCTTCTAGATTGTCCGAATCTAAGTGAAAAACGAAGGAGAGCAAAGGTGAAAGGAAGTATGAGGGAAATGTTAGGACAGGAAAACCAGCAAACAAAGAGCGTGATTACTTATCTGACAAATATTGGCGCAATTGGGTTAATTTAGGAAGACTTGAGAGAGAAGAACTGAACTGGATATAAGAAGAAGTAGTGTGGAACAATTGTAAAATGGCCGATAGCCTGCGCAGCTGGGCCAAGAAAGGGGGGTGGTTTTAGCCGGTAGTCTGTCGCCAGGCAGGAGCCCGGCACATCGTGCGTAAATGCATTTCCACCTCCCTACCAAGAAAAAAAAAAAAAAAAAAGTGTACACGAAATCATATCGATATCCTGAAATTTATCGAGCGAAGTTCAAAATCAAATTCAAAAATTATTAGATAACGAAATCATGGGGGGATGATATCATACCCTCAAACTCTCCTTACAACGCCCCTTTATGGATTGTACCAAAGAAGAAGGATGCATCGGGCAAACAAAAGTTTAGGTTAGTTATTGATTGTAGAAAATTGAACGAGAAAACAATAGATGATAAATATGATCTACCCAACATAGAAGACATTTTGACGAAATTAGGCAACTGTAATTATTTCAGTACAACCGATCTTGTTTCTGGTTTTCATCAGGTAGAAATGGAACAATCCAGCATTCAAAAAACAGCGTTTAGCACGGAAAATGGGAAATGGGAGTTCCGAAAAATGTCATTTGGGTTGAAAAACGCACCTTCTACTTTTCAAAGATTGATGGACAATTGTCTCCGTGGCTTACAAAATGAAATTTGTGCTTGTTTTATGGATGATATCATAGTTTTTAGTACTAGTCTTTAAGAACACATAATTCGTCTCAAGCAAATATTTGAACGATTAAGACAAGCGAACCTCAAAATTCAATTAGACAAAACCGAATTTTTACGTAAAGAACTAAATTATTTAGGTCACTTGATAACTTCCGAAGGCATTAAGCCGAACCCAGAAAAAATTGAAGCCATAACTAAATATCCGATACCCAAGACAAGTAAAGAACTAAAAGGATTCCTCGGTCTCTTAAGCTATACTATCGCAGATTCATTAAAGATTTAGCGAAAATATCCAAACCATTAACTCAAAGATTGAAAAAAGGCGAAAAAATTAATATTAACGACCCCGATTATTTAGAAAGTTTTGAAATATGCAAAAAACTATTAAGTAATGACCCTGTACTTAAATATCCAGACTTCAAGAAGCCCTTTATCTTAAGGCTGTTGACGGTGCTTCCTCAACTTCGGTACACGATTTCTTTGTGGTGAAACCGAGATATTTCATGAAAATTGGCACATAGCTATTTCTAACCAATTGAATTGTCAGTATGGATTCACTTTTTGGAAAACAAATTCTGAGGGGGGGCTCCCCCCGCAACGAAAGCTTCGGTACACGTTTTCTTGGACAAAAATGCAATATAATTTTTTTTTTATTATTTTTTCGCGAATCTTTGAGGTTGCCAAATTGTCACTATGGATTCACTTTTTTCAAATTTCATTTTTTTTAAAATTTTCATTTTTTAAAAATCGTGGCCTCCACAAAAATGTTTATTCTCACCGTAAATATTTGAGGAAATAGGTTGAGAATACAGTCACAATTTTTTAAAACGTATTCATCAACACTTTCGTATTGTTTTAAGAACTTATTCCTAATTAATAGCAATTTTATTTTCGTTGAAATGAGGATTCCACCTCGTGGCGCTGTGCTGCGGCTAGTTTGAAAAGGTGGATTCTATACAATTATTCGTTGGACTCGAGATGCTACCAACGCCCCCCTCTAACCTCACTCTCATAGCAGCCCTCCTTGTCCCACAACTCCCTCAAGGTTACAGAAAGTATGTTTTTTTTTTTTTTTTTCCTTTCATGTCTTTTGAGTTTTGTGGGCTGAAAAATACGTGAGGATCGTTTTCCGGGCTAGGCCTGCGAAACAATCTACCGTCTTCGGGAGTTGTTTCATTTTTTGTTTTTGCCTAAAAAACAGAACTCGCAGAATAACGATAAAATAAGTTTAATACTGATTAACCCCCGCACGAACCAATTGATTTTTAGCGTTCGAAGAACTCGTCGCTGGGGCTGATCCAATATGGGGGGGGGGGTTAATGGGGGAAACTACCCCCTCCCCCAGGATTTCAGGAAAGTTGATTTTTAAAGAAAGATAAAGAGAATATCACGACGATTAGCTGAGGACAAGCGGTGGTTAAGAAGCTTATTTGTCAATTCTCTAATAAAAGTAAGGCTACCCCTTCCCTGCAATGCCTATTTTCTAGCCTCACCTTGTCATAAAGTCTTCAAACAATGTCATACCCTCAAACCTGACGCTTTTCTGACTTCTGGGATTTTCACATCAGGCAGAATCACAGAGCGCCGTTTCTGCTTCCAAATATTAAACTATGGGATGTCGAGTGGTGTTTTTAAAGCAAGTTGTAGTCAAGGAAGCAGGTTACCAAACGGGGTAGTTACAGGAAGAAACTCCGGGACTGAGTTTGATGACTGATTTTAATGTTTTTAGGTGTGCTGAGTCTGATTTTTAACTCTGCCTAACGTTACAACCCCGCAACAAGGCGAAATTTGAGTGGGTATTTAACTATCGTGTTTTTGGGGCGTTTTCACCGCGCCATCGCTTGTAATAGGTTTTAAAACATGGTTTCCGCTCATTTATTATGTTTTTAGAAGTCCTTAATCGGAAATTCAAACCCTCAAAGCCTAACAAGAGACGCTGCAGCCTATAAATAGAAAAAACTGCAAAAACCTCCGATTTCAAGCTTTTTTTCAGTGTGGTATGCATCCAAAGTCGAAATGGATGTAGTTCACATTAGTTTTCCATTTCATTTTCAAACGAGATTGTATACCTGTATGTATTTCTGTCCGTTTCTATCCGTGTTAACTGGTGTGCTGAATCCGAATTTTATCTAAAAACTCTAACTACTGCCAATTAACACCATGCTAGTGATGCAGAGTAGATTCTTAACCAAAGAAAGCAGTAGCAATAGTGAAATTAAACGACATATTAGCACTCATGAAGTGCAGCACTTGGGACCTGCAAGGTGCGTAACAGGTGTTGGTGGGCAGCAGCTTCTAGGGGGAAAAGAGGCCATGTTGCTGCTCTCTTTGAAGGCCGATTTACCCAATTCACTTAGTCTCCTCCATGTAGGGAGCAATTAGGTACGTCTCCTCTACTTCAGCAGGCACATTCGTCACAATTTTAGGGTAATTTAGGTGACAAACCCTGAAAGAGCCTTTTTTTTTATTATGAAACGCTCGCGTCCAACGGAAGAAATTTTCATAAGCCTTATCATTGGAAGTTGCGTGAATTATTGTTCTTTATATATTCCCTAAACAATCCATACACATTTTGTGAGATAAGTTCATAACGCAAGGCGTCCAGTTCTTAAGTCAAGTTCTTAAACGTTCTTCAGATGGGTGCGTTTATAATCCCCTCTGCCATTTTTCAATATGTATCCTTGATTTCGACAAAACCGGTACGTCTTCGAAAAATTTAGGCATACCTATTAAATTTGGCATAGTTGTTCACGTGGCTTCCGCTACTCCATGCGATCGAAGAAAAACGCGAATGGGAACTTGTGACTTTTTTCGTGGTCATCAAACTAAGCCTAAAAGAACAAAAGAACGATTAGTCTCAGGGGCGTAGCCAGCCCGTGATTAAGGGGTGGGCAGCCAGCTAGACACGGGTCCACAGTTGGCCGCGGGGGGGGGGGCACGTCTTGAGAAAAAATGTTAGCGGATGAAATCCAGAAAAGGACATTTTGCGGCTAAGACTGAGGAAAAACACCCATTCACGGCTAAAATTTAGTAATAGCGCTGATTCACGTTAAACGTGAGAAATAAATCTCATTATTCGCGGTTGAAATTGAGAAAACATAGCAATTTGCACTTTCCACGATGCAAAGTCCGCGACGAAATTAAGAAAATGCGCTAATTCACGGGTTATAGAGCTCTTTACACAGCTAAAATTGACGAAATAAATTGCCCGTTCAATGTAGAATTGAGAAAAATCACTCACTTGCGGCTAAAATTGGGGAAAAACGCCAATTCACGGCAAAAATTGAGAAATGGTGCTTATTCACGCAGGTAAAATTGAGATAAGGCGCCCGATCGTGTTTTCTCAAACAAACATCTTGGTAAACATTGCGAAAAAGTGCTAATTTACCGTTTTTATACATATAGTATATGGCAAGTTTGCGGGTACAATTGAGAAAGAGCGCGTACATTTTTGAAAAAGTGCTTATATTCACGGCTAAATTTAAGGAAAATTGTTCGTTCGCAGGTGAAATTGGTTTCGCGATGCAACGTCCAAGTCAAAATTAATGAAATTCGCTCACATGCGGGTTATGTGGACCTTTTCACTGCTACAATTTGAAGGGGGAAAAAATTGCTCAAGGCAGAATTGGGGAAAAGCACTAATTTGCTGCTATAATTGAGGGAAAACGAATTGGCAAAATTGTCACCGTTTGTTGTTGTTGGATCGAAATGCAAGACATTTGAGGAAGAAATGTCAGTAAAAGTGATGTCTTAGTGGTCGAAATCAGTGATACTGGTTGCTTAGTGAGGCAGAGATTGTAATGTGCAAAATTTGGTTTTTATAAAAAAAAAAAAAAAAAAAAAAAAAAAAAAAAAACAGCGAAATTGGTGTATGCATTAGTAGGCGAAATTCGAGTAATTGGTTCTGATGCTGAGCAATTCCTGCGAAAGTTTTAATCATTAAAAAAGTGTTGAGTTTTAACTTTTTGATGGAATTTGGGGGTGGGCACCTGCCCCACGAAATCTGCGCTTTTGATTCTAGTGGAGGGGAACTGCCCACCCCTGCCCATCGCTGGCTACGCCCATGATTAGTCTACACCGATGGTCTCAGAGATATTTCACCAAATCGAATAAAAGGGCCCTCAAATCCAAATTTGAGATCGTGCAGTGCCAACACCCGACGTGGAATCTTCAGGATTTTTTTTTTAGGAAATGGAAGGATGTGTATCTGAAAGAGATTGCCAAGCGTTTATCAGTTTTTCCAGCTTCAGGCTCCAGCCAATTTTCCGTCAGCGGCAGAAAATGGTCAATTTTTGACGGGCCATATCTCAGGAACCATTAGTCGTACGGAGATACAAATGAGCTTAAATAGCCGTAAACTTAATATAAGATCAAGAATCAATCGACCATGAAGGGCAAAACAAAAACGACACTTTTATCGAGTTGCGACGTTTCGACGGTGGAATTTCTCCGTCCTCCTCAGGCTTCAAAACATGTATTTTCTACAT
Source organism: Corythucha ciliata (assembly GCA_038030265.1). Classification (NCBI taxonomy): domain Eukaryota; kingdom Metazoa; phylum Arthropoda; class Insecta; order Hemiptera; family Tingidae; genus Corythucha; species Corythucha ciliata. The sequence goes on along the minus strand of CM075941.1, from coordinate 23,693,469 downwards.
TCGATCCACATAGACCGTGTCAGCATCTAACCACGTTAACGTGCCACCCTAGTAACCTTAACAAATTCATCCCAATTATATAGGAACTCGTAATATACAGGGTGGATCCGTATAAGCGTGACAAAATTTTTTGGGTAAAACTACGTTAAAAGTGGAGTAAAATGGTACCTTCGGAAGTGTCCTACGTCGATCCGTTCCGGAGTTATGATTTTTTTTGTGTTTAAAAAAGTAACCAATGCTTGCTTCAAAAAATCTGCAATTTCTCGGCTTACATCGCACCAAATCCAAAAAGTGATGCCATTTTCAGAAACTACGAAACATTTCCTTTAGGATAAAGGCCATTTTATTGCTTGAAATAATCGTCAACACCCAGAAATCTGGCATTTTTTCCATAAATTCACGTGTCCTCTAAAATGTGTCCGTTTTACGAAAAGTCGCTGTACCCAAACAGCTTTTTCAACAGATTTTCGGTATATCACAAAAACTTCCCCGTCTTCTAAGCTTCCTTTTGGCGTGTTCACATTTCATGTTACCACTGACGTTTCTCACAAAAACGTCACGAGAATGCATAAAAACAGTGTTTTTACGAAACATTGGGCCATTGTCTACGGCATTCGTGAAGGGTGCGGAGAGATCGGCAGTAAGTGAGAACAGGATATCTTACCATGGAGAAGATACCGCAGGCAAGAGACATTCAATTTGACCCCCCCCCCCCAACCATTTCTGCCGATCTCTGAGCACCCTTGACGAATATTGTTGGCACCTGGCACATAGGCAACTGCCTATATTTTTCTGTCAAAATACTGTTTTAGAAAGGGAGGACAGAATATTTTAGGAAGGAAAAGATATTGTAGGCAAACGACATTCAATTATACCCCCCCCCCCCTGAATGGCGACAATTTAATGAATCACTGGTGGGGGAAGGGGTCAAATCGAATGCCTCTTGCCTTCTCCATGGTAAGATATACTGTTCTCACTTACCGCCGATCTCCCTGCACCCTTCACGAATACCGTAGACAATGATCCATGTTTCGTAAAAACACGGTTTTTGTGCATTCTCGTGACGTTTTTGTGCGAAACGTCAGTGGTAACATGAAATGTGAACACGCCAAAAGGAAACTTAGAAGACGGGGAAGTTTTTGTGATATACCGAAAATCTGTTGAAAAAGCTGTTTGGGTACAGCGACTTTTCGTAAAACGGACACATTTTAGAGGACACGTAAATTTATGGAAAAAATGCCAGATTTCTGGGTGTTGACGATTATTTCAAGCAATAAAATGGCCTTTATCCTAAAGGAAATGTTTCGTAGTTTCTGAAAATGGCATCACTTTTTGGATTTGGTGCGATGTAAGCCGAGAAATTGCAGATTTTTTGAAGCAAGCATTGGTTACTTTTTTAAACACAAAAAAAATCATAACTCCGGAACGGATCGACGTAGGACACTTCCGAAGGTACCATTTTACTCCACTTTTAATGTAGTTTTACCCAAAAATTTTTGTCACACTTATAGGGATCCACCCTGTATATTCTATAGTTGCTAATGGTAACTAGTTGTACACTCCGTCAAGACTCATCAAAGACTAGAAGAAATGACAATCTATGTCATTTCTTCTAGTCATGTGGCTAGTCGATAGATTGTTTTTTTATATATTTTAATTTATTTTTGTGTTGAAAAATTTGATGAGTCTTGACGGAGGGTACAACTAGTTACCATTAGCAACTATAGAATATTATATAACGAGTTCCTATATAATTGGGATGAATTTGTTAAGGTTACTTGTAGGTTATTTGTAGTCGTAAACTTAGTCTATTTTAAAAATGCAAAGGAGCGCAATCATCGAAAAGTACTTAGTTCCAGAGATACAACCGATTGAGTATAAAAAGTAAGAAAATTTCCAGTTTTTTTGCGATTTTCGACGTGCAGCCGACCGATTTTTTGTTGGCAAAGTTCAGATTCGGATTCAGCACCCCAAGAAACATAAGATCCGTTGACAAAACTACTTCTATGCGTTTGTCCCGGCCAATTCCCCATTTGACTGGACTAAATCTTGTCATTTTAATACTCTTCTCATCTAAAGATGATACAAAGAATGAGTCACACAACGAACTCCTTACGCCCTTGTGCCTTGTGAGACATAGGCCGCTTCGTTCAATGGCTCGTCCAGATTCGATTCAATCTTGTTCAAGTGTCGCTAGAGAACCTTTAAAACACAGGTACTGCAACACGGATTTCAGCGCCATATTTGGTCCCTCAGTTGTTAGGGTAAACAAAATATCATGAATGAAAAAATTGTCATCGTAACAGCAAACGAACGCGGAACGCGATCGAAATAAATCAAAAAATATTACTTATCAATGAGATCAGGTGATAATTATAATCATGTGAGGGACCAAGCATGGCGCCGATTCCCGTGTTGCAGTACTCGTGTTTTAAAGTGCCTTAAGCCCGGTGCACACGATACAAGGTTCTCCGCAATATTTCTTGGATGAAAAATTCTCCCACCAGATTCGTCGCGAGGTGGTGAGCAAGTAGTGTTCACACACAGGAATATTTCTTGCTTGTTAAGTGGTTTGGCGGGGGTGCCTCTTGATCAGCTGAAAAAGCTGATCAAGAGCTGAGCTCTTGGGAGCTCTTTCCCAAGAGTCAAACTTGAATTTGTTGTGAATTACGAACAACACACAAAAATGCTATGCAAAATGCACACTGATTAAAAAAACACGACACGCTCCGTTTGAACTTCGAAAACCTTTATCGGACAAATTACCAGGTTACATTCCCCTTCCACCAAACCACGTGACTTTACTAGAGCCCCCTGATTGGTCTTCTCAAGCAATCGTGGAAAGCAACTTGCCCAGCTCCTTCGACTGACGTCACCACCTCGCAAGAGGGCATGCGCAATTCACATACGAACTTGCTTGAAAGAAATATTGTTGAGATAATTGCATCGTGTGCACCGGGCTTTAGTCGCGTTTGTTTGCTGTTACGATGACAATTTTTTCATTCATGATATTTTGTTTACCCTAACAACTGAGGGACAAAATATGGCGCTGAAATCCATGTTGCAGTGCCTGTGTTTTAAAGGTTCTCTAGTGTCGCTAGACATGGATGGTATCTCCATAACGCTGGGAAAAACCACCGCCAATGGATAGTGTGCCCATAACAGCTGCTGTGTTTGTTGTGCGCGAAGTTTGATTATTTTCTGAGGTCACATTTCTTTTGAGTACACACATTGAGCACTCCAAGAGAGAAGTGGAATGATATCCATTGCGAGTTCCTTTCACAATTAACCCATCGCTGGTTTTCCTTAAGCAAACTGCCATAACTCCAACAATTTTCGTCGCACGTAATAATGAAGCACACCACTGAAATGGCACAAAATTGTCTTTTTTATTATGTCTACGTGGTTTTGGAATCAACTTGAGTTAAAGGCCCTTAATACTGGGCTGAATTTCCAAGTTGTCCTCTTTTTCCACCAAACAAGGGTTTTCTAACAGCTTTGATTTCGCACACAGCGAACATCAAGATGAGTCGCTCTGCGGAAAAAACTTCTTCTTTAAAAAAGCTTTCCAATGACCTACGATGAAATGGACATTGCCACTGTAACAACCAAGATATTTGGACAAAGGTTTGAAATTTTCAAGTGTAATCGCCAAAATAAGGCTGTTGTGGCCACTGGAAATAAAAGAGAACCATCGTCTTATTGGTGGATGATTAAATCCAAATCGCTAAATCGGTCTCAGAAAATTATAAAAATACGAATGCAGGGAATTCTTCACTCATACACCCCCCCCCCCCTCATAGGGCCCACACAAAACACAATAGGAATTTCGATTTATTTATTTTATTATTATTTTTTTTTTTTTTTTTTTTTGTATCATTCGTGTTTCATAACGAATGCTCGATGTGCTGTGAGTGAAATTGAAGCTGTTAGAAAACACGTGTTTGATGGTAAAATAGGACAACTTGGGAATTCAGCTCAGCATTAACGGCCTTCAACTCAAGCTGATTCCAAAACCATGTAGACACAATAAAAAGACAATTTTGTGCTTTTTTCAGTGGCGTGCTCCAATATTACGTGCGACGAAAATTGTGAGAGTTATTGCAGTTTGTTTGAGGAAAACCAGCGATGCGTTGAAAAAGCGGAAAAGTGCGTTTTTGTCGGAAACGGTTGATATTCGGACCATGGTATATTTGGTCATTTTTTGACGTAAATATGGTCTAGAATCACCTGCTTTATTTGTGCCACGTGGACCAAGTACACCCGGTATAGGTCTCACATCAATCAAATCATGTGTTTTTCTAGAGTGCAGCAAAGAGACAGACCTCTTTTCTCACGACTTGGCGTGAAAGTCGTAGTTTTCTGCGCATACATATTCTTCTGCCGATAAATCACCAATGGGGAACTTGCACATTTTTCAAATCAATCAAGGGTTTTTTTAGGCGAATTTTTAAAAATTTTGAGTGGGGGTATGATTGCGTCAAAGGGCAGTTAATGAAATGGATGGTGTTGGGAAGAGGGGGGAATACGCGTTTTCTGGGGTTTCATTTTTCTTGTTATTTGTAAACAAAACATTTTAGAGTTTCCTCAAATGCTTCAAAACTGCACATTGACGTCATTTTTCCCTCGTACCATCCATCCCCTTGTGAAGAACTTTGAAATTTATTTAAAAATCACCAGAAGCACCAATCGGTCAGGAACTACTGTTAATATCCTTGTCCGCATGTGTCAATTCACCGGTATACTTTTCCCCAAAATTATCCAAAGTACTAACAGCGCTAGCTAATTCGACGTATACTGCCCAAATTTCGAATTTATCGGTAGAAACAGTACAATTGTCGAATAGTCAATAATTATTATCTACCGTAAAAATTATCAGGTTTGGTATGACAGTCTAATTTTCCGACGTGTACTCAGTCAAAGAAAAATAATTCTTTCTGCCGGGTTCTTGATCGTTTCCTTGGGCTTGTTTTCCAGGCGTTATGCTTTCGCCTAAAATCTATATCTCGGGAAAATGACTGACACAATAATAATGTCATCTTATTTATTGCACTCCTATTTCGTATACACTACAACTTGAAGTGAAATTGGTACGTTTCTGATTTCAATTAGAGCATCACTAGACACTGGCTGAGGCATTATCATTATCAGATCACACTTGACTTGTAATAAACTCGCGGGGTCAAGGGCACTTCTTCTGACAGTTCTGACTTCTGACTCAAAAAGATACCTAGATGCGAAAATGTTCAAATATCAGGACTTCAAGTAAGAAGTTAGGAAAACGAATTCTGGTGTATAGTTTTCGTACTAAAATTTCCCATTTTAATTTTTTCCCCGCGATGTACAGCGCCATCTCTTGTCTCAGGGTGATTTTCAAAGCTTCACCGTCAACAGCCTTAAAATGTTGACGTTTTTTACATGTTTATTGTATTATAATATGACTTAAGTTAAGAGTAAGTTGGTAGGCCAACTTAGGTGGGAGTATGTTGGCGGTGAAAAAGTGCGCGAGTTCGGAGTCACTGTTCGCTCTTAAATTAAAGAAAAACGCTGCAAATTTTACACATAGTTTTTTTTATTCACGAATGTAGCCAGATCCGGCTTGAAATTACATGCAAATCGACACCCCACACCCCTATGTTCTTAAAACCTTTAAACATCTTCATTTTGGACCCGCTTTTGGCCCATAAAAACCCAGGGAGTTAGTAGATCAAACTGATCAGATGTTAGGACCAACTAGATCCCAAACGGAGTTTATGTGCGAAAGAACGAGTTTTTTCGAGCAATCCTAGGGGAAGATATGGCCCGGACGGCGTACGGCGGACGGACATTGCAGAAATCGAATCTAGACATGTTAAAACGTACACAGAAAAAGTTTGAGGGTGGGTTGTAAAAAAATTTGTCTGACCGAAAACATAGGTGTATTATTCAGAATGAATAATAAACCAATAAGAGACATTAGAATTCGTTTATTAGTTGGTAAGATTGATATTCTGTATAATTAGCTTAATTTGATTGGCTCTCGAAAAGGATTTGTGCATAAAGGGGGATGAGCTCTACGCTCCGTGTGAGGAACGAGAAATGCGATTGAGATTCCGAGAGAGACGCAATGTAAAATCTGTAAAGAATAAGAAGTTTTTCATTATAGACATTTTGATGAAAAGTGAAGAAAAGTGTTCTTTTTGTCTTGAGGTCCCACCAGTTGATTCTTTGAGGGGCGACTGCAACGACAACGGTTAAGCGAAGAGACGCCAGTTTTTTGGACCCTGGCGAAGGTATTTGATTCGACAAGCAACGGTGAGTCCACATGCTTTTTTATACCGGCCATTACCGTTGATAAAAAAACCCACAATTTGACTTCCATGAGTATTTGCGAAAGGGTTGTAGACATTTATTCTCACCCCTATAATTTTATTTGAATTACCCTTCAGTTTTTGAAACGGTCTCTGATTTTTCTTCCTACGCGAAAATTTATCCCGATTTTTTTAACGAACTTTAACAAATACTAATATTATCTATGCTGTTTTTGTAATTTTTGTAATTTATTAGCTCGCATGCATTCAGACATTCTGAAAGGCCCTGCCTCTCACCTCAGCAAGTCTGGCTTCAAAACTTAGTTCTCCTCTAAAAACGATCCCTCGCATTCTTCGATCACTCGCATCGGTTTTTATTTTCAAACAGCTACTTCTTCACGAATAATTGTAAAATCCCGAGACTATTGCACTCCATTTGAAAGCTGACAAAATGAGGAAGTTTTTTCAATGAACCCAACAAATATTTTCCTTTAAGGAGTGAAAGAAAATCGCAGCTGAAAAACAACGAGAAGGCGAGAAGATACACACATCTCTTTCCAGCAGTTTTAGCACCCTGAGGAAATGACCGAATGGGGAACTTGCACATTTTTCAAAAGTTGGTGTTGCTTAAAGAGGGCTCTTCCACAAGTCTATTGCTCACATTAAACTTCAAAATCATTCAAGGATGCTTTTTTAGTGAATTTTAAAAAAAATTGAGTGGGGTTTCGATTACGTAAAAACTTACTTATTGAAATTGATGATGCGGGGAAGAGGGGGTTAGATACGTTTACTGGGAATAAATTTGTCATGTTATTTGTAAACAAACAATTTTAGAGTTCCCTCAAATGCTTCACAAGTAAGTATTTACGTCATTTCTCCTCGCACCATCCATCCCCTTCTGAAGAACTTTGAACCTTTTTTAAAAATCTTAAAACGCACCAATCCGGTTGCAACTTCCGTTGTTATCCTTCAGTTCACGGGTCAAATCACCGGTATGCTTTTCTCCCCAATCTGAGATTCATGCAAGTTCCCCATTCACAATACAATAGAGTCATTTTGAGTGCACCCTTTCGAATGACCCAATTAGTCTTGACCTAGAATTGGTTCTAGAGCTGCCGGGAGCAAGTTTTTCAAAATAATATAGTCTTACGAAAAAATTAAAGATGATGGAATAACTCCAAAACCAAGCTGAATTCCGGAAAAGTGAATTTAGTAATTTCGACCACAAATCAGCTGTATTCTGTACTATGACCAGTTTTCGGCTAAGCATCGAATTTCCGAACACCCTGTATGATTGCACATCCGCGGAAACAAATAGTTTTTCAAAATCTTTTCAAAAGTTCTTTTCACAAGAGGGAGCATATTGTGACGTAGGTGATCGAAAACGAATGATGAGTTGGCCAACCTTCTTATAGCAACCTTGGCACCGGACCAAGGTTACTTATCTCATATCATTCGATTGTCAGTTGTTTGTTTATGTATGACTAAACCGGCCGGTATTTGGGAGTGCGTCGATTTCTTGTGTCGTCGCGGTTTAATCGTGTAGTATTTTTGGCATTTGCCTCGTAGAAACTCTGGGCTCCTGCATACCTCACGCTTTTGTAGGGAACTTATTGACTTGTCACCGCGTGTCTTACCTGCTTTCGAGTGAAATGGCTGAACAGCTGGCAAAGCACATGGAAACGGTTGATCTTGTTGAACTCAAGCTCAAGGACCGGGTAACTTAACTACGATTTTAATTCGGCCTCTGCGGTCATATCAATAAGATTCTCTGGATTATCGGATCTTCGTCTTCGTAGGACTTGAAGAAGAGAGAAATCGATGATATGCTCAAAGACGTAACCCGATCGTTGGAAGCCCTGAAGACGCTTCGCGACGAAGAGTACCAAAAAGGGCTAGCTTTGGATGGTGAGTTTTTTGGGATACATTACCAAAAACTAGATACCCTCATTTTCGTTTATTTCAGCTAAAATTGAAGCAGCAAAAGTTCATCATGCCCAAATGAACAAGAGAGTCAAACGAGAGACTGATAAAATCAGTCCACAAAATTATAACTTAGAAGAAGTATTGGCTCAAAAACTTGAAGAAGAGGAGAATTTAAGGTAGGGGAAACACTGTATTTGTCTTTGATGTTTACATGCCCAGGTTAACGCCCGTTATCCAAATTGGAACAGTGGCTTAATGTAATTAATTTTCTTCGTTCTTCGTGCAGAATAATGAAAATATCGTTGCAGAAAGAAATACTGGAAAAAATGTTGGAAGAACATTCAAGAATGGTAAATAACATTTCGTGCTACTATCGCTATGAATCAAGCATTTGCCTATTTACTTTTTTCTTTACAGCTTCCCGGTGTGGTGGCTGAAGAGGTGGAGGCGCTCAAGAAGGAAAGCGAGGCCCTTCGCAATTCAATTGCTGACAAACTGGCGATTCTGGAGAACGCTAGAAATCAAGAAGTGAAGGTGCCTGATCAAAACGTTCTTAGCCTGATGACTAACGGCAGAATTATAAGGTAACAGAAATACAGAATACCTCGAGAGGTTTCGTGTTAATGTTACGGTAATAGAACGACGCCTGGTAAATTTTAGCATTTACCAGGCCAAGTTTCGAGTGATATAGCTCGTCAAGAAGAACATGAGCCCGCGGACAGCGCTCTCACATTTGGTTAGTTGAAACTCCTCTTCCGTCTACTTCCGTTACCAAAGTGGTTTCAAAGATCGATTCATCTAGGTGTATTTTTCAATCCTTGGTCCCATGGAAAGGTGAGGGAAAGTATCCAGAAGGGCTCATCTCGCGAGGGCGAGGTCCATGTTTAACTTGACGAGCCATAAAAGTCGAATTTTATGAACCATTCGAACTTTAACCAACACTAATGGTGAATGCTAGGAATTAACGGTAAATGCTAAGATTTACCAACCGTCGGTCTTTTACTGTAACATTCAGGCTCCAAGAGGGGAGTAGTCAACGGAAAAAATAATAGGCTCAATCAACTTAATTGGTGTGGATCACAATCGTCTTCCACCCTCTCCCTTCATTAATCAAATAAATAGGGTCTTTGTGGAGGGTTGGGAACCTCAATCCGTGGACAGCCCCAACCAGGGTCCCATGGAAGCGGTTTAAGGTCCCGTGCTGGGCATAATATCTGATATTACGCCCAGAACTCTCAACGACCGCTGTCCCTTCTCCGTTCGCCTTGTGTACGGTGAGGGGCAGGTGGAGAAAAGGATACTTGGTGGAATTGGAAACCAACTTGAGGCTGTCTACACCTCTAGGGGTACACACCTCGGTCTTCCAAACAATTAAAGCCTGTGCTGCTTAGAATCCACGGAGGTACGAATAGAATACCTACACCCGCATCCTCACGGATGGCCAGGCTGCCATCAAGGCTCTAATGGTACCTGTATCGAGCTGGTATGGGCCTTCCGCCAAAGCCGAACGACACGGCGGCTTCTCTGGCCAGTAAGGCCTCTTCACTGGTCCGGCACCGGCACTTATAGTGTTCCGCCATCAGCCTTCAGGATAGCGATAGCCAGAAAGGTTGGCGCCCAGGTGGCTATACGTTGGTAAGACTGCAGGGACACCAACAAATTAAGCGCATGGTTAAGGACCGTGTAGAAGGCTTTCAACCAACCTGATCCGGGTTAGCCGGAGGGACCTTACGACGGTGGTGGGCCCTTTTACAGCCTTCTGCCTGCTCCTGTATCACTTACACCCATTTATGTCGGGTGTGTGCGGAGGAAAATGAGAGCGCCTTTCACACATCGTGTTCGAATGTGAGGCCCTCGCGAGTCGCAGGCTCAGCATCTTCAGAGTTAATACCCTCGAGGGGGCTCCGGCCAGTGAAACTCGCTAGCAGAGAGCCTCGTAAACCACGTCTGGGGAAAAGGTATGCTGTACTAGATCACGGGCCCAAGTGGGGCACAATAATTCATCTAAGATTCCGTGTCAGGTGGTAAAAATCCCCTACTCTTGGGTCCTGTTTTGAAAAAAAAAAAAAAAAGAGGCAATAAGTCGAGGATTCAATCATTTCAATTCCAATAACAAAAAGGTTATTTTCCCCCATAAGGCCTTCGTCGTTAATTTACTCCGAGAGAGGGATTATCCATCACTTGGCGAGAAAACTATCAACGGTCTGTGCAAGCATAAAAAAAGGTCGTTATCCATCAAAAACGTTCATTCATGTCTGTCAACTGTCGGTGTAGACTTCATATTATATGTGTAAAAGGTGCCTAATTTGACTCAGAACATGATACTTTGACTGATAAACGTCAAATTCTGTTCTGAAAAGAACTTACTGGGTTCGGCGACTGGTCCCGACCCATCAAACTGACTATCCGTCATTACCATGAAGATTTTCCTTCTTAAACTGATCATTTAGCCAGGAAACTGAGTGAAAACTTTAAATTTACCACTTTAGTCTCGTTTGTCGGTTAAAAAATTTTGTAATTTTGCCACATAACAGTATTCCTAGGGCTGTTACGCGTTCTCAACTATCAAAACTGCCATGATACTGGCAGACTCACCCCCGTAATCTTACAATACAGCTTGAAAGCAGTCAATCCAACCCCGGAACGATCCACCACTCCACAGATGAAAAATTGAAGTTCTATGTAGAACTTTTAGATTTTCATAATGTTAGTCAGTTTCAGGGGGGGGGGGATACATTTCCGTTCTTGTGAGCTAAACAGAGAGTAATGGTGATCAACCGTCGATAGAGGCCACAATATGTTTATTTGGAGAGGGTGGAGGAATGCTTTCTGAACGAAATTTTCGCTGGCCGGAACATTATCAAGCGTGTGAAACCAGAAAATGCTGATCCTGCGAAGATAGTTTGTTCCCGTTAACGGAGGTTGACAGCCGGCCGGAGTTGGTTGGTCCGAAACGGCTTGTTGCCGATGCGTCCAAATTTAGTGGCCCGGGAGGTGAAGGTGAATAAGAATCAATTTTCAGTTACACTTGAGATTTCATTTGGACACGAGCATTCTCTCAACGGTTGATTGCTTGGGGGACGGGGGAGGGATACGACGAAGCAGGGCCGTCTTTATTAAAGTTGAGGATCCCTATTTTACCAAATTTCGTTCACTAAAGTAAATTTTGTATCTGATGTAGGTAACTAATTTTGCAGGGTTTACGCACTAAAAACCCATTTTTGCAGGTATGGCCCACTAAAATAAAATAAAAAATCGCTGATTTCGCCCTCTAAAAATCATTTCGCGGGGTTTTGTTGCTAAAACCCCACTTTTCGCGGTTTTTTTTTCACTGAAAACCCACTTTTCGCGGTTATGACTCACAGAAAACCAACCAATGTCGTGGTTGTTCCACGTGAAGAGTCCAGTTTGGGGGACTAATACCGCTGTTTCCATCCCAGGAACCCAGGACACGCCAAAAATATCACTTTCTGGGTAAAAAATTGTCATTTATTCGCCGGAAATTCCGAAATAGAATGCAAAAAAGACAGTTTTACAGCAGAAGAGATTCTTTTTTAGTTCAGCAGGTTCTTTTCTCTTTTGTCTGTGACTTAAATACACAAACAAGACATTGCGACCGCGTTTGTCCGGCTGAAACTTCGAAAGTGAAGAATGAGGAAGTAACATAAAAATTAAAAATCGCTGGAAACATTTTTTTTCTGAAGACAATGACTAAATATGACCAGGAATTGAATATTAGTGCGTAAATGATTGATTTCGATTTAAAGCGGATTAATTAAACTTGTCAATTTTTTTTTGTTACCTTAAACGGCCGGTCTGTGACTCGTGACGTGGTTAAGGGGTTGTGACCCCTCCCTCCCCTCCGCATCCATGATGTTATCATGTCTTGCCCCTTCTTGTCCTACCAATTCTCTTAAGTCCTATTGTTTGATTTGTGGGAAGCTATTGTGGAGGTCACGCGAATGCTATTATTACGTCATCAGTCTATCTAGCCTATTTCAAATGGGTCCCACAACCCAATAGTTTTAAAAATTAATAAAAAAAAAAAAAATTCCCTCCGGCAGCTGGCGGTCGGAAAGAGTGCATTTCATTATGTAATAATTTTGATACCATTATCTGTTTCATTAAGCCGAACTTCTTCCTCTATTTTCACCACCCTCTCTTCAAAATTGTCGAAAAGTTTCGGTAGTTTTCCAAGGGTTTTGTTATATTAAATTTTTGTGCCGTATTTTATAATACCTAAACGTGTGAATTTAAGCGATTTTTTTGAAATTTCATCCCCCATTTCACCCTCCCCCATCAAAGTTTTCGATAAATCTCAATTTAACTCAGGGCTTTCGTTACATTAAATTATTGAGTCGAATTTTAGAGCGCTAAGATGAACTAGTGAAGTTCAACGTATTTTTACACTTCCACACCAGAAGGACCACCCCCACCACATTGACTTTTTCGAAAAATTAAAATGGGAATCAAAGGCTTCTCTAACATGGAGTATACGTACCGAATATAATGCTTCTAGAATCAACTGGTGAATTATAGTGATTTTTTGACCATTTAACCCCTATTTTCCCCCCTCCACCTTGACCGATTTCGCCCAAATGCAATACCGACCGGAGTCTTATGACTACTGATTTTTGTGCCAAAGCGCGTTCCGCTAAATTGATTTCTTCGAGAGTTATCGTGCTAACAAGACCACAAATCGCTAGAAACATTTTTTTCTAAAGAAAATGACTAAACATGACCAGGAATTGAAAACTAGTGCGTAAATGATTGATTCCGATTTATTGCGAAATAATAAAACTTGCCAATTTTTTTGTTACCTTAAACGGCCGGTCTGTGACTCGTGACGTATTTAAGGGATTGTGACCCCTCCCAACCCTCCACATCAAGACTGTTATCATGTCTTGCTCCTTCTTGTCCTTCCCATTCTCTTATGTCCTATTGTTTGATTTGTGGGAAGCTATTGTGAGGTCATGCGAATGCTGTTGTCACGTCATCAGTCTATCTAGCCTATTTCAAATGGGTCCCGCAACCCAATAGTTTTAAAAATTAATACAAAAATATAGGGCCTGATTTTATTTGAACGGATCGTGTTTTCATGAGTTTTGGTACCCAAGCTATCACGACAGCATGATTTTGGAAAATGTGTTACTTCCTCATTGGGAAGTGTGAACTGTCAGTCACGTATGCATGATTTTTTGTATTAAGAGTGAATTAACTCTAATTCTAATGCAGCAATCCACAAATTGTAATACATAAATTTGAAGCTTATTGAATGGGGCAACTTTTGGTGAAATTGGAGATTCCTAGGAAAAAACAAGGGGGGGGGAGGTTGAAATTATTAAGCGTTTATGGGGCAGCTTGTAATACCGGATAATAGCCACCCGCTTAGATGGCCGACTATCAGTCTTACAGCCAATTATGTCGAATGAAAAATGGTTGCAATCTATGGGAATTGTCATGAGGTTTCCGAAAATAAGGTCATAAATGCATTTTGGTCAAGTAAAAGGTCCAGAAATAGATTTTTTTCAGGAAAAATCGCCAAAATTGCCAAAAAAGCAAAATCGCTCGTATCTCTGTGGGAAATCGTTTTCGGACAACCTTTATTTCGTCAAATCGTAATATTTTCAGGTCAGGAATAAGCCTACAAAAGGATGCCTTAAAGTTTTGAAACACCCTGTACAGCGATGAATCAGCGGGGTTTTCTCAATTTTAACCGAGAATCAGAGGTTATCAGTATTTTGAGCGTGGATTAGCTAAGCGACCCCCCCCCACATTAGTTTTAGCCCTCTCTTTCCTTCGTCGTTGCGCTGCAGGTTCTGGATAAAAAGCAAAAACACTAAAACATTTAGGCCCGCTTTATCAATCGCTGATCAAAGAACTGACCTGAAACTTCATCAGTCTCATGATCAAATATCGCCATGGTCAATCAAATATGACGCCCCCCTTGACACGGGGCCCCGGGCAGGCCCGTCAGCCCCCTCCTAAAGACTGCACTGCGACGAAGGATAACTGGAGGGGTTCATGGCGGGAACGCCGATCGGGGACTCTGATATCGTTTCATTTTTCCTCACTGCCCTTACTCGTGTCGGGGATATCTGTGGTTAAGAAGGGGAACTGCTCTACTGACACGAAACAAGCAGTTCAGCGCTGAGAGTGCCCCTAAAACTGCCAATCCAGTACAGAAACTGGATATTCTACTACGGAACTAGGGGATCGGCAATTCGAGGGTAATTTAGAAGATTTCGGTCCGTTTCTAGTACAGAAATGGGCCAAAAGTTCAGAATCGAACAATAATTTCCCAGTTTACAGGAAATATTTTGAATGGGGGGGGGGGACTGTCATATCTGGGGTCTAATTTTATTACAAGTTCCGAACCCCAAGTTGCTGTTCCGAAGTTCCTGTGGGGACATATGCCATGTTTTCTTGTGTAAGATTGACAGTCGATTGACAAATCAACAGGCTACGCTGATAGTTCAACAGACAAATGTGGGAGCTCTTGATTGAATATGGCCCTTTTTATGTCGGCACAGTCAGTTTCAGGGGTGAAATTGGCGCTTTCCTTGCCATAATTCAAGTGAACGCATGAGATTGCGTCTATAACGCCCAAATTTAGCTCAAGCTATCAACAACTGCTTTCCTGAAAAACTGACACGGGGGGGTTCAACTCCATTTTTTTTTTCAAATACAGCTCGTCGTGGTCTCTATTGACGGAATCATCACCCCGAGACTGGCTATTGTGGTGAAGATATCAAAAATCTCAGAATTGAACACTGCAGTCATTCAACAGTAGGGAGGTGCCTGGCTTGGAGTCCAGGTCCCTTGTGCAAAAACATTTCCTGGCTGAATAGTCATACTATCACTCTGAAAAATTAGCATTTTTTGGCCAAGAAACTGGATTTGACCTTTACGGCTTTACGATTCCGATTGTGCCTGGGGGTCACAAATACCGCGTTCCTGGGAGCTAAATTATAGTTTTGTGCTCGAAGAGCCATAGTTTCTGTTGCGATCAGTTTCTGTAGAGACCTCTTTGGTGGCGTATTCGTCGAAAAATGGTGATTTCTGTAAAGGAATGAGTGCTTCTGGAGTAAAATTTCAAGGGTTTTAGTTTTTAGGAGGAAAAATATCCAGTTTTAAGGGGCTAAACGGACGATTTTCGAGTCTAGCTTAGCTAAGATTTGAGGGTCTTGGTTACCGTTCAGAGAGTAGACGTGCCAGGAAATCAGTCTAATATTCAGTTTCTGGGCTCACGTCAGGCTTCTTTTTTCTTCTTCTCAGACCTCTTCTTTTCAGGCTAAATTGACCGTTTTTCTGAATGAATAGTCAGTTTGTGAGGCAAAGTTTGCTATTTCTGACCATATTGTGAGTTTCTGATGAAAAATGAGACTTGTTAGGTCTGTTCCAGCAAGGTGTTTGGAACATGTTCAGAGCAGATTGGCCATGGGAACATCCAATAAAATTTAAGTTGATTAAATTGTATTTGCTGGTCCCATGACATCATGGCAATTCTGTTCCGAACATGTTTCCAAACTCCTTGATGGAACAGACCTATTATAGCGTTTGTACAAAATTCTGCTGTGGGAGGGGGGGGTACTCTCGTCTTCTCAAGCAGCGTGTGTTGTTTAGAGAGAACGGGAGGAAAATCTCCCGGTGCCGAATTTTGGGATAGTCGAAAATGCTATTATTTTTTCACGACGAGTTCATTCATTTCCCAATGATGGGATTCACTGTTAATATTCAGTAGTAATATCAACTATAGTTCAATGAAATAGACTATAAAAAGCCTGAAAAGGACCGAAAACTGCGTTTTCTCGTAGGAGTCTGTGGAGAGTCTACCGTTCTCCCTACTTCGGTGGGTCTGCCACCAGAGCGCATTTGGTTAATCTGAATCGCCAGAAGGAGGTGATTCGGTCTGAACACCGTTCATTTTTCACAGTACCGTGGCTATTCTGCTCTGGGAGCTCAGCACGTAATTATCCGTTGGTATATCTATCAATTATTTGGCCTTAGAAAATGACTTTTGTGTTTGAATTCAGGTAATTTAGCTAAGCAGTGAGATGTTCAAGGTGTTTTCCACCTTCCTTTTCTAGGCTTTAAACTTATGGAACCGAAAAACTTGGACACAAATTGCGATAACTCGTTCAAAACTTGCTCAATGTAACTTTCCAAGCCGCCCCATCCCCTCCATTTTGGCTACTTATTAGAACTTATTCCATACAAGCCAACTCAAAACGCGATTTTTGGAGTCTGGTTTATTACTCCAGTTTCTTCGAGCAATTCTTTCTACTCAAAAGTGGTTGATCCCTGTCTCAAACAAGTCCAAGAATAGTGACTAACGCCCTTTTTTCTTCATATGTTTCTTTTAAGGGAAGCACTTCGAAAGGAACTGAACACATATGAAAAGCGAAAACGCAGCCTGCGGGCTGATATATCGATTCTTGACATGGAAATTGCCAAGCTGGAGCGAACGCTTGGCAGCCTCTTAATGGACTGAAAACTTCCCATTCCGATAATCTCATTCCCATTCCTAAAGGCACCATTACCTCCCCCTCCACTGAGTTTGTATTATTATTTTATAAGTTTTGCTATGCTGATTCCCGTACTTACTTTTCCTTTGATTGCTTGGGGATGAATAAGTCGTCTTGTTTGAATAAATCGTTATAATAATAATAATTATAATAATAACATTGTACAGAAATAATTCTAGAGGGAAATGTTTTTCTGTTCTGAATATACAAAATAAAAGGATTTTTCTTTACACTATTTACAAAACGAAATACTTTGTACCACCACAACACAACTTAACTCTTCTTTTTTTCGACAAAAAAGAACAAAAATGTAGTATTTAAAAGGTACACTACACGATATGATACAATATAAATGATGAAATCCCTTCGTCAACCAGATCTGGGGGCCTATTCAGAGTTGTTGGGAAGAAAATGCCGCAAGAGGGATCCGAGGACGCCGCATAAGAAATGACGTTATCCCGCCTTGGCAACCGCACTTGCGGCATTTTTTCCCGACACCTCTGAATAGGGCCCCAGGTTGTTTTGTTGTTTTTAGAATCACCCCGAATACACAAGAGAAACCCCGGAATACACAAAATAAATAATTTTACAAAAAACCCTAAAATTGATATGAGAGGGGAAGACTCATTTACCTGTCTTCAATGATGAAATTTACACAGAACTTACAGATTTTTATACAGATTAGTAGATAATACGTACAGCAAAATAGCGTGCATAACTGTGAAAAGCATGTCGACCGTTTTTTGTTTTGTTTGTTTTTAAACGCAGCTAAACTTCACTCCTGGGTGGAAGGGGGAGGGGAATTAAAAATATTGAAATTTTACTTTTAGGTTGTTTTTTAAAAATAATTTGAAGTTGTTATAAATCGTTTACCATCGTCACTAGAGTAGCAATTGTGACAGTGGAGTTTATTGTTGCGAACGCGAACGTCTGTTCCGATGAGACCATCGCCCAATTGAAGGCAACACACGCAACATTTGAAACAGTCGATGTGGTAGAAAAGTTGTAGGCTCTCGATAATCATGGCAGCACCCCGTCCTAAGCGTAAGTTAGAACAATTAGTCGGGTAATAGGCGAACATAAGAGAGTGTGCGCAATATGAATATTCACCCAATTCTTCACCACAATGAGAACAGCGTTTCTTTCCACTCACGCTCAACATTTTGTCTTTTCCCGTGCCGTCTGGTTTTTGTATTTCCTGGGTTGCTAACATTTCTTGTCTGAAAAATGTTTATAAAAAGGTCTGCAAAACTTATATACATATAACAGTGCTTCCTCGATTTTTTCTGTTCCCCACAGTTCTCCACTCTAAAAACCCTCAGGACTTCGGGAATCATACAAACTCCCATTGCATTTTAGAAATGACCACAATGCTTTCTCTACACTTTTCGAGGAAGCAACAATTTCCAGATTAATTTGTAGCTTAATGTATCCAAACCTTCGTCTGTTATTGTTGTCTGAATTCATTTTCTGTACCCTTAGGGTCAGGGTCTGAATAATGGAATCTGGCAGCGGTTTCCCTTTAGAAGAGGGCACAACAGCCTGTGAAAGTAAAGTGAATGTTTATGACCGGAGAGGAGGGGAGGCGAAAATAGGCGAACTAACCTTTTGGGGATGGTGTGGATAACCACCGGGCATCGCCTTGCCATTTGGCCAACTTTGGCCGCCCATTGGAGCCGCGTATTGCTCATGTTGAGTGGTCTTGCCATTAGGTGCACCAATCATTTGTCTTTGGTGGTGTTCAGTGATACGTCGGTGCTCAGCTTCCTTTTTTTTTCAATCATGAGTCTATTGTTACCTTTTTAAAGAAAAATTGCCTTACTTGAATCAACCAATGTTGGTAATTGTAATTCTCGTTCGGCCGCGGTTGTTTCTTTTTCGCTTGCCAAGTGTCTCCCGAAATTATTCGAGACCTTGGAACCGCGCTTAGCGCCTGTAGCGTTTGACGGCTCATCGGACCGTTGCCGTTCGCGTTCGGGTCGTTGCTGTGGTTGTGACGAGTTCGCTCGGGTAGAACAGGCGGTGGTGGGGGTGGTCGACGCGGTGCGATAACCGGCGGAGGCATTGCCGACGTTGGAACGCCAGCCTCTTGTAGATTTGGCATCGAACGCCGATGTGCCAAGTTATTCGTGACTTGCATTGGATTGGAATTCACCCTGTTGTGACTGTGCGTCACTACGACGGGTTGCGACGAAGGTGGTTGAAGTTGAGACTGTATGCGTGACAAATCTTGAAGGGATTTTCTATACTGAAGCTGGTCATATTTGTGATTTTGCCGAGAAGATGAATCTCCCCAAAATTGGTCACCAGGCGAATTCTAAATATATATTTTAAAAACCCTCAAGGTCAGTCATGGCATATAATTTCCACGGTTTAATTTCGTTTCAGTTTTTCCTCACCTGTCCAATTAACGGGACTTCTTTAGGCATGATAGCTGGCTCTAATTGCCTGTAAGGAGCCGAGCAAGGAGGCCCTGGAGGTTCTGATCGATGTCGGGGACGGACTTCTGGCTGCAATACCTGAACGTGCTGCCACTCTAAATTGTCTTTCTCCTTCTCGAGCTCCCTGAGACGCAGAGCTAATTTTTCTTTTGTTGGGAAGCAAATATTTTAGTGCGAAACAATCTCAGTAACAAAAAATGGTGGTCATTCTTACCAAGATCCTGCTTTCTGATTTTTTCTTCTTGCTCCAAAGTCTCGATTATTTCGCGTTCTTTTTTGACGATCTCATCATCATCGGAGTAATTAGTATTTTGGTTTCCGAATAACTGAAAATGAATGCAGAGAGATATATTTCTGCCAATTTTGAACCTTAAATTTTTACGGTGATCTTCTACCTCACTGCCGTTTCGACTATGACCCCAAGTGTCGGCATCGGTCGCTTTGTGATCCAATTCCACTCCCGAGTCTCGACTTTCTTGGTTTGAGTCACTCTCAGAGCACACTGACTGTCGATACAGTTGTCGCTCAAGGCGTCGTTCCTCGGCTAGTATGGCGGTCATATCAGGTGGTCGAACCAAATCTACTTCTGCTTCAAGTTAAGAGAAATCATACGTGAAGTAAATGAGTGATGAAAATAGGTGGGAAAGAAACGTACCTGGTTCGAGGTAACTATCATCAGAGTTCCCTTCTATGCCTAAGAACGAAGACCTTTTCTGTCGAATCTCTTTCTTAATTCTTTTGGTTGAGTCTAGTCTTCTGAGTGACGTCTAGAAAAATAAGCATTGGAAGGATTTCGTTCTGATTGAAGGATTGCCTATCGTCTTCACGGAAAATTCACCAATTGTAAAGTGTCGAGCCGTTTCGTTTTGGGACCGATTGAGGATTGCCCCCCAACATGATAAAAACACCCCCCCCCTCCCCAACAATTCGTGGGAAGAATCTCCCCGAATTCCAGATTCTTTCAGAATTTGTAATTTTTCGGAATGAAATGCGAAATCCAAAAAATTATAAGGTCGATTATGTCTCGAACACCATGAAGGACTTTATAACAGATTATAATGTAAGAAATCTGGCCATTATTGTCTTTCCTTACGAGGGTAAATAATACAATAATGATCTACAAACATGTATTTTGATGTGAGGAGTCCGAAAATGGCGTCATTTGTCCAATCTTATCATTTTTTCGTGGGTCCTTTAAACAAAATCCATGGAGAATATAAGGCGCCTTCACGTGGTAGCTGTGACAGCTACACTTCGACTGATAGCCAATTAATGAGTTGAACGCCCGTTCACGATATTTTAATGGTTACAGGTCGAAGTTTGAGCTCGTGAGTCGCATTCATTAGCCCAAAAACCAGACCTTCCAAAACAAACGACGTCATTTTCCCAAAGAGACCCTAAAAGTGGTCATTAATTTAGCCTCAAGATCATGACTAACGGCCACTGTCTCGAACTTTCCAAGGAACTTGGAACTAGACAAGGAAACCATCAATTTCAGGAGTGAACCGACTACTCAGCTTAGGAAACGGTTAACGTAACCTTAAGAACTAGTTGTTTCGTCACCCTTCCCAATCCACTAATTCATCAACTCAAAACTCGGCAGGGAAATCGTCCATTCAACCCAATAAACTTCATGTTGACTTAAAGGTCGTTACCTATCAAAAACAGGCACCTCTGCGTCAGTGTAACCTTTTACTGCAAAATTTTCGTCCAAATTCTGACGATGCCTCCCAAGTTCATGATCTTTTTGGGCGCTAAACTTGAAATTTCGAACCTCGTGGGAACTTTAAAGGCTCGGTAGCTGGTAATTCAACCCCACCCCGACTGAGATAAACTGTTTTTCATCGGAAATTCTTTTAAATGTTAAATTAGCAATTTCCTCAGAAATGGAATTTCCTGAGGAATTCCAATTTTCAGATCAACATCGAAAAAGCACGCGTAGCGGAGCGTTCAAGAAATTGTTTCTTGAATATACGACAGCCTCTTGGTGGCTAATTTTCTGTACGCGGCTGAAGTTTTGGTTTCAGTGGGGGATACTAGCAGTTTTTTGGGTCGAAAATACCACTATTTTGACTCAATTGACAATTCCGTGCCCGTCAGTAATACCTGAAGGTTAAGGCGGGGTTTCAGACGGGTTTCCCCGAGCCCTCCCCAGCCACCCCTCGCCAAAACTTGGCCGCTATATTTAGGCTCCAGTCTGCACCAATCTTCTATTTTGAAGTCTCATTTTAGTATTCAGGAAGTTTTACAGTGACTTTAGATCTTGCTTTTCCAAATTTCATCCCTGAAATAACCCTAAAACACATTCATCTACAACGTTTTTTGGAGTTATTTTAGGGATGACATTTGAAAAAGCAAGATCCAACGTCACTGTAGAACTTCCTGAAGATTAAAATGCGACTTTGAATTCAGAGATTGGTGAAGAAATGGAGCCAAAATTTAGGGACGAAGTTTAGGCGAGGGGACTGGGAAGGGGTCGAGGAAACCCGACTGAAACCACGCCGAAATCTGTCGGGACAAAAAAGGAAACAAGCGGGACAGCAAGCGGGATGATGAGACGACGTCATTGATGGCACTCGCGAAGGACGTGCTTGAGCTCGAACAACTCAGGTAAGAAGCCGTAACCACAAAAAGTTCTTAACCAAAATGTGCTTCAACTACAAAAACATCGAAGCAGAAATAACCGTGAACCCCTAAAAGCTTGAACCGAAGAAAGCTGTAATCCCAAAAAGACGTAACCACAAAATGCTCCAACCGCAGAAAGATCTGACAACATAAACATTTAACTGACCTCAAAATACTGTAACAAAAAAGAACTCGACCACAAAGACACGAACCCCTAAAAGACCAAAATACCAACAACTGCATCCCTAAGAAACTCAGAGAGGGATAAACATAGCCAAACCCCACCCGGGGCCATTGTTTCTCGAACCTCTAGACGTTTCTCCTGATAGGTAAACCACGCCGAATTTTATCTTATCTAGATGTTGTTAGATAGATACGAGGGTTTCTGTCGCCGGTATTTTAATTAAAGAAGTAAATTAATTAACTGATTTTACCCGGACGACGCGGAAAGGCAAAGCCTAACACAATTCGAGCATTTTGTGGTCAAGTGCTTTCTGTGATTTAGTGTTTCTTGTATTAACATGAGCTTTTTGTGGTTGGAGGTTTTTGAGGTTAGAGCAACTTCAACAATGGAAAGCTCTAACCACGAAAACCACGAACCCAAAATACTCTTAGTACAAAAAATACTCGAGCACAAAAAGCACTTGACCACACAATGCTCCAACCACAAAATGCTCTAACCACAAAATGCTACAACCACAAAAGCTTGGCCCCCAAAAAGCTCGAATCCCAAAAAAATCCAACCAAACAAGCACCTATCACAATGAGTCTATTAAAAGAGAAATCAAACCACAAAAACTTGAACCCAAAGAGACCCAACGCCGAAAGCTGCAACCCCAAAATAGTCTAACAAAATAAATTAACCACGAATAGCTTGAACCACAGAAAGCAGCAACCCTAAAATGCGCAAATAACAAATTGCTCAAAACATAAAAACCTCTAACCAAAGATGCACTAACCACAAAAAGCTCTAACCCCAAAAACATCCAACCACAAAAAGCTCTTATGTTAATACAAGCAACACTCAACCACAGAAAGCACTTGACCACAAATGCTCTAACCTCAAAAACTTGGTTCCAAAAATGCTCGAATCCCAAAAAGCCCTAACCACAACAAGCCCTGATCACAAAAAGTCTAACCAAAGAAAAATTGAACCCAAAGAAACCAAACGGCCAAACGATTTTTCTCGACTCCAGAGTAGGGCGACTAGATGTGAAAATGGTTTCAGAGGACGCATGGTACGAAAAAGTAGGAAGATTGCGACAGAAATTAGGAAACGACTATAGGACGCCTAAAAAAAGTTAACAGCGACTAATCATTAATCATTTTGATGTTGAAACTGTAGTTTATTTGGATTCATGCTCGTCAATGATGTAGCAATGCAACAAAATGCGAATGCCAGTAGCGTAACAATATGAGTGAGCACCTGGAGCGCAGATATAATTTCAACCCCCCCCCCTCTCGTCACAATAACCTAAACTAGCGTATTATTCCAGAAAAGGGATTTTGAACCATTCGGGTAAGAAGTAAACCAATTATTAGGCCAGTGACAGACCATTTCCCCCGTCAAAAGCACGGAAATGTAAAGTAGGCAGCAAAAACGAGGTGAGACCACACGGCCAATATATCCTTTCTGGTAGGGGCCCCAGGATCCTAATTAAATGGGAGGGGGTCTGGGTAGGGGAAGCAACGAAATTGTCGTATGAAAAGGCCAAAATCATGGCATTTGGTATCTGTAAGAGCCCGAATAGTTGTCCGAATTAACCAAACCTGTAGAACTGATTTTGCGAACGCCCACGAAGCGCTAAAGCCATAATTGGATTTTCTGTGTTTTTTTTTTTGAAAACCTAAATACCCGATGTTGGGTTTTTGAGGTAGCAACAAGAAATTTAGTTTTGAAAGAGCGAATTCCGCAAAATTGGAACTTGAAAGAGCCACAAGCCGACGAAATATGGTTTTTGAAAAAAACAAAAGACCCTCGTTCAAATAGGAATTTGAACGAGCCGAATCCACTAAATTTGGTCTCGAAAGAGCAATAATTGCGAAAAGGTGGGGTGGTGAAAGCGAAAATGACAAAATTTGGGCTTTGAACGAGCCAGATTCGTGAATTTGCTTTATAAAAAAGCCACGTGTGTTTTTCTAACTAGTGAAATCTGCGAAACTGATTTTAGAAAGGCCACGAAATTTAGTTTTGGACAGAAAGAAAATACCAGAAGGTAGGGTTTGAAATAGCAAAAATCCGTGGAATAGTGTTCGGAGGGAGCCAAATCCACGACATTTGGTTATGGTAGTGCGAAAATTCGCGACATTTGGTTATGGAGGTGCCAAAATCTGCGGCGAAATTGAGGCGAAATTGATTGAGGCGAAATTGAGGCAATATGTACCGTGAAATTTGTTTTCTTCTCAAATCGTTTTTCTAACTGGCCAAACCTGTGGAACGGATTTCCGAAAAACAAGGTTCTTGGAATATCAAATCTCTGTGAAATTGGGGTTTGAAGGAGCTAAAACTACGAAATCTGTATTTTTCACCAAATTAGTTTTTTGACCTGTACATTATACTAACAGAACCTGCGAAGCTGACTTTGTAAAAAGCTAAAGCCACAAAATTTGGTTTTCGATCATTTAAAAATCCCCGAAATTAGGTTTTTAGGAGTCAAGTCCACGAAATTGAGGGTTGAAAGACCGAAATACCACAAAATTCGTGTTTGAAAGAGCAAACCCTTCGAAATTTGGCTTTTGATAGAATAAAACTACGATATTTGGATTTTTAAAAAGCAGAACCCATAAAATCGGGGTTTAAGGAGAAGAATCCGCAAAATTTAGTTTTGAAAAATCGATAACGAAGTTGGAGTTGGAGGGGTCAACTTTAGGAGTTACAAGTTGGACCCAAAAAGTAGGACAGTGTTTCCCTCTCACTGGACAGCTGAAAAATTAGCCTGGACGCTATAAAAAGTAGGACGTCTGATCACCGTACTCCAGAGTAGCCTATCGTGGTCCTCGTGCGCTGCCCTTAGAAAAAGTCCTAGGCACACCTATGATAAAAGCTCGAATGCCAAGCTTACGCTGGCGCGTTCTTACGTGGCTAAAAGTGATGTATAAGCCCTGATTCGCAACTAAAATTGAAAAAAGCGCTTATTTGGGGCTAACATTAAGAATGCCCACTGCTCGGGCGCCCTCAATAGATCAGATCCCCAGGCCTGGGTCGCCTTGCCCTAAACCCGGCACTGGTCAAGTCCTAACGTTAAACCTAACGCGGCCTTTCACCCCCCCTGCCACACCATGTTACACGCTTGTGTTTACAAGAACAGTGTACACGAAGAACGGTTTGGTACTTATGCAACATCGGAATAGCCTCGAGGAAAGCTTAATACTTATTCAACATGTATCGTCGACCAGGTCCTACAGAATAACATGAAAAGTAATACCGCGGGGATTGATAAACCTTTTTTAATGAAATCACCGAAGGTACTGCCCTCCTTTTAATTCGAGCCGCCACCATGCCCAAACAGAAAAAAATATATATCATCTGGAGTTTGCTTCTACCTCGTTCAGCGGCGAAAGACGCTCTTCTTCGTCCGAGAGCTCCGTCGGCGGCGGCGGAGGTTTCTCTTTTGGTGGTTCGAGCGTAGCCGGTGGACTCAAATTGAACAGGACGTCTTGTTCAACGTCCGAGTACACGTCCATAACAATTCCTTTTATTAACTGCACAACACACGATTAATACGCACACAAAATGGGGGAAAAAACGTTTAGCATGCAAAACAGAATTACAAACCTGCGTTGGTTCATTGAATCGCAGCACTGGTTCGTTAACAACTGGCTTTGTGGATGGTATTGGCGTGTTTTCGACGATGTGGTTATTGTTTGATTGTGGTTTGTCCCGCGAGTTATTACTTTCTTTATTGTACAGTTTGTTCTCGTCGTTTGACTTGAAATCCCTCGAAGGTTCCTAAAAAAATTAGGACAGAACCAACGAGAGAGTGTGTTTATTGAGTTTAATTGTGTGTAACGTAGATAATAAAGAGTCCATAGTGCCTAGAAGTAAACACGCTACAAACCTTTACCGGTTTTATTTTTTTTACCAACTCCCGTAGGCATAACGGAAGCATGAAATCTCGAATACAATATTTTATTCAGTTGCTCTGAATTATTTACATGTTTATCCGAGAAATGTACATAAAATAAAGTCATTCACCAGATAATAGTTCAAAACTATCAAGTAAGACTTATAAGAAAGTTTTTGTGCATGAAAAAGAAATAATTAGCTAACCTCAACAGTTTCATTGTCGTTTGAAACATGAGGTGATACAGAAGTCAGCGAAGACTGAAATTGAAGAGTCATCTCAGTGGGCTCGTAGTAGGAAGAAGAGATTGGCAACAAATTAGTTGAAGCGGGGTTAGAATGAGGAAGATTATCTACAGAAGAAATGATCGTCCCGGAAGCGATATTGTCCCCCTCCACCAGCACCTCGTGGTCGTCCGGGCGACATTCTTTTTTGACCTCCTCTTCCTCTTCTTCTTCTTCTTCTTCAACCAATGTCGTTTCGCCACTGTCACTTACGTCATCTTGACTACGGTGTTGAACCGAAATAGTCGCTTCGGTTGGTTCAACGGCGGGAATCGGATCGCTGTGAAGTTCATAGTCATCCGCTTGACTCACCGAACTTGAAACGTCTGCCGTGTGAATTCCTAGGCAACGAGCACTGTTAGCGACTATTTTTAACTCTCGCTTCCGCCACAACATCACTTACCAGAATCTTCACGATCTGTATCCCCACTGAATGTTGACGGCGGGTAGTTTCTGGACGAGAAATCCAGATCCTCGAGACTTTGGACTCGTTCGAACGGCCCGGGACTCAAGGCATTGTCCTCGGAGCCGCCTGTAGCGCTCCCACATGCAGTATTTCCGTCAATGTCGAGACTGTCGAGGGATCTATGACGATAGTGTTGCCTCGATAATGGCAGTGAACTTTCGGTCGAATCTCCCTGGTCCTGTTAACGTATTCACTATGAAACATCGGACAAAACTACGGTTTTACAATTATTCACCTTGTTTATAGATTCGTCGGGAAGAGGTGAGTGTTTGGATCTCTTAGCCTCTGAATTGTTTTTGGCAGCTCGAATTTCAGCGGTCGGCTCACTGTTGACGGATTTTGTCAGATTTGATAGCCTCTCTTTTATGGAAAGGGAACCATTTAATAGTTCCTCTTCCTTAATTTTTTTTGGAGATGAAGCCAATGATAAATTCCCAGTTGAGAGAGCTTCGATGTTTTTCAGCCGGCTTTTGACGACTTCTGGCTCGATCGGTACCCCATTAACCTGTTCGAAAAGTCAGTCAAATATAACAGAAAAGCTTCAAGCGGACAAATGGTTCACATTACTTTTGACTCCTTTGGAGGACTCATCGACGCGTCTTTGGTTAGTCGTTCAAGACTCGAGAGCCGTTCTTTGATACTTTTACTCGTTTCGGGCGGCGTTAGCCTTGGGTTTGCCCCACTTTCATCAACTCCCTGCATTCTTTCGAATAACTCTCGTCTCCTGTTCACGTCAACTTTAGGGACTGAAGGTTTTTTCGAGTCAGAATGGGACGTGACGTTCCCTTCACTTGAAATGCTTTTGAGGTAGTTTTCAACTTTGACAGTCGGTTTGGCCGGCACTGGTGGGTAATTTTTCTTGGGAGGGACCGTTGGAGACTTTGAGTCATTGGCAACAGTTGTGCTCATGGTCGCGATACACGTCGTTGATTTTGATTTGACCCGATTTTCGGCAAAATTGACGTAGCTCTGAATAGCCCATTCGTACGTATACTCTTGTTTCTGTTCGCCCTCACGTACCCTGGCCTGCTCTTCGTCACTTTTGACAGTAGGTATTTCGCCGTCAGTAGAAGAGGCCTGCAATGGGGAAAACTCGTTAGTGTTAAATTTGTACAAATTATGGCTTGCTCAAAAAATTCACATTGTCAACATTTGAGTAATTCGTCGAAGAACTTTTATTGCTCGTCAATCCTAAATCACTTAAATCATCATCTTCATCATTGAGGTAGACTGGTAGGTTCGAGGCTCTCCCTCGGGAATTTCTTTCTAGCATCATTTCATTGAAAGTTTTACTCTTCCTTCGATTTCGTTCATGCTCCTCCAGTTCAAGCTTTTTAACTTCAACTACCCTCTCGATTATGTGCTCTTGCCTTTTTCTCCGACTACATTTCCAGTTATCTAAATTCTGGTTGAACCAAAACAACAATTAATTTAAATAAAATGGGACAATAGAGGGGTGTACGTTACTCACCGACTGCCAATCCTCTACTTCTTCCTTTTGAACTTTTTTCGCCTTTCGAATCTCTTCAACTTTTTTGAGCTGCTCCTGCGCCTGTCTGTACAGGTCACACGGGCCGACTTTGACAAACTGTAGAGCATTCGGGGGCGCTTTCGGAGCGAGAGTCTTGCCGACGCGACCGCCGGGTGGCACTGTTGTGCTGGATCCGCCAGAGCCATTGCCGTCAACTGACTCACCTCCGAGTGACTAAAAAAATATAACATAATTATGATGACTTCATTACATCGATTTGATGAAAAATGATGCAAGAGAGATTAGCTTAATGATCAAGTTACCTACAACCAAAAAGCGCAAGTGAACAATGCATATAAGCTCACACCTATAAATTTAAGTCACACCTCTGAATTATGTTCACCAATTTGATTAAAGTCTCAAAAAAAGCTTAAACAGCAAAAGGTCTGAGGGGAGGGGGTATGAAAGTGGGGATCTACTGAAACATGGCTCGTAATAACAACACTGAAGTAGTAGATTTCTGCTCATAAAAGACCAAAGAGATTACGATATAGGAGATAAGTTGAAGTACGACATTTTGTGAACGAGTTCTAATGACCTCCATGAGACACTAGCGTAGAAGTGTAGCACCAAGTGAAGTTGCCCGTTTTGTTTCAGTGAAGATGTAGATACTAACTGCACCAGGTATAAAAGAAGTGTAGTTAAACTATCTGGACCTTGGGCGCTAGTTATTTAGCATACAAACCCGATTCATGGCCCGAATTCCCTATTTCTTGACCAAGTAAACTTTTTACGGAGCCGAATTGGAGAGTAATCGCACTGCAGGGCTGGAACAAGTCAATGGCCAAGGGTGCACGTTTACCCGGCGGCAGCTAAACAGGGGCGGCATTTTATAGTGGGCACCCCCAGTTGATCGTTGGTTTCAACCGATATTCTCGACTCCGGGGTACTAATACGAGTGCTCAGTAAAAAACTCCCGCAAGTATGGATGCCACGCCGTGATATCGTTATGTCTTAAATACAGCATCCATGGATCCAACCAGTGACATTTTTTCCAGTCCGTTCCAGTGGCCGATCCAAAGGAGGGCCACAGGGGTCATGGCCCCTTCCTTGGAGTCAAGTTCACTTGCGCCACCTCCCAAACGCCAATCGAAAAGTGGTCACCAAATTTTACGGTCATTTTCTCAAACGAACATACTGGTTTGAGACAGGCGTGATTTATGAGTCCCCCGAACCATGCTCAACCGAGAAATTCAGATGGTTCCACCCTCATACGCAACAGAATGACCGCCAGTGTCCCTTAAACCACCCAGAAATGAATGTTTCGCGTCATGGTAGTTGGAATTAGCCAATTTTCACAACTAGTATGAGAGCTCGGTTAAAAAAAACAAAAAAAACGAAAGTGTGGTAGCCACGGCATCGATAAATTCCACCTGCGGCAATAGCTCAGCGAGGTCCAAGTCCATCGAGACTATTCCTTGAACTTCAGGGCTGTCCGCGGGAAAATTCGTGCGGATCTGAAAACGTGCGAGGTGGTTAAACCCCCTTGACAGCACAATAAGAACCCTTTCATTAACTCTTCCGATCGAAAATTCGTTACAATTTTCGGATTCCCCTTGTGGAGAAACCCCAAAATACTAAGGTTGGAGCTTTACAGTGACTGAAGCTTTGCTGTGCTTGGACCTTTTTTGTGGTGGAGCTTTACTGTGTTTGGAGGCTTTTGTGATTAGAGCTGTTTGTGATTGAAGCTTTGATGCAGTTGAACCTTCTTTGTAGTTGGATCTTTACAGCGGTTGGATCTTTCCGGTTGGGGCTGAACTGTGTTCAGAGTATCGCTGGGGTTTATAGCATATCTGAGGTTCGACCTTTTTTGTGGTTGGACCCTTGCTTTGAGTGTGGTTGGGACATTTTGTTGTTGTCGTCGAAGCTTTAAAGTTGTTTGGAGCTTTGCCTGTCGATTGTGCGGACACCGTCAGCAGGAAAATTCGTGCCGCTCCTTATGCAAATGTGTGCAATAAGTGACCGAAAACGGCGGCATCGTACGATCGGAAATCCGTTTCGATTTTCAAATTCCCTGTGTCTTAAAACCTCAATATTCGGTTTCATTAATTTTTTAGACCCGTTAGGTCCGCTTTATCAATCGTCGATTAAAGAACTGACTAAAAACTTCATCTGTTTCATGATCAAATATTTCGTCATGGTTCACAGATGATTTGTTTAAATCAATTATCCAAAGTCATATGGATTACAAGTCGCGTCGCTTTTGATAAGACACGGTCCCGAAGCATTTTGGGAAAATCGATCCCGATAGATGCCTCTGCAATTCTTACTTTATTCAATTACGAACAAGCTTTCATGAAAGCGCGTAGGTTTTCAACTTTTCCTTGGGGGGCTTCTGCTCTCAAATTTGTTAAAAATTTGTAGTTATCACTTTGTTTCATTATGTACACAGTAGATGCGGTTTAAACACCTAGGAATACGAGATTGGACTGTAAACTCGTCTCGGCCCTTGACCATTTTTATGCAGGATGTTCCGAATCAAGCACGGACTTTGTGGATGAAAGTAGACCTTATTTGCAATCGAAAATGCCAATACATCATATCCCGAAACTCAATTGTTTCTGAGATATGATTTTCCAAACGTTTTAAATTGCATATATCTCTTTTCTTAGTCTAGTGCGACTTGTCGTTTCCAAACGAACACCTGGGAGGTGGGGCACTTCTTTTCATTGATGAGTCAAAGGCAAATGGCTTATATGGGGGCGGTAAACCAAGAATCGTACTTTTTTTTACATTTTTTGGAAAATCAATTAATTATGAAAATAAATTATTGTTT
Organism: Corythucha ciliata; assembly: GCA_038030265.1. NCBI lineage: Eukaryota > Metazoa > Arthropoda > Insecta > Hemiptera > Tingidae > Corythucha > Corythucha ciliata. Next base: position 23,662,538 of record CM075941.1, on the reverse strand, counting down.
GATGCTTTGAGACGTTTTTTCATGGGTGATTGGTGGGTTTTATTTTGAAAAATAAAACGTTGAGAGATCATGAAGAAAACTAAGGTACATTTCTGTTATTTAGGCCCTTATAACTTAAAATAATGATTATTCTCTTCAAAATCGCTTGTTTTGACCTGAAAAATTTGAACAAGTTTTGTGATTTGTTTTTAGACAAACGGGGACTGACTTAAAAAAAAAAAAAAAAAATCCCCGATTTGCACGACTTAGAAACATAGCTCGTAATAACAACACTGAAGTAGTAGATTTCTGCTCATAAAAGACCAAGAGATTACGATATAGGAGATAAGTTGAAGTACGACATTTTGTGAACGAGTTCTAATGACCTCCATGAGACACTAGCGTAGAAGTGTAGCACCAAGTGAAGTTGCCCGTTTTGTTTCAGTGAAGATGTAGATACTAACTGCACCAGGTATAAAAGAAGTGTAGTTAAACTATCTGGACCTTGGGCGCTAGTTATTTAGCATACAAACCCGATTCATGGCCCGAATTCCCTATTTCTTGACCAAGTAAACTTTTTACGGAGCCGAATTGGAGAGTAATCGCACTGCAGGGCTGGAACAAGTCGGGGGCCAAGGGTGCACGTTTACCCGGCGGCAGCTAAACAGGGGCGGCATTTTATAGTGGCCACCCCCAGTTGATCGTTGGTTTCAACCGATATTCTCGACTCCGGGGTACTAATATGAGTGCTCAGTAAAAAACTCCCGCAAGTATGGATGCCACGCCGTGATATCGTTATGTCTTAAATACAGCATCCATGGATCCAACCAGTGACATTTTTTCCAGTCCGTTCCAGTGGCCGATCCAAAGGAGGGCCACAGGGGTCATGGCCCCTTCCTTGGAGTCAAGTTCACTTGCGCCACCTCCCAAACGCCAATCGAAAAGTGGTCACAAAATTTTACGGTCATTTTCTCAAACGTACATACTGGTTTGAGACAGGCGTGATTTATGAGTCCCCCGAACCATGCTCAACCGAGAAATTCAGATGGTTCCACCCTCATACGCAACAGAATGACCGCCAGTGTCCCTTAAACCACCCAGAAATGAATGTTTCGCGTCATGGTAGTTGGAATTATTCAATTTTCACAACTAGTATGAGAGCTCGGTTAAAAAAAACAAAAAAACGAAAGTGTGGTAGCCACGGCGTCGATAAATTCCACCTGCGGCAATAGCTCAGCGAGGTCCAAGTCCATCGAGACTATTCCTTGAACTTCAGGGCTGTCCGCGGGAAAATTCGTGCGGATCTGAAAACGTGCGAGGTGGTTAAACCCCCTTGACAGCACAATAAGAACCCTTTCATTAACTCTTCCGATCGAAAATTCGTTACAATTTTCGGATTCCCCTTGTGGAGAAACCCCAAAATACTAAGGTTGGAGCTTTACAGTGACTGAAGCTTTGCTGTGCTTGGACCTTTTTTGTGGTGGAGCTTTACTGTGTTTGGAGGCTTTTGTGATTAGAGCTGTTTGTGATTGAAGCTTTGATGCAGTTGAACCTTCTTTGTAGTTGGATCTTTACAGCGGTTGGATCTTTCCGGTTGGGGCTGAACTGTGTTCAGAGTATCGCTGGGGTTTATAGCATATCTGAGGTTCGACCTTTTTTGTGGTTGGACCCTTGCTTTGAGTGTGGTTGGGACATTTTGTTGTTGTCGTCGAAGCTTTAAAGTTGTTTGGAGCTTTGCCTGTCGATTGTGCGGACACCGTCAGCAGGAAAATTCGTGCCGCTCCTTATGCAAATGTGTGCAATAAGTGACCGAAAACGGCGGCATCGTACGATCGGAAATCCGTTTCGATTTTCAAATTCCCTGTGTCTTAAAACCTCAATATTCAGTTTCATTAATTTTTTAGACCCGTTTGGTCCGCTTTATCAATCGTCGATTAAAGAACTGACTAAAAACTTCATCTGTTTCATGATCAAATATTTCGTCATGGTTCACAGATGATTTGTTTAAATCAATTATCCAAAGTCATATGGATTACAAGTCGCGTCGCTTTTGATAAGACACGGTCCCGAAGCATTTTGGGAAAATCGATCCCGATAGATGCCTCTGCAATTCTTACTTTATTCAATTACGAACAAGCTTTCATGAAAGCGCGTAGGTTTTCAACTTTTCCTTGGGGGGCTTCTGCTCTCAAATTTGTTAAAAATTTGTAGTTATCACTTTGTTTCATTATGTACACAGTAGATGCGGTTTAAACACCTAGGAATACGAGATTGGACTGTAAACTCGTCTCGGCCCTTGACCATTTTTATGCAGGATGTTCCGAATCAAGCACGGACTTTGTGGATGAAAGTAGACCTTATTTGCAATCGAAAATGCCAATACATCATATCCCGAAACTCAATTGTTTCTGAGATATGATTTTCCAAACGTTTTAAATTGCATATATCTCTTTTCTTAGTCTAGTGCGACTTGTCGTTTCCAAACGAACACCTGGGAGGTGGGGCACTTCTTTTCATTGATGAGTCAAAGGCAAATGGCTTATATGGGGGCGGTAAACCAAGAATCGTACTTTTTTTTACATTTTTTGGAAAATCAATTAATTATGAAAATAAATTATTGTTTGATGCTTTGAGACGTTTTTTCATGGGTGATTGGTGGGTTTTATTTTGAAAAATAAAACGTTGAGAGATCATGAAGAAAACTAAGGTACATTTCTGTTATTTAGGCCCTTATAACTTAAAATAATGATTATTCTCTTCAAAATCGCTTGTTTTGACCTGAAAAATTTGAACAAGTTTTGTGATTTGTTTTTAGACAAACGGGGACTGACTTAAAAAAAAAAAAAAAAAAAATCCCCGATTTGCACGACTTAGAGCCGCATTTGAGGCCACATAAAACAGTTCATATCCACCGCAAATTGCTAATCCTGACAGAAAATAGTGTGCTATTTCCGAATCCATCACCAAAAAGTTGCAAAAATGCAAATTGAAAGCGATTTTCTCGCAGTTAGTTGAAAAAATTGATGTAAGTAAGCCATGAAAAAGCGTTTGAAAAATCATATCTCGAAGGGTTTTGATTTTCGGACCATGGTATAGGTACATAGTGTTTTTGGTCGCAAATGATGTCTATTTTCACCAAATTTTTTTTGTCACACTTATCTCCTTCCACCCTGTATAATTACTATTTTTAATTTCAATTTTAGAGAAATGTGCTGCAGTAACTTAAAAAAATATGTATTAGACCACGTTCATAAGTTCTTCCCTAGTAAAATAAAGCATTTTCATAGGTTTCACAGGCTCCACACTTCCACAGACTGAAACTTCCACAGACGCACGTCAATGGGTTGACAGACAGTTTGTAAACGGGGCCTTATTACAACCAGGAAACTTGAACTTACTATACAAAAATTGTCATGTTCTGACAATAATAAGTAGGTAACTAGTTATTCAAATTCGTTCAAGATTCCTGAAATAAATAAATAAACATTTAATTTGTTGCAAAGGTAGCCCCCCCCCCCTTTATCGTTAACCACGGGTGTTCCGGTTTGATGGGTCTACTAACTCGTTACCCTAATCATCCTTACAACACGCAGTGCTACTTCTGTACTTCAACCTGGTGTGCTTTGCAGCATTGACCCTGCGTCTTTCACAGCACTTAGTTTTAATGTTATGATCGTATTGACGAAATGATCGTTGAAACTGTAACGAAGGGACAAAAACACGATGAGAACAAGTAACGTCAGGAAGAAGAACGCCCAATTTTACAGCTTCTTTGGTGGTGGTGTGGGGGGAATCCGACTCTCCCACCCAGAAGAAGTAGCCTCAGTACGACCCTGATCTTCAAACTGTATAATTTCTGCTCTGCAGTTCACAAAGGGCTAAAATAAAGGAACCATGTGAACTGAACTTGAATAAAGTAAAGAACGCAGTGCTATCTTGTGGGATCAAAAATGAGAAATTAATTTGAGACCGCTGATTTAGGGCGGGAGGGGTGGAGTGGTGCAACTTGTAATCCATATGACTTTGCAATTATCTAACATTCTTAATTGACACTTGATAAAGCGGGCCTGATCGCGATTAGTATTTCTGATACAAAATGCTATTGCAATCGTGATTAGCTGTTGATCGGCGTTAGTGAAAACGGGCCTTAGTGTTCAACATTTTTGCCAGAAATTGTCCATGGGGGTTAACCGGGCTTACAGGGCTAATTTTTTTTAGATTTGAGCCGGACGTGGTTCATGAGCCCCTTGGCCGCTGCTCAACTACTGCCCCAGGAAAACGTCCTAAAGAGGTAAGACATAAGATGAGGGGAAGTTGAACACGTGGATTTTTCGGTTAATTGGTCCAAAACTCGGCAGTGCATAGCCGCGGGACATGAGCAGGCCTAGGCCATGCTCCACGCCTTCCCCCTTTCTCTCCTCGTTCCCGTGGATTGCGTTCACTTTATTCGGGACGTGGAATACTTATTGCCCAACAGTTAGTTCATGACATTCATGGCATTGTTTTTTTTCAATTTTCCGTCATTTTGGTTTCCTTTATGTTTCCAATATTCCAAGATCGCGAGCAAATTTGCCACAGAAACTGTGTGCTGTGATGTCGTCTTGGTAGGTGCAGTGGCAGGATGGGGTCATGGCTCCGTCCTCAAGCCGATTCGGTATCCGCCCACGGCACGTTCATACTAAAGCCTCTGAGCTGAATTCAGGGCTGTGCAGAGCGCGGCCGCCGTCCTAGGGAAAATTCGTGCGGCCCAACCGTCCCCTAGGTGACAAAAAAGGCGGCACCACGGTGAGAGCTCCTCCAAAAGATTTTATAATTCGAAATCCGTCTCGATTTCAAGATTCCCCGGGCCCAGGAAGTCCAAGATACGAGGTTCCGCCCATTTTCACATTTTTACCGTTTTAGCTAAAATCAGAGAGATCCCTTGCGGGGAGTAGCGTCCCTTGAGGGGAGTAGAAATTAGGGTTTCACGATGTCAATCGTTTCGGCTGATTTTTCCAACTCCAGAGTGGACCAGCGAGGTCCTTCCTTTGAATGCGTCGAGGCGATTTTTCGGACGTCAGGTCAAAATTCGTGCGGCCTCTGAAAACTCTGATTTGAGCCGGGCGTGGTTGGTGAGTTCGTTGGACAACGCTTAATTGACCCATGTAGCCCTGCTTTCGCAATACAACGCCACTGAGTGGTCGCCAGCCCTCCTTAAAGTGGCAAAAATTGTGCGATCCCCGAAAACGTTTCCCATCTTGGCAAAACTGGGCCACGGCGTAGTGCACTACTCTCAGCTTGGTGAGATCTATCAGCTCCTTACTAGGCTCAATTTCCGGGCGGATGAGACAAAGTGCCCTTCGTAGCTGAGCGTCTGAAGTCGAAACAGACACTACTGGACTACACCCTCGTTTTTACGATTGTCTAGTGGCCTGATGGGTCGAATTCAACGTCATTCGCGTTCATCTTTGTTTAGAAACCCGTTAACAATTTATTATAGCGTGTAAAGACGCCTTTACAGTTTCTTTATTATTCGTTTACGCTGCTTTGTTCATAGTGCCCTCCCGCCCGTCACTTTTCATAATGTCAAAATTTTTACTTAAGAAATGCTTATTATTAAAACATGCGAAAGAGAAATAGTCCAGTCAAATCGTATAAATAAAATACCATACGTGGACAAAAATCTCGTCTTTGATTTTTCCACTTTATTCCATGTTTTTTGGGGTGAGGAACACGAATCTGAAGAGATCCAACAAAACTTCCTTGTGCGTTTTGAGAAAATCGCGAAAAACTGATAATTTTTGGTCCTTTTTTTAGTTTTTCGGTTACAACTGCTCAATGACGCATCCTACGGAAAATTTTACCCTGTTCTTTTTTGAAGAGCGTCAAGTTCTGCGTCGAGTCTTTTTTCATTTATCACAATTGACCCAGCCGTTTCGCCGGTATTGATTGTTTGAAATGGTCATATTTAGTCGCTTTTGGTAAGATTGTGTGAAAAAATAAAAGTAGTTCAACTCTCAGTTGAGTGATGTAATCTCTGACGCTACCTATAGTACTGGTGATATGTTGAGTTTTAACATTTGTGGACAAAGTTGGTGGGCATAACCACTTTTTTTGAAACAAAACCTATTTTCATCGCCCTGTACAGAATATTTTACGGGCCTTCAAAAATTTGGCAAATATGGTTCCTGACTGTAAATTTCATTAGCTTTCACTGAAAAATAGTGCAATTTTCATCGAAAGCTTCATTCGATAGTTATAGGCAAAAACGTTCGCCTGAAGAAATGAGTTATTGGAAAATTATTCATTTTGCGAATTTCCCTCTGCGTTTTATTGCCTTATCGGGTTTTTATAAAAACGCCATACATGCCTCCTTATAGGAAATTTAACGAGCTTTCAGATGAGTTTCTTTAAAGTTTAATCGGATGGATAGTTTTTGAGTTATAGGCCGAAAAGTGACAAAAAACGTTTTTTTTGCAGCAAATTTCAAATTGTTTGACGTTATGACCCTGTCCTATGTTAATGTTCAAATGAAATTTCATACAATAGGTCTGATAGAAAATTCTATCAGCTTTCAGATCGTTTTTCATAGAAAAAAATTGGAGTACTACTGCCAATTTGCCGAGCTACTGGCAAAAATGCGCCGAAAAACGTGGTTTTTGGGCCGCCTTTTTTCGCGTTTTTCGTCGCATAACTGATACCACTGATTTTTCCTGTAGGTTTCAATGCTTTTCACTTGTGTAAAATTCAATTCTAAACCACTTTGATTTCATTAAATTTTCCGATTAGAATAGCCGGTTTTAACTTGCTGCTGCCTTAGTAATTTTGATTAATTTAACAAAAGTGGCTAAAAATGACCATTTCAAAAAAATCAATACCGGTGAAACGGCTGGGTCAATTGTGACAAATAAAAGAACGATTCGACGCAGAATTCAATGCTTTTCAAAAAATAAGAGGGTAACATTTTCCGTAGAATGCGTCATTAAGGAGTTATAAGCAAAAAACTGGAAAAAGTGCTAAAAATGAGCAGTTTTTCGCGATTTTCTCAAAACGCACAAGGAAATTTTGTTGGATCTCTTCAGATTCGTGTTCCTCTCCCCAAAAAACATGGAGTAAAGTGAAAAAATCCAAGACGAGATTTTTGTCTACGTGGAACTACCGTTTGACTGGACTAAAACAAAAGTCTGAATGTTTTACAGTTCTCTTTCAAGAGTTTCCTCCGAGCTAATGGGCTGTTGAGTTCGCACACTTAGTTTCATTAACACTCAACCATTTTTTGACTTCTAGGAAAGAAAAGTCGCTTGTTGTATTTAATTTATACTCTAATCCTTCTAACTTTTGGGCTGGCAGGACAATTTAAAGCAACTTGCAATACATATAAAAAAGGTAAAAACAAGAGTTGTACTAAAAATAAAGTACGTTTAAAAGCAATTTTGGATTTTGCCACTCTTGCCAAACCCAAACAAAACAATGCCACACCGGCGATATCAAAACTATACACAAATGTAAATTTATGAAAATGAATAATGAGTTAACAATGCTGTACGTGTAGAGAGTACAATCAGTTGAGGACACGCCTCTTTTTCAAAGCGAAAAATTGTTTTCTCTCTCTCTCGCTCTCCCCCCATTCACATTCAAATGCACGTTCCAGCGTTTAGAGTAGAAAACGTAATATGTGACAATCGCTACCAATTGCTACAACAAGGAAATTTCGAACTCTTCATTCGCTTCGGAAGTGAATAATGTTTTCGGCAAAACGACGCATTCTACTATACATACTTACGTATCTTTGGCGGAACCGATCTCTCCACTGTTTCAAGGTCGGAGAATGACAAAAGGAAAGAGAAAGATGAGTTAAAATAGTTATCCAATTATTACAATTTAAAGTGCACCTTATAAATATTAAAAGAAAGTCAAGTCATTCGCAGGTCTTCACGTCCCCTCCCCCTACAACTCTTTGCACCATGCATGACTCGAGTCGTTACAGTGAGTCATGACCATTCACAATAATTTATAACACATACTTTTAAAGTCAAGGACATTAATAATTCCTGCGTTAGCATTAACATTTTGTTCAATGACTTCTTAAGGGTCCCGGCTCCCGGCACTTTGAAAGAGATGGGGGAGGCAAATATTTGTTTTAGAAAATTATGATCTCATCTCTTCAGTTGTGTATTAGCAATTAATTTTGACAGTGTTGAAGTATGAATTCATTCAGCAGGGGATAATTATCCCATTGTTGACTCCGTGACTGTTTGTCCTCCCTTTTGTGTATATGTGGGCTGAGTTTTTGAACTTGAATATATTTCCTTCTTAACGATTATCCTAGATTTTAATTTGTATAAAAAAAGAAAACAAAAAACTTCGTTTTTCATTTTCCCACAGTGCGTTTTTTTTATTTAAGACGTAAACAAAATCATTGTGCAGGTAAAAGGAAAAATGAGAAGTAACTTACCGGCCGAGAATCAGTGCTAGAATCGGAAGTAGTGCTATGGCGTCTCTCCATTCTCATGTACCTCGAATCATATTATTACCCATTCATCTGGAACAGAAATCAGGGGAAAAAAAGAGATTATACGGGTGAAATGGTGTATAGAATTCACCAGGAAATGAAAGCCAAAAGTTGTGGAGTCAATAGGCGTCAATGAAGACGTGGCAGCGTTCAATTGGGGCGAGCACGTAAGAAGAAAAAATCGCGTAATTACCGCACTTAACCTAGATGTATGTGTCACCTTCATAACATGGAAATTAACTCTTTTTTTTCAACCACGGTTGTGAGGGGTTGGTCCCATTCTCTTTCTTTCGCTCACTTTCGTTTCGATAATAAGTGATGAATAAAAATATGTTTTGTCCCCCCACTTATTGTTTCAATATTGTACCGGTTTTGGCCTCCCTTTCACTCGGCCATCCAAAGCAATTTTCAATAATAAATGGTCCCCCAAAAATTAAAAGAAGAAACATCAGGGAAAACCCTTCGTCAATGCTCGTATCTTGGCATGTGTCTCATTAACGGTCAAATTTACAAAAACGAGTCAATTTAATTTGAAAAATTTACGGTTAATGAGACGCATGCCAATATTTGTGTAAGCATTGATGAATGGCTTTTCCTGATTTTATAATTTAACTTCAACTAGAATTTAATTTTTGAGGGAACGACTTATTGTAAATTGCTGAGATGGCCTGATGAAACGGAGACCGAAGCCGGTAGATAGTAAGACAATTAGGGTTAGGTCGAAACGTTGCTAAGAGTTTAAACAATTTTGTATTCAAAATACGAAATTCAGATTGCGGTTTAACCTCCTAAGCTCAGCTTAGTGTTTTACAGAACTATAAACCCATGTGGTCGACCTGGGGCTTAGTAGAGATGCAACATATTTGTAATCATCATTGAAGTTCAACTCCACTACCTCACCCCTCACCAATATCAAAACTGAAAGGTGATAATCGCATGAATCGCTAAATTAGTATAGTATATTGTGCATCAAAGGATGGGCGTAGCCAGAGGGGTAGGGATTGACATGACACTTGCCCTCCCCTAGACTCGAAAGCCATCGAAACGTAAACCATCGAATAGTGAAAAATAATTCTACAAGGTCACCAAATTTTGTTTCGTCAACGCTCAAACCAACCTTAGCAAGGGATTTATGCATTTACTATGAATTGTTCATTCAAAAAGCATAAACACGTAGTGTAGGTGTAAAATTGTCCGAAAAGACCTCGTAATGAAATTTATTTAACTACGCCGACGTTTCGCCAAAACATTACGAGGTCTTTCCGGACAATTTTACACCTACACTATGTACAACATGACCTCATCAATTTCATACTCAGGAAGCATGAATACGGTCTTTTGGAAAGCTTCATCTGTTACGAAGCGCTTTAAGGAGGCCTTTTAGGAGTTCTTAGGCCTTTTAGGAGGTTTTAGGTGTTCTTTGCATATACAGCCCAAAATACCAGTTTCACAGGTAGGTCTCAAGAAATCAATTTCGCGGATTTTCCTCGCCAAAAAACGACTTTTGCGGAGTTGCCCAGTTTAAAACCTATTTTTGGGGCACACTAAAAGATAATCACAAAATGCTCTCTACAAAATGAATTTCGTTGGTTGGCTCATACTAAAACCAATTTTTGACACTTAAAAAAACATTTTCGTGGCTTCGGCACGCTAAAAAAAAAAAAAAAAAAAAGTTGAGGATTTTTGTTGCTGAAACCCCAATTTTGCGGCGTTGCCTCGTTCAAAAACCATGTTTGCCATTCTGTCTCACTAAAACGGCAATTTCGCTGGTTTTACTCGCCCAACACCCCATTTTTGCGGGCCTATTTACTAAAAACTAAATTTCGTGGAGTGTTGGCTTGGCTGAGAATCCAATTTCGCGGAGTTGTCACCGTAATTATTCGTTTTTATAGAATTGTCTCACTAAACAACTGTATTTTGAAAGTGTAGAGATCACAATTTGGCATCTTCCAACACGAACGATTGCAGAAAAGACAATTGCAATTTGCACCTTCTTTAGCTCATTGGAAACCGGGCTTTGCTGTATCTGTGTCGGCGGCGGGGGGGGGGGATTTGGAAAAACCGTGTCTATCTGTCTGCCTGCCTGAAGTCTTGCTGTAGTGAACGGCGGGAGGGAAAATGCCACAGCCCCGACGCGTTCTGAGCTGATGAATTACTAGTTGTCTTGCTGGGGATTCACCCTCGAATATAAGCCTAGAATGGGCAACGGTGCATCTAACATCTTCTCCCTGATCTACTGGTGAAACTGCCCACCGATTATTTTTATGGGGATGAGAGAAAATTTTGACTCGCAACGCGTAGCCGAGCTTATGGGCAATTGGACAATTGCTAAGGCTCAGTTAACCACTTTATTGCCGCAATCCACTCAATTAAGCTTGCTCATTTGTCATATACCGAACTATTACGAGCCAAAACGCTTTCGACATTCGATTTTATAAAGGTGACGTCTATCCTTAACTTCTCCATCTGCCCTATTCTCACCTGCTCCGAACGACGAACGAACGGACGTCTTATTTTCAGAAAAAAAACGACTGAGAATTTTGGTCGCAACGAGAAATTAGTGATCTCTTGTTTAATCAGCTGTTCGAAAAATTGATGAAGGTGGTGAAAAAAAGGTGGTATACATAATAGATGGGGGGGGGGGTTAGAGGTTCCCCAGTGCATAACTAACCAAAAATTTACATCGAAGGCCCCCTATTTTTGCCTAAAAGAAGGCCTACAAGATTTTTGAGCTACAGATTTATAAATTGGAAACGACAAGAACATCAGGCAGTACATTCCGTCGTAAGTCATAACAGGCCGTAACTACATATATGGTGACCTCTGGTCAACCTGAAATTTTTGAGAATAGAAACTTGAAAAGTGATTAATGAATGAAACCACGATATTTTATTGTCCCTTCAGGAAAAAGGAAGAAAAAAAGGTAAACAAAGTAACTAAGCAAAAAACTTGACGACCTCTTTCCTTGGATTTCAAAAATAATGGTTTCCCTCCCCCTTCTCATCATTCTGGCCAAGCCCGGATTTTCTTCTTAGTCATTCTTTAATTATTTCAGGGCTCCCCGCCCTTTTCCAACCATTATTTTAAAAAATAAATGTTTTTTTTTCTTCTTTTTCCAAAAAGTAAGGGAAGAGAGGTGGGGAAGAAAAAATCAGAATTGTGAAGAGTGGAGTGGGGATGGGATGAAAAGAGAACTATCGAGAAAGAGGATTGAAAATAGAATGAGAGAGGAGAACAATGGCAAGGGGTCCTGTTACGATAATGTCATCCTCCGATTAGAGACGGCCTCCATTGCTCCGTCACACTTGCCCAGAGTTTACTACTTACTCTTCACAAAACGAATATCCCAACGAGCGAAAATCCTCCCCCTTCCTTATCCGCTCTCTAAAGTAGTCGATAGGGGGAAAGGATAAAGAACGAAAATAATAACTCACAACCAAGTTTTTGAGGTTATTGTTTCCTTACCACACCACTCCTAATAAAGTGTATGATCTCAATTAGATGCGTGGAGTATACAGCCTATACACGTTAAAAAGAAAAGTGTAATACGTGATGCTCTTTCTTCAAAGCGGGGAGGAATCATCGGGGGACAACAATAAACGACGGATCAGTTTTTTAGGGTTTACGCCGATTTCTTCTGTGAAGTGGAGGAGGCACATAATTTACATCCGAAATGGGCGACAGTGGAGTTGAATAAATGGGTCGAAGGGGTTATTCAACAAAGCAGAATACAAGGAAAGTGTACCCTACAAAATGAATACTTTTGGGCTCACCCCATAACCTCATAGCGACGAATTTTACACGAGGGTTCCACCTACGATTCCTCAGCTCCTGGCGACTAAATTGGCTATACTTACCGCTATGTAGGATACCATGATCGCATATTCGTACATACATATATGGAAAAAATCCGCAGTTTTTGGTTCACTTTACCACCTGAAATAACTTTGTAACATTTTGGAACTTTGGAAAGGAAATTCGTGCTTTCTTCGACCACTTGAAAATGTGCGCATTTGTGTAGTATCTCCTCGGGATAAAAATGATACCACAAAATCCGAAATTGGTGCTGGAAATACGATCAGGATGTCTGAGGCAAAGAGAGCGGGGGGCTGATAGGAGGGGTTATAAGGAACAATAGAAGCCGCTTGCACAAATTCAAAAAAAAAAATCACTATCTTTGAGCAAAAAATATAAGCAAATTCGTTGTCGTTTTGCCCTTCGTCCTTCAAATTCTGAACGTGCTTAAGATAAGCACAAGGTGTGAAGGGAGGGGGAGAATGGCGTACATATTACAACTGCAATTTCAAGTTTTCGTACAATAACCACGAGGCATCACATCAATACTTTCAATATTTTTTGTTTACCCTCTCGTTGGCGTTTTACCCATCGTTGATAACCGTATAATTGGATAATAAAGGGGAAACCCCGCGTTGAGTTTGAATGGTGAGAGGGGGAAGGGTAACTGCAAGCGATGAGAATTGAGTCAATGTCAGTGCCAATAACTGTGACAAGTTTCCAAGTCTTTCCTCCGTAAAAGGGAGAGTTTTTTTTGTTTTTCTTTCATTAAAATGTCTTCAACACAACGGTGAAGAAAATCACATTAAAGGAAAAAAAAAACAATTCAAAGTATAAAACTGCGGACGCTGCACTCGAGCGCCGCTGTAATAGCCTATACAGGTTGATCTTTAGACAGAAACTCACAAACTAATTCAGCACATGGTTTTGAAGTATGAGGTCAAGGTTAGAGCAGAAGCGGGGGAGTGGGACATGATTGTTCCGACTCTATATGGGAATTGGAAATGAAAGTAATTGTCACCTTCGTACAATTTCTTATTTTCCGGCCTCGCCAAGGAAACAACTCACTGCCGGGCTGATTTGAGAATCAGCCACCGGTTAATAATAATTTATATTACAAATTTATCACTTTCATCAACATAAACTGTTTAACTGATCCCGATAAATTGACTGTTTTCAGGGTAAACATGGCACATGGAAGGTCGCAGCGTTATTTTTTTATGAAACCAACGCGTTCTGTGGCGGATAGTCACGGCTTGCGGATTGGAAATTTATACGATTCTATTTCGGTCAATTTGTTCTCCTCCAACAACGAATGAGTTTTTTTTTGTAGCACTATAAATAATGAGTAATTTCATAAGTACGGAGTAAAATACACAATTCTGGGAGAATTAAATTAAGTGCTGATTTACAAAGCACGCACTCCCCCTTTCCCCTCATTTTAAAATACGAATGACTATTTGACTATATCACTTTAACTTTCGTTCGCTTAAATGAACAAGAACGTTAGTAATCTGCAGGGTAATCCAAGATTAATTTACTCCAGGTATACATTTACGATTGATGTGTGAATATGGTGCACACGTGCGTTATGGTATATATATTTAAAAACCTTCACCAGAAAAGTTTCACACGGAAGATAAAACCAATTATTGAGCTTTACGTTTGATTTTTTTTTTCCTTCAAACAAACGAACATTCATCTAAGGGAAGATGTGGGCCCGCAGCTTTTCAATGATGATATTAACCTTTTTCACACTTTCCCTTGAGATTGGCTCTTTCACAATTGAATACAATTGCACAATTATTACGCGTATACAAACCTTTTGGAATCCACATTCATTCGAAAAATAAAAAAACCAACAAAATTGGTAGTTTTAACGTTTAAAGGCAGTTGCTCACTCTCTAAAATTTCAAGTAACCTCTGCGATCGAGGACAAAAAACGAAGAGATTAAGCAAACCATATTCACGATGCAGTGTTTTCCCAGAAATTTCAACATCCACGCTATCCGGGACATTAGAGGGACGTCAATCGTTCAGAAATTTTTTTCAGATTCAGACCTCGAGGCCTTATGCCCTAATGATCCTATAGTCTAATTTTCGACGGTTTATGGTTTTAATATTAGCGTCACTGTTAACCGTTCGACTATTCCGATTTTTTTTTTTTTTCCGTTCACTGAAAGTTCAAAAAATAGCGCTATATTTTCGGTTTAATTTCCAGCCTCCCCTCTCTCTTCCAGCAAGAAAGGACACTTGTGTTCGCTCGGGAGAGTATACAAGGCACGGATGGGAAGCATGTTATTCGTGTAGAGATTCCTTCCATGACCGAGATGACTTCCCATCACAAAAGACGGAACTCTCTCGAAGAGAAGAAGACGGCGAAAGAAGGATGCCTTCTTCTTTAACTTTTTTTTTCCATCTTATTTTTCGTCCTTTTCCCTATTCTCTTCTCCTGACAACAGTTCGCTTCCAAGCAGCGACGGGACAATGGTGAGCTATTGTATGTCCTTAGCACAGTAGGATCATCATCCTCTGAACCTCTTCTTATCCTTTTGGGGTCTCCGTCTTCAGAACACACATAGCAGCTTCTATTATGCGAAATTTAAAAACTCAGATCCTAGCTATAAAAACTTCATAGAGAAAATGAACGAATTAAAAGCGCTAACTTAGTTTCCTAAGTCGGCATCTCATCCTGATCCACTTTTTTTTTTTGCGAAAAATTCAACCATTTCTTCGTTTCCTTCTTTCTCTCAAGATTTACCTTCAAATTCAACGCACAAGTTTTGTGTTGATCGTCGTGTAAAACTTTCTCGATCCAACGCTTTAAGTGCTATTATGCTTTTCCATGGGAAGTGAAAAACTTTCCAATTGTACACCCACCTCGTACTCACATCACGAGTCTCACTTTTTTCATGACGTTCACACACTCAACAGAGTACAACATATACGCTGAAACCATTGTAGACTCCCGTTGGGAAAAACGTACGCATATTTAGCATTTTGCTCTTCATACACATACAACATTATGTGACAACTTTTCCCAGTGAAAAAAAAAATTGTAGAAAAAATATTATCTCAGTTTGAAAGCACATTTCCGAAAATAGCTCCAGCAGGGCTGTTCCAGAATGCGGAGGGGGGGGGGGGTTTATATAACTCTCTCAAAGCCTCATCGCCCAAGTGAAAACCATTGTTTTCATTCATTTTTGTTTGTGCTAAATTGAATGAAATTCGAGATTCAACGTGGGCGCCACTATCGAGGATGGTCACATCGTCCATTGCAGGCTTTGCTGCAGTGAATTCAATTCAAGTCATTTTGTATGTACGCTCGTTGTAGCGCCGCTTGAAAACGCTTCCAGTGAACGACCGGCCTTAACCAATCAGAGCGCTCCGCGCTGCGAACTCGAAGCGCTCTGCTTGTTTGAAGCTCACAGCTCAGCTTTTTAAGGGGGAGTTGTACACGTGTTTGCTCGACCCCTCTCTAATCATACCTCGCCTACTCGGCGTTACATAAATTATCGCCGTAGTTCTGCACCAATCCTGGATTTCAAGGCCGCATTCTAATCTCCAGATAATTCCGTACACACGTCAAGTCTTGCTTTCCCAAATAAGACGTCGGAAGAGCTCGAATTGCCAGGGTAAACGTTTAAGAGGGTTAGTTGTTTCAGGGATGAAAGATGAAAAATGAAGATTTAACGGGCGTGCGGAATTATCTGGAGATTAAAATGAGACCTTAAAATCCAGGATCGGTGCAGAACTATACGGCGATAATGTACGTAATGCCGATTTGGCGAGGTATGATTGGAGGGGGGTCGAGGAAACACATGTACAACTCCCCCTTAAAGCTTGCATGTAAAGGCGGCTATGGGTTTTCAACAAAACAGAACAGATAGAACAGGCCCTTTCAGATCGCACACCACGTGATCACACATCACGTGTACGATTGTGATTCAAAATTATGCTGACCTGACCTTTCCAACACAAAAAGGTCAGTACGCTGTCCAAAAATACCAACAACAAAAAACAAAAAAATGCACAAAAAAAAAAAAATAATAAAAATAAATAAATAAATAAAAATAAAAAAGAAATAAATAATAATAATAATAAGAACAGGCAGTTATTCGTGAAATAGGGTCCATTTTCAGAATGCTTACCTACTGGGTGTTCCAACGTATTTTAGCACATTCTTTTCGAGGAAAGAGGCACAAATCATCGCACGAGCCCCCCTTCTACCTTTCCAGTATCATTCACATTTTTTTTACTTTCTTTTCTTCGTGTTCTTTGGCACTAGTCGGAATATTGATAGAGGGCAAGAGGAAGCAGAAGATCGAGACGGTCACGAGTCATTGGAAAATAAAAACAATGCGAAAATCGTGAAGAGGCTAAAATGGTGAGATAGCTACGGGATACGGTATCTATTTTTAAGCTCCAATACGCCTAGCTATGCAAACGATTCGCCAATTTCGCCTTATAGTAAAAAACGTATACAGCTACTATGCTCCTGAAGAGTTTAGCTATTCAGTTCGTCATTACACAAATAATCTGCAGAAATTATACAGGCAGGAGGAGAGATTGGGGTTTATTTGCATCTGATTTCTTCGCCTTGGAGAGAATACTGAAATCGAGATCTATAAGGAGGACTGGGTTTCCTAAATTAATTAATTCATTATACGTGTCACATAACTTGATCGTAAATAATTCCCTCCGCCCTTCGTACGTCTTCTAAGAAAAGCGATCTTCCTTTTCATGGTGTTAACGACAGATTGTCTATTCATACACACCACCTTAACTAGAGAACCTTTAAATCACAGGTACTGCAACACGAATTTCAGCGCCATATTTGGTCCCTCAGTCGTTAGGGTAAACACAATATCATGAATGAAAAAATTGTCATCGTAGCAGCAAACAAACGCGGAATGCGGTCGAAATAAATAAAAATATCCTACTTGTCAATGATATCAGGTGACAATTATAATCATGTGAGGGACCAAGTATGGCGCCGATTTTCGTGTTGCAGTACTCGGGTTTTATAGTGCCTTACCTTAACTTGAACTTGAGAACATATTTCAGACATGAGGTATTGAGAGCACAATTAGAAGCGTACAGCGAATCAGGATTTTTTATCTCTTATCTTTCGGAAGGCATTCGTGTTATCAGTTCAGTGTTTTCTCTATGAGAAGTGGAATAAATCTCAAGTTTTTCCCGCTTTTTCTAGGAACAAGGTAATTTCGAAATCGCATACTTCTATGATTACATTAATACATTTTTAACTTCAAGATGATAGCTGAAGTGAAGGAGAGGCTCGGTGAGCTGAGGTCCCTCGTCGGAGGGTTCGACCCAAGTTCAGCCGTGGACTCGGAGTTCTCCCATGATATGTCTTAGCTGCCGAGAGTCTCGTTTGTGGACTTTATGGCGTATCTATTCGGGGGGAAAAGTGCCTACACTGCCGAGGAACTTAAAAGTGTGAAGTCGTGTGACGCTTACAAACTTATCTTGTGCAAGTGGGTCCGGGAAGTGTCCCTTAAAGTAGTAGGTGACTACTGTGCCATCAAAGGCAAAGTAATTACGTTTTCATAATCAGTATTGAAAGTTCAAGCATCAAAACAGTTGGGTACCCGACTTGGAGGCCTTTCCTCCAACTGATTAAGCATTCTCCCCTTCAAAATCCTCCTTTATATTAAGCAGAGGACTTGTGGCTTCATATTAATCTACTTTAACCACCTTGATTGAACGAGAAGACTCACAAATAATAAAAAATCACCTCATCACCGTACAAAACTAGAGAACCTATAATCAGACAGGTAAAATCACATACGCCATGTTCGCTCTTATCAATTATCAGTCTTGTAAAATCCACCTTTTGTTGATGTTTTGTGCATATCAACAAACCACCCCCAACCATTCTTATTAAACTGATAAGAACGAACATGGCGCCGTATGCGTCTAGTCGTCTTTAAAGGTTCCTTATACAAAACTACGTATTCTATGCCTTCCGAAAGATAAGACTGTCAAATTAATCGATTAGTTGGATAGGCCGCACGACGCTAATTCTCAAGCAGTTCGGAGGTGGAGTAGGGACAGCGGAAGAGCAAGGAAGCTATCGAAAGTGAACAGGAAATTTTATGCCTCTCAGCCCCAGCGAACCCGGCGAAGAAAAAAACAAATAACAAAATAGAATTTCAATTAACATTTATGGGAGTTTCTTCCTCACGAGACAAACATTTAGACGGGTGCATGAGAGCATAAAAATATTTCTCTTTAGAGATAGAATTATTAATGGTTTTGACGCTGGCTGAAAGGGAATTTAGACGCCAAAAAAAGAAAGACTATAACGAATCTTCTTTCGGGGGGAAAACTTATTCTGACTTATGAAGTTATGACTTATGAATGCAAGCTAGATTCGTGGCTTTATTGGTTCGATGTGAGCCTTCGTCGGTTAAAAATTATTGTTCACCTGATTTCGACAATAAATACTAGTAGGTAGGCTAGGTACCTACTTATGAAAAATGTTAATTGGGCTTACAAGGGCTTAGCCAGGACGGTACAGTTATCGAAACAAAAGCTACTACCTATTCTATTAGTCTTTTTACCCCTTCAAAATGGCTATCTAGCATTAGAAATGCTGAACAAACAACAAAATCATGAAATTTCGCCTACTAGACTAGTTTTCACTAGTTTACAGAGCCTAATTTCCCACGGCCTAAAATATGATTTATCGTGGAGATAACTGTCAGTTCCTGCTATGAAACCGGCAAAGTCGCTCTCGGAAACTGACACCCCCCCCCCCTTTAAGAGGACTGATCATTCCAGCAGAAAACGGCAAAAAACTCCAAAACCTGATTGGTTTGGCTATTAAATGTGAGTTAAAGTCAAGAAAAGGCCAATTTGACTCGACAAATGACGGTCAAAATAGGCTTTTTGACCACGAAACTTATTGAAACTTAAGGAGTTTCATCTCAAATAGGCCGTCAATTTCAACCTCGAAAATAACCGTAATGGTTTGATATTTGTCGAGTAATTGCAATTCTGCCTCATAGAATCAAATTGTTAAGCTCCTAAGTTGTTTATTTATAGTGTCTGAACTACGAGTTCATTCAGTGGCCAAACAGATAACAATCAGTGAAATTACTAGACAGGGCGTGAAATAGTCCAGCAGAAACTGGAAAGGTTCAAGGCTAAGTAGACATTAAATTGACAGTTTCAAGCTAAATAACCACAAAAACTGCAAGCGGTGGCCAAAGAGTCGAGATCCGATCGAGGCTAAACATCCGCAAAATGCAAGTTTGGGCTACAGTCGCCAAACTGCATGTTTTCGACTATAAACAGCCACAAAATCACTATTTTAGGGGTTGAACGAGCGAAATATTTTGAAGCGATCATTTTGATTTGATACCTATGATTTGCCGCTAATTGCAACATTACAGCGAAATTGCTACATTCGGAAATGGAAATAGCAAAAATGACTATCTTCGGGTCCAAATATCCGCGAAATAAGTTCCGGGCCATTTTTTAAATAGTGAGCGTGGAGTCCATTGTCTAGCCAGTCCCGAGAGCTCTCAAAGCTTAATGAATTGCCGCGAAATGCCATCATTTAGAGTTAAACATTTGCGAAATCCTATGATTCAGAGCCAAGTATCTGCAAAATTTCAATTTTCTGGTCTGAACACTGTAAAAATTGCTCGCAACCAGTTGGAGGCTTTCATTTCCCGAAACCAGCTAGCATCGGAACGTATTTTTCTTTCTTTTTTGTGACCGCAGAACCCGGGCTAGCCAGCCACGACAGCGCCCAACGTCTGCCACAAAATAACATCACACCCGGTCTCAAATTCTGCGAAAAAGGTAATTTTTGGGGACGAAAATTGGCTAGTTTCTGGTCTTCGCGAAACTGCAAGTTTCGGGGCCATTTTTATTGAGCGCGGACGCTGGGCAAGCCGGCACCCACAGCCTGACGAACAGTCGAGTAATTGCAACATGTAGAGATGAATATTTCTGAGTTTGCAAGTTCGTGTCTTAATTTTACCTCGGAGAATATTTCGGAAATAGGAATTTCAAATTTCCTGGGTGAATATCCGTGGCATTGCGACTTCCGGGTCTTGATAGGAATTAAGATTTGTATTTTCGTAGGAACAAAAAGGTAGGAACAAACAATGGATCTTTTTTTATTGGCCTCAGACCCAGTTGGCCCCGAGAGCACCCAAAGCTTGATGAATAACCGCAAAATTACAGAATTCGGAGATAAATGTTAGTGAATTCCCCGGAAGGCCATCTCATGCTCAGGGTCCTTCTTTCCAAGTGAAAAAATCTGGTCAACGTATCTATACATATATGCCGGTTTCATTTGAGCCCCAAACTCGGGTTTTGCACATAAACCCCGGGTCTATGAGCAGACGGCCCCACGCAACACAGTGGAGCTTGGTTCTCCCAATCCTCCAATTGACAGTGAGTTGAATCAATCCTCCCCACGAATTCACCTGGTTTAGCCTGTTGGAAGCATTCAGTCTTTGACTATATGAAGAAAAAATATTTGGTCGATTCAAATGATCTACTTTGGATGGCCTTAAAAAATAAAAGTAAGATAATTAACCATGCAGTTAACCGTTAAAATCAGCCCATTTACCCCTATTCAACGTTCTTTACGCTTTCGGTCAGAAATTTTCCACGGGGGGATTTCGCTCACGAAGTAAATAAATTGATAAATCGAAAGAAGCTCCAAGATATTCAATTACAAAAGGAGAAAAATGAGCTTCTTAGGAGAAAGAAGCTTGAATTTCGCAACATAATTTTTGTAGTATCCTTGGTATCCTGAGACGTGTTTAAATTCAAAACGCGAAATAACGACAGTGGTTACACTTCAATCACTCGCGTATTCAAACCAGATAAATTCGAGACGTTTATAAACTGTACAATGGGGGAGGAGCAACATCTAATCACAACGGTTGACATGGAGGGATCAGATGATAAATAAATAGAGAATTTAAATGGCAAGATTAGAAAATTATAGCAAAGGAAGACTGGTACTACTGACGATTTCTACATCGTAGTAATCATATTCACATAAATCATTCAGCTACCCTATCACTAAAAACATCGTTTATATGCATCCAACCCCGATAGCGTCTACACAGGGGAAAAGGAATTAAGGATGATGGGGTGTAGGAGAATTACTTTCATAAAGACTCTCAACGCGCATATAAGTACCAAGAAGTTTTTGGTAGGATCCTTGTTGCATTTTTAACATCCGCATAACAGATCGTCACCCAGGGAGAGGGACTCAGAATTATACGGGGTACATTCCATAAGAGCAAGTTTCTCCTCCTATTATACACTTAACGCCCCAAAAATCCACTTCTTAAACAAAGGATTGAATCGCCACGCGTATTTCACTTTTCGTTCTGGTTATTTTTATCGCATAAGTGAGAGCATCAGCCTCCGGTCAAGGGCTGAGATACCAATTAACTGTAGGTACCTTGGGATGTTTAATTTTATTTCAAAGTTGAACCCATCACGTTCTGAATGAAAGACACAATGTTAGATAAAAGAAAATCATTTAGTTCTTAATGACCCCCACCCCACCGTTAATGTACACACCGCTTGAGCCGAAATCATTTTCAATGCAGTAGAGTCCAAGACATCACTTTATTTTTAGCAGCATAGCTGTACATAAAGAGAAGCCCTCGGTTGGATTCGTGAGTTAATTCTTATTTTAGCCGAGTCGTTAAATGTCCCCTGCCTACTTGTACCTATTTGAAACTGTGGGCGGAAACAATCTTCAAAAAATTAACGTTGCCAATAATTGTAAGAACTGTACCCCCCCCCCCCCGGTGATTCCTGACCGGTTCCCCCCGATGAAGCCTCCGAAAAAGTCGGTTACAATCCAGTCTGCGATCTGTTGACTTCGAGAACACGTTAGAAATGAGAGAACCCGGGGAAGAAGTCCTGATACTTTATCTTTGAAAAATCGTCTAACGGACGGTTGAAATCTTGGAATTTTTAAAAAGCTAAAGGAAAAATAATGCAGGAACAATTAGAAGGGTTGCGAGGGCTCTTCTTGTGCGCCGAAACGCTTCGACTCTATGCATCACTTTTTTTTCTGTTTTCAAAGGAAAGATTCTCAGGACTGTTATTAACCTTAATTATAGGAGTACTAGAAAAAGGCTCATTTTTCATTGCATAGCCAATTCTCTTTAACCTTTTACCTCCTTTTTTAACCACCTCTCACTCTCACATTGGCACCCCGGAACCACGCGCTGAATATTTTTCCCGCATTTTCTCTCATAATTCTATATTTCTATGAATATCATTAATTTTAAGAATTCTAAGATGCTCGGAAGGTGAAGAAAGGCCTTATTTTAACAATGCGTGTTTTCAAGACCTATACATCGATTTCTACGCGAGAGATTTCTCAAAAAGGCACAATCAACTAACCTCGCGGAGTAAGAGCAATTTCACAACTCTGTAGAGCGTTCTTCCGAAAAATATAACTTCATTCAGCTCTATACGGAAACCGTAAAGATCCGTTTTTGGATTGACTTTCATGCGTTTCTTTTCAAAACTTGAATGCTTTTTCGCCCTAAAGGGGGAGTTGTACAGATGAGAGATGACTCCTTGACTCCCCTCCAAACACTCCTTTTCTAAACCGCGGCACCGATTTTCCCGACATATTTCAGCATCAATCCGGCATTTCAAGGCCTCGTTTAAATCTCCAGGCCATTCTACATGTGCGCTAGTAGCCCTTTCTTCAAATTTCTTCCCCGAAATAACTTTGAAACCCCCTTGAAAAGGAGATCTTCCTCCGAGCTCCGACGTAATCCCTTCGACCTTCTTTCTAGAATTCTACTAAGTTCATTATTTTATACCACGAAATCAGGGTGATATTCGATTATAGTTTTAAGGGCGTTGGATTATAAAGTTACTCAATAATTGTGCAACAAAAAACACCCACAGGAATGAAAAATATTTCGAAAACGAACAATAAAACAAAAATAAAAAATGGTAGAATGAGAGTTTCGAACGTTTCTATCGCTCGTTGACCACGCGTGTGGTTATAAATGAGAGAAAATATAAGACGGTGGTTTCAACACGATTTATGCGGCTCTTTCAAGTTTAATAACATTTTACGAATGTGAATTGAATCAAGACTCGCTGGTCATTAATTGAACGTTCCGGGAACTGCTGGGCACAAACGATTAATTTAAATCGCTTCAGCGGGTTTTGATGTTAAACCAAAGTTCAAAATAGTAAGCCTATGCCTGCGTTGAAAGAAAAAGGGAAAGTCGAGTGTAAAGGAAGCGTTCCGGTGCGGAGACAAAAAGATTTAACAAAGCGAAACCTCGTTAAAATTCGTAACCGGACATTGTGTATTATAATTTTTCAGGTATGAAAGTGAAAATCACACCATTTGCAGAGAGGAGGAAGAATCTTCACGATCATCACTCGGAAAATCAGATTCATTAGCCAGAAGAAAAGAAGGGGAAGGCGTCACATAAATGTATTCTATAACAAGCCATGTATTAGTTTCTGTGGATGTATTCGGAAGAGGGAAGAGTCAATGGCGCAAGACAGTGTCGCTAAACACGATGAGAATGAGGTAAATAAATATTTGAGCGATATGGCCAGAATACACCGCATCATTGGCGGAAGTACATTGGCAGGACTGTATCCCCAAAGTCAATTACGACAGTATTACCGCCCATTCAAACTCAAGCGTACCGAGGTGGGGGCTAGGAGGCGGAACGCCCCGGGCCCCCCAAAAGCTCAAAGATGAAAAAATGGGGATTCGTAGGTTGTTACTTTGCGAAAAAATCGCAACCTAAAAATCTCAATTTCGCACCAAATCGCAATTTCTCAAATTTCTTATTATTATCATTTTTCATTTTTTGGCTTTTCCCAAAAAGCCTTCATTTTAAGCAGAAATCGAGAAAAAGCGCTGATCCACAGTTGCAATTTGGAAAAAGCACAAATCACCACCTCAAATCGAGAAAAATAGTTTTTTCGTGGCTCAAATTGGTATAAAGCGCTACAATTTGCGGCACTAAAATTGGGGAAAAGTGCTAATCACAGCTGAAATTATGATAACTCCGATTCTTGAGGCCACTTCGCGGCTGAAATTGAGAAAAATGATAATTCGCGGAAAAAATTAGAGAGAAAAATTAGTTGAAAATTTCAGGAACACCAAAACACCATATTGACATGGAAAATAGAAGTAATAGCCCTAATTCGCGGATAACATTGAGAAAAAGCGCTAACTCACAACTAAAATTGATAAAAAGCGCTAATTCACGGTACAATAGGCGAATTCGTGGGTAAAATGGAGAAAAATCGCTACAAGCGGATTCTTGCGGCAATTTCGTGGCTTGGAGAAAAAGCGTTAGAAAAAGTACCGGTTCGCAGCTAAAATGGAGAGGAACGCTGATTTATGGCTAAAATGGAAGAAAAGCGCAATAATTGGCAGTTAAAATCGTGCTGATTCGAAATTGCGTTCTGACGACCCATTCGGAGTTAGTGTCAAACTGTGTGTTCGCAGCTTTACTAAGTAAGCTCTCACACTCCTGAGGGTGCAGACACCCTTCAACTCCCGAACTCTTTCACGCTCTAGCTCCCAAGGCTTTCTTAGCAGTCCATTAGAAATAAGAGGAAGCATTTATGCTCTTGCTGTCATTGTTTTGGAAGGTGCAAACGAAAATTTGTATGAGGTGAATTCATCATGAACCCATTATTTTTTTTCGAATCCACAAACTTCGGAATTTAGGAACGCCACGCCGCTCCACCAACGAAACCAATAGATCGTTTGGGGGAGCATTCGTTCCCCCTGAACCCCACTTCCGCCGCCACTGGGAATTTTTCGCTAATAGCAGATTGAACTGCACAGAGTTACCTACTTTAACGAAATTACAAATTACTAGTCTGCTCGGCTCTGTAGTCGCCAAAGGTGCTCCAAATAAGCGGTTGAAACAAACGAAGAGCTGGGGGGGGGGGGTGATTCTGTAACTTGCAAAATTTACGTGTCGTAAATCGGAATTTAAGTGTCGGACGCGGAAATAGATCGATTGCAAGCACAGGAAGAGTTGACTCAATTGAGACACGTTCTTGGGGGCATATTGTCGCTGTCCGAATATTGGACAGGATTGGATATAGGGGGAATATTGTGGATCTGGAACCTTCAAAGCCATCAATTTTGCGGATTTTCATAATTCCAAAATCCGGCATTGTCAGCAGATCCCAGCCCAGTTAATAGTATATTGTACACCTAGGCATGAAAGGCGTACTTTTCCGGGCCGAGAAAAAGAGGAAAGGATTTTTCGAGGCCCAGAATACGCATTTCTGCCGAGGCGTACACACGATTTTTTATCCTACGCAAGAAGGGGGAAAAAATTAGTATTGAGTTTAAAACTGGAAGGTAGAATAAAAATAAAACGTTTGCCCATCTGTACTTGACCAAATACAAAATAAAAGTGCATCTCGACAAACGACAACGCCTTAGTGAGTGGGAACGACGTCGGTGGGTGTGGAGGAGTGAGGAGAGGTGCGTTGCGTGGCAACGAGAAAAACCCCTGCAAGAATAGGAAACAAAATGCAATAGCTATCCGAAGCGCATCTTGGTGACAAATTTTGGCAAAAACTTTCATGTCTAGGCATGAAAATCGTATTTTTCTACAGTCGTTCGAAATAACCTACTTTGCTACCTTCCGTGTAAGGTGCAACGAGGGTTATTGCTCCTGACCGTGCGACATGAAATCCAAGCGTGAGGAATGGGCCCATTTCTCACGGTTCTTCCCCCACTTTTTCAATCGGCCTTCAATCTGAAGTATTGGGGCATGAAAGCCACTGGCAATGTTCTTACTCCAGTACACTAGAACAGCAATTGTAGCCCGTGTCCCACTGTTCTTTAGGTCGGTCGTCCACTGGAAGCGTTTTCGACCGGCGCTACAACGAGCGAACATCCCAAAGCCTCAAATTGAATGTGACATCGTCCACTGCAGGCTTAACAGCAGTGAATTCAATCTATGTCTTTTTGTATGTACGCTTGATGTCGCTCGTTGTAGCGCGTTGAAGCGCCGCTCGAAAACGCTTCCAGTGGACGACCGGCCTTAAGCTTTATGAATGTATTTTTCTAGTAGGATCACATATTTTAAATTCATTTGTTTAAAAATAATGAATGAAACGAAAATATTGTCACGAAAAATAAGCACCTTCCCACTAGTCAGAGGTTTGGTGGTAGGTGTAATTTTATAGATGTTGTAATTGACAAAAATTAACGACTGTAGAAAAAATAGCGTACGATGCTCGGTCGCAATGGGCATTTCAGGTTCGGGCGGTTGCCGGCACTCGACTTGCGTCTCGCGCCGGCAACTTCCGCCCTCACCCGAAATAGCCTTCATTGCGACCTTGTATCGTAATATACTATTTCATGACGGTTGCGAGTCAAGAAAGCACGCGTTTTCACATCGAGTAGGATAAAAAAGGGTTTTTATGCTTCACGCTCTCCAACCAATTAACCAATTAATATTCATGGAAATAAACGTCCTCCAATGCAAAGGAGGCGGTATCTTGATAAGAATTTCCAAAATACTTCAAGCTCTTTAGCTTGGAACCAGAAAATATAATGGAGCAGTTAGAATGTGTATAGATCTCTTCTCCTTCGATCACAATTCGAGGGAAGAGTAGGATGAAATTAAGCCAAGACCTCTTTCCAAGAACGTTACCAACCAAGGACTGGATTATTTAAAACAACAATTATCATTGTAGGTATAACACGAGAACGCAATTGGAAAACAAAATCCCGCAGTTCAGGCCGGCTCCGGCTCGACTCGCCAAGTATATGCCGATACATTCTATTTCAAAAAATCAAGGCTTTGTACTAATCGGCTGATCTACCGTTCTTCCTCTGTTTCACAGGCGCAAACAATAGAAGGTGCATAAATCATCATGTGCACCGTGATATATGTCATATTACGCAGCATAAAATTTCCGACATGTAACAAACAAGCTTGTTTTCTGTAAAAATATATTATTATTGCATGTGCGCACTCGTAGAAAATGATTTCCTTGGTATAGGGTTGGTCCAGCCTTGAAACATCAAGCCCCAGAGCTGTGGGAAATGAGTTGCGGTTTTAGTTCAATGACACAATGAAATAAATGTCATGTAAAGAGTTGGAATGGTCGCTAAAATATACTATGTATACCTATTTTTTCAGCTTCAGATGTGGTTATGAGTCGAGATACTTCGTGCGAAGCACGACGTTTCTTCTAACAAAGGGAGTCTTATCACGGCGACTCCTTATCCGATTTTGATGAAATTTAAACAAAAAACAAATTTCAGACGAAATTATATGTATTATATTTAAATTAAAGTTATTGTAAAAGATCAAAGTTGCTTTTTACCGGCGACCAAGCGGCTGGCACAGTGGTAAAATTCACTTTCTTGAGTGAGTTCCTATATAGAGGTTTCCTCTTGGAAGTAAACCTTTTCACTTATCAATCCGCATTTTTTTTACCCATCCAAATGATGCTTGTCTCGAGCCGATAAAATTAGTATTCTCATTCAAAGAAAATGAATTCAAAGGCTCAATGTACTTGTGAACGTCCCATTTTACCGCGTACGCCAAAAACTCTTCACAAAAATCCTAATACCTAACACTGTGCATTGTTAGACTACTATAATCCGTGTATTATTATCTATTTATTATTTAATATTATCGTTTTCCGGTCCCTCCGTAGCCATTTATGAATGGATAATTACGATTCTTCAATATTCTATTTGTACATACTATATACATTAGTGTATTACGGAAAGTTATAATACTGAATATTTAATATACTTCAATCAAAATTAGAGAAGAGGAGCAGTAGTGATGCCACCTCACAAGGCAATAGTTTAAGGCGTACTCAAACATTGGAGAGATTTTGCAACCAGTCCCGTAAACGCTAAAGTTAATTTATTGTGTACCAGTTGCTAGAGTAGTAAACATTTCGTTTTGGTTCAAATTGTTAATAGCGCTAACGTTACCATTAGCCGAGCTGTTTGCAAAATCTCTAGTATTGAAGAAATGATTCCTGATCAAGTTCAAGAAAAAAGTATTTCCTATTACAAAGGCGAGGACGTGAAATGATTTTCAACTCAAATTTATCCTCGTCACAGGAAGCAAAAGATACCTGTACATTTAAAGGCAGCTTACAAGGATGTAAAGGGGGCTTAAAAAATACGCTTATTTAGGAGAGTGATGCTACCGAGGATGGTTTAAAACAAAAAACATTTTTTTTGTAGGGTGATTTTACGTGTGTGAATTTGTCATGACGTGTTGAAATCAGGGGCATCAAATTACGTATAGCGTTATAGGATTCATTCTTATTAACCTTCCCATGGGATTTAATGGGTAATAAAAGCACAAATACGTGCTAGCAGCACTGTTAACTAATGCGTTGTTAATTGCTTGCATCAACTGTAAAATACATAAATACACACACTCTCTCTCTCTCTGTGTAAAAAAATTAAAAAAGAAATAAAAATTATGTTACCTGATGAAAGAACCAGAGTAGAAAATAGTTTTCGAAACGTTTATGGGGCGAGACCCATACATTTGTGTCCCCCTGACTATAAGAATGCAAATAATGAGGTATATTCGCGTACAAAAACGCTCTGAGACGCCGCGATCCTAAATAAGTGACGAACCACTATTCGAAGCCGAATCCCTGTAAAGAAGGAGCACATAAGAATGTTGAGGGGGTAGTATAAGAGGCGGTTAAAGCCGCTAAAACCCACCTTTCGGGTGAGAAAAAACTTTGTGTCAGCCAGAAGTGCATCATGAAAATGAATGGGAAGTGTTGTTTAAAAGCAGTGTCTTGTTGTGGTGGTGATAGGGGGAAGGGACTGGGGTGCAGGGAAACCTAGTGGTAGAAAATGATGAAACGAATGCATCTTCAAGAGCATAAATATTCTTCCTTAGTGTGCCTTCTAATAGGGTGAACCTCTACGTCTCCTAATTAAGTGGGCAACCCCACCACCACCGCCGCTCAAAATGGTTCTATAGACCACAAAATACCTCTTGAAATAGCAATTTAGCAAGAGTAAATAAATAAACTGCCCATTATTTCAGTTATAAATACCCGTTTTTTAAAAAAGAAATCAAATGAATGGGTTTAATGATGTCTAAAAAAAATAAAATTACCTTAGTTTTAAATGTGCCGCGACTATTATAAGGAAGGAGGCTACATTCCTGGGGAAAAAACAGAAAAAAAGTCTTTGAAAATGCCGGTTAGGCGCACCAGGAATAAATTCCGTGAAAGATCCATGTCAAACATATCTTCATGCCAAGATTTTTTTTTTTTTTTGCGGTCGGATTATACGTATTATTAGGTGAGTGAGTCAACAACAAGGCCGCTGTGTGGTTTTTATTTCACGTTCTAAATTTTGGAGGCACTTCAAATAAAATGTAGTGTGGATAGTGAGCGCTTGAAACACCCACCTTTTGGAATGATTCAACGACAAAGACTGTAAATACCAATTAGTGCGACTCCCACTGTATACACAAGGAAGGCTGCATGCAGGGGGCCAATTAAAAGATAGTTTTGTCTGGCACGAGTCTATAAGTGGGGGATTATGTACTCAAAAGAATTAATTCAGGATGAGTGTAAAGGGAGTGGTGAACATCTGTGGTGGGGCCTTCGAAATGAGAGCCAAGGAATTTCAAGTACATTTTTTGTTACCCTGATTCGTATTATGAATAATAAGAGTGTTACGCTTCGTAGCCCTTCATCGACGATAATTTTACAGGGAGTAAGAAGATGAAAACCCCAGTAGCATCAGGTAGCGATGGTTCAATAGGAGAGTTCCCACCCTTTAAGGTCACCATAACATTTAGTACAAAAGACACTTTTTTTTCTTCAATTTTTAAAGAAGGACTTAAAGTTACTTAATTGAGGAAAGCCAGAAGTGTATGTCGTGTATGAAATGTCATCCATGGTGCATACACAGATACATATTAAAAGAAATAGGTAACGTGCCCGCTGAATGGTGAACATCGGACGTATATAATTGAAAGACTTGTAAAATGGCGAAAAATAGTAGTATTTTTCAATATCGGCACAGGTTCATCAGGTCCCGATAAATTTAACGGTAAAATATGAGAATCGAATAACATTAGCGAGATAAATACATTTTTATTGAAAGTTTCGCCACAGTACGAGTACATGCCATGTTATAAGGAAGGGCACCCTCACACGAGGTGACGAGGCAACTTTGAAGCGCTACTATAGCTTGTCAAGTTTAACATGGACCTCTGCCTCCCGTGATGAGGCCTAGTTCATGGTTACTTCCCCTATCCCCTTACCCCTTTCATGAAACCTCGACTTGATAAACTTACTTTTATCTTTGGCAAACAGCGGTAGAACCACTTTTGAATACGAGGTTGGCATAGGGCTGCCAACCGTCCCGGTTTGGCTAGTTTTGTCCCACGTCCCGCCCGGCTAGGCCATCCCGGGACGCAATCAGACCCGGATTCTGCTCTGTATTTCTGAAAAATTGACATTGGTCATGTAATAATTTTATTCTTGGAATAAAACGAGCTAACCTGGGCGTGAACCTGGCCTGGATACATCAAGTGAGAATAATTAATGAAAATCGTTCTGTTCGTAATCCAGTCAAATGGTGTTCAAAATTGCCCTGAGGTGGAAAAAAATGGAAACCTAGGAATTAACTTTTAGTCCAGTCAATCAATAATGAAAAAAACGAGTGTTGACGACATGGTCGGTTTAGTGATTTTTTATTTTTCCGCTTTGTTTGGGGTAGTTTAGGAGGTAAACGTACTAAAAGTCTCCAGACGTCCGATGTTTTATTCGGCTTATGTCAAAAGATGGGTAGCCAGCCACGCGAAAAATATTGTACACGACATTGCCTCGCTCGGCTGCAACCTCGTGAGCCAAACAAAACTCGCGTGCAAAATTCTACTTCCCTCACTCGTTGTGTGATATACTATTGTTTGTTTAAACTGAAAAACGTTTTGTGCGTAAAAGTCTCTCGGCGTTGTAGCTTTCGGCATTTGGTCTGTTTGGGGTTCAACTCAAGTTTATGTGGTTCAATTTTTCTGTGGTTAGACGTTTTGTGGTCAGGGCTTTTTGTGGTTGGAGCTTTTTGTGATTAAGTGCTTCGTGTGCCTGAGAGTTTTTTGTGGTTAGTGCATTTTTAGTCAGATGTTTTCTTTGGTTAGAACTTTCTGTTGTTGATACTTTTTGTGGTCAGAGCATTGTGTTATTTGCGAATTTTAGGGTTGCTACTTTCTGTGGATCATTTATTTTATAGTTAGAGCATTTTGTGGTTGAATCATTTTGTGGTTAGAACATTTTGAGGTTAGAGGATTTTGTGGTTAGTGCATTTTGTGGTAAGATCTCTTTGGGGTTACAGCTTTCTGTGGTTCGAGCTTTCAGAGGTTCACGTTTTTTTGTGCTTGTGTGACGAAACCTCAAGTCGAGTATCCCGCTTTTTTTTGTCTTTTTATCCCAGCAGATTTTGGACATTTTAAACTTTTGTCCCGAAATTGTCAAATTTCGACTTGGCAACCTCACTCTAAGATCACGTCTAAAGGGCCTAGTAGACGAGGATGTTCCTAAGACCTATTTTCGGGGTCAAAAGTTTCTAAAATAAGGAGTTTCAAATATTAGGACTGTCTTCTTTTTTATAATTGAATTTAGGAATACCACTGAACTTAAAATACGTAAAATGTTGAAGAGGCGATGTCGTGGGCCTTGGATTGCAATGGTATAAAGAAGCCAAGAGACGTCGACTGACCCACAATTTTTATTTTATAAATTCTAGCCGGTTTTCGGTAATTAAATTACCTTCATCTGGGACACCGTAACTTTTTTAGTTTTTTTTTTGACGCCATCGCTACTTGCAATTAGTTGTTCGAAACGGAAACTCGGAGCAATTCCCAGATGATGGTAATTTGATTACCGAAAACCGGTTAGGATTTATAAAATAAAAATTTTGGGTCAGACGACGTCTCTTGGCTTCTTTATACCACCACTGAACTTCTAGTTGATCACAAACAGACCTCCTAACTCTCCTATGAACTCAGTTGAGTGAAATTATCGTTGTTTAAATAATTTTTTTTTCTCCAAGAAGGGACTTTTCTAAGAAAAATATTTCCAACAAATATTCCTTCATTTCCGAAGAAAAATCTAGTCATCGGCGAATCTATCGATGACCGGACGCCTCGCCACTGCTGCATGGGCGAACCTCTCTGATTTGGTATAACGCTGGGTCATGGACCGGGTCATCCGTGGACCCTGGTCATATGGTGGAGGGGGGATTCGTAGTGCCTTACAACTCAGTGCGAAGTCGGATCGATTGCCAGGACGATGTAAACCACCAGGGCTGATCAGCCCACTGTACTTCTGAGCAGTAGTCTCAATGTATGGTGGGTCGCTCAAACAGTCAAACCTCCAACATCTTTGAGTTCAGTTTTGAGAGGGGAAAAAAAAAAAAAAAAAAAAAAAAAAAATGTAAAAAAAGAGGGCCTATTCTTTAACGGGAAAGCGTTATTCGTGGAAATGTTTGTTTATTCTGTTTCACTCATTTCCCCCAACAAATTAAGTAAAACAAATACGCATTTAAAACAATAATTGGGTCCACGTTTCACAATCAAATTTTGTAAACGACTAGAATAAGAATCGGGTTATACAGAGCGCCTCTTTAAATGGCATTTTGTATAGTTATTCTGGCTTGTTAGACAATGAGGTTTCGTCTATTTTCTTCTTCTTTAAAACCCAAAGCCACTGGCCTGGAAACAGCTTTAAACAAGCGCGAAATGAGTCGCGGATCCGAACGAATGACCTCAGACAGTCAGTAAATAATTCTATTAAGAAAAACTAAATTTCTTTCAATTTTTCCTTGGTTAACCGACTAGTTGTGCGTGTTTTACGTGACCTCGGGAATTAAGGGAGTCAGACAACTTTTTTCACCGTCTCCGCTTTTTTCCTCGTCAAGAATACTTTAGATTTGAAAAATGATTTCATGAGCAACAGCCAAAACAAAACGTTGACACAATCCTTAAATATAAAATGATCAAAAATCGAATACATTCTATTTTTTATGTTAAGGGGTAAGAGGTAGGAGGAGGGTGCACGGATATTCTAATAGAAGTTTGAGGAAGAAGAGGTTGGGCGAGGATCGAAAAGAAGATGATGAAGAAGAAATAGGAAGTAAAAAAAAAAGTGGCATTCCGGAATGGGGGCGACCTGCATTCCTTGCGGGGTGACCCAATCCCCCTCTGATCAGCAGCTGCAAGGGGTCTGCCGTAACATCATTCACGGCCCCCTCCACTCACTTTGGGCCCCCTCACTGCCCACAAGAAACCAGAACTTATGCGAGCGGGCGTGTTGTTGGTCAGACCAACATAATTTTAAAACCGAGATATTTTTTTATGTTCTCTTTCTTTGAGTTACACATATATGCGTTCTGCGGGTTAGAGAACCATGCTGCTGATGTCGAACGGAGTTTCTATGACGCTCAAAGGATGTTGCGAAATGGACTAATTTCTAAAAAAAATTGCATGGAGGCCGCAAAATTATATCAAAAGGAGCTTCTAACAAAAGTTTCAGCATTTTACATCCGAACGAAATCGACAAGGTAACACAAAACTCAAGAAGTGTGTTGTACACTGAAGAAACAGGATGTTACGCGAACAATTTAGACTGTTTTTATTATCAATCTGAATCAAAGTGGCAGATTGCCATTGTGCAAATATGTTACATTGCTTCCTACTTCGAAAGAAAATTCCCCCTTTCCGACCTCTACAATTATATCAAGATCGTTGCAACAATGAATATCGTTCATGGATAATGGCTCCTCGCCCCCTTTCTTCAAACCCTGTCGTACCTCCAGGGCCCGTCATTCTACATTAAGTGATATACCTATAAGGATAAATCGTCAACTCAATCGTTTGACGTCGAGACATCAATGATTCGCAAAACTGTTATATCATCAAGAGGGCAATAGTTAATAAGACCGGTGAAAGATTACTGAATCGATTCCGGTATAATATTATTAATTATTGCTCTTTTGCGCTGCGAAATTTTCGCGTTATAGCGAAATTTCATTGTCAGGAGATAGCTTACCCATTTCTTAATAAATTATTTTCTATCTACTTCAAACTCTCGTTTTCTCCCTTTCTTCCCCTGCTTCGTGTCAAGCTGCAGAAGCGTGGCTCACGAATTCAACCAAACCTTGGAACTGTTAAAACAGCAACAACGGCTCTTGAGTACACCCTTCCCAGTCTCACAGATTTGTGTACTTCCCTCAAATTGTACGATGAATACACAAATTTCAACCTTCTACGCTAAATTTAAAAATATTATTTAATCACAAAGCGTAAGCGCAGCAAAGTTGTTTCGAGTTTATCGCCCACTAAAAATATTGAACAATGTGGCGTGAAATGCAATCTTATCTCGCTAGAGGTGGAACAGGATGAGTTTGGGGGTAATTAACAGGGACTTCTATTTTATCTTGTTGGCTCAGAAAATTTATACGGAAAAAAGTGGTCTAGATAATAGATTTTGTTCAAATCACACACAAACCGTTTGATGGAGTCCTCTCGGTGCGTTTCTGTCGATTTACAAAAGAGGAAGGAGGAAAGGACTTTCACTTTGGCCTTACTAAGATGCACCGTTATGGAACGAGTTCAACACAAGAAGCTGCTGAAGTGTAATAAGTTCACATTTGGCAAGAAAAGGGGATGTTGTGTTCCGATCTCTCGAAACGAACGTATACAACGAGGAGAGAGAAAGAAGGACCGTTATAGGCCTGGTTGGAACTGTGTTTCAAAAGATCTGAAGTAGAGACATGATTATGAAGTTTCTAGAAGAAATAAAAGAGGAATGCCCAAGGATTTTTTTTCCAACATACCTACCTATAGTATGTAATTTTATTTTCAAATCCAAAAAACCGAAATAGTCGAAATCATACAATTTCTTGAGGGCAGCCCCGTGAACAGGGAAGAACATTTCGCATTAGCACGAGGGATTTGAGAAAACTGAAGCGAATTTACCATACTATTCACAAATTTCAATTTGTTAATTTCTCCAAAATATGAATTCACTAAAAATAGCCCAAGTTCAAAAAACTTGACAAGACGCCAATGCATAATTTTTCCTTCAACAAAACTTGAAACACCCTCCTCCCATTCTTCCTCTATCCCAAACCCACCGCCCTCCCATCATCTCGTCTGACACGACATTAATTCTAGTTTAACAAGACTGTATACAGAAAAACCCATGTACTGAAAACTGAGGTTCGTATAAAAAAGCCCACTTTGTGAATCACGTATACATCTTCCATCTTAAGAACTTCTCCAGTGGTAAGAAAAAGTGTGGGATGGGGGGGGGGTCTATAGCTTATTAGATCGACCGTAGTAACTTCGAGAAAGGGCATTGCGGTATAATTGGTAGGCGCAATGAATACTACAGAGTATAGAAAGAGACGAGTCTTTCTCCTCTATAGAATGCAGTCATAATCGAAATGATTGAGAAGGGGCCTCCAGGACCATCGTCTTTCGTCAAACATTGGTAATTTTTCCACGTGATAAGAATGGGTTGTGGGAAAGGGGTAGAGCATATTCTTTTAAGGATAAGTATTGAACGGTCAGAGAAAAATCACCCTTATACAACCAAATAACTTTCGTCTAAATTACCACTGTCCTGGGGCATTCTTAATAAAGATAGTTCCAGAGAAAAATGGGTTTTCCAACTAGATACTTCTGAGTAAACTCTTTTTTAAAGCTTGCTCATCGTAGTCTTCACTGCCCTGGAGTCGTTGAAAAAGTAATTACGCCCAGAAGGTTGTAAACACCACAACGATTTCCTTATAAAGTAAAAACAAAAACTTAAATGACAAAGAGGAATCTTCTCAGCAAAATGAAGATTGACAAGAAATTGCCAGGGGAGAGGGGGCGAGTGATTAAAATAATTGGTAAGAGAAGACGAAATGTCTATTAGTCAGGAGCTTTGCCAGCATCTGTAATAGAGAGCAGCCATTAATAAACATAAACAAACTTTTTCCAGTTAATTCATTTAAACTAAATATTTACCAGCGTTCACACAATAAAGGATTATGAGCCAAAATTGTCAACTTCAAATTCAATTAATGTTCTGTTTGTGAAAAGTAAAAATCACAAAGAGCAAAACATTCGAATGCCTCTGTTCTTACGTAAGACATGAAGACAAATTGAGTGAGAGCACCGACATCACTCATTAAAAAACAAGCCCGAAGCCCTTTATTACTGTTATCATCTTGCCACGGTGGGATCCGCGAAAAAAAAACCAAGCGGAGATCATGATGATGGAGTTTTACAACGACTGAAGAAGAGGAGCTGGGAGGTCAAATCACGGACACGTAAGTACTTAGGAGCTTGTAACAAGCTCTTTTGTAATGAAATCCCTTTTTCTTTTCCTCTCTTATTCTATCCCCTTCTTTCCCCAATTTTCACGTCATCAATTACTCGGGTGGGCGATTGGCGAAGACGTGAAAATACGGGGCAATTTCGACGGAATTCATCTTATAGGTTGAGAGTAGGGAAAGCTCATTTACTTGGATCTAGAGAGTAAAAGTTTCGATGCAACGAAACTGTCATCAAAATTGAGGCAACCCAAATCAGTGAAAGGCCTCCTTCGAAAAGGTTTTTCTCTGTTTGAGGAAGAGTGAGTACAGATCACGCGCAATTGTGAAATGCAGACCAACGCATTTCGCTTTATCACACAACATTTATACTTGGTGACTCATGTCCCAGTGCTGTCACTTTAGATTTCAATCATTCAAGGTTAGCTAAGAAAGATGGAAAGTAAAATATACCAGGTATTTGGCTGCATACAAATTTACTCCGTCCACACCCGATTGAGCCCGCAAAACACATAGTTTCAGGTCGTTTGGGAATAATTCCGATTTCTGAGACTCTCATTGCAGCTCATCACAGAAGCGCTACCACCGTGGGTAGCGGTCAATTTGTAGCAGAAGTCGCCAATAAATAAGCAAATGTGACCACGGTGAAAACTGCAACGGAGAATAAATAATGGGAAACTTGCACATTTTTCAAGCACTGATGTTTCTTGAAGAGGGCTCTTCCACAATGCTATTGCTCACATTAAACATTGAAATCAATCAAGGATTTTTTTAGAGCGAATTTTTAAAAATTTTGAGTGGGGATTTGATAACGTCAAAGCCTATTTAATGAAATGGATGGTGTGAAGAAGAGGGGGGTAAGACACATTTTCAGGGGGAAAATTTTTCCTGTTATTTGTAAACAAAAAATGTTTGAGTGCCCTAATCACATGCTTCAAAAGTAGGGATTGACGTCATTTCCCCTCGTACCATCTATCCCCTCTTGAAGAACTTTGTTTATTTAAAAATCACCAAATGCACCAATCGGGCAGCAACTACCGTTGATATTCTTCTGTCCATGTGCCAATCCACCGGTATACGTTTCTCCCGAATCGGACATTCAGGCAAGTTCCCCATTCCAAGTCAAACATCGAAGCTCGAACATTTTAACTGATTTTTTTTTGCACCGAGGTCCAAATCGTAATTTACTAACGAATTTCGACAATCCACCATTTATTTCTGAAAAGGGTGAATCACACTACTTCACGAAACATGAGTTCCCTCGTATTAATAATTTACAAAGGTCGCCACAACGAGAAGCCCCTCACGTTCATAATAGTATTTTTAAGCTATACATAATATGTAGATCGCTGGAAGTATTGACGAAGCCGCTGCTTAAAAAAAAATCAAATATCCACAAAGCCTGATTATTTTGATTCAGCCTGTGATAAAGACGACGAGAGAAGTACACTTTGGGTCTTCCGATTCCCAATTTTCGAGGTTTCAAGCCCAGGATATTTTTGCTCCGAGAGACATCGAATTAGCATCTAAGGCACTTTAAAACTCCCACGATATGGCCGAAGGGGCTGTTTTCGTTTTTGAATTTAGGTTGGGCCGGGGTTTAGTTTTTGAAAATTCCATAACCCCACTCTTAGGCATAATAAAAAAGCCCGGATCACCCGACGCAATTTTTGAAGAAATATTGCATGCGAGCTGTTTAGAATCACTTTTGGTAGTGCCTAGCGACCGGATATTTAAAAAATTATTATTTTTTAATATTAATTATATTCGTATTATATGTATTATAGTATTATCGTATTATAGTATTAGTATAATATTACATTATACTATGCATATAATGTTATTAATATAGAAATATTTTTAACAAAATTTGCAGGCAATATTTCTTAAAAAATTGCGCCATGTGATCTGGGTTACATTATTTGTAATCACGTGCGGATACAGGGGCACATGGGCCACGGTCCCCCCTTTGAGTCGATATCACTTTCAACATCAACAAAACCACCTCCAGGGGAGGTCATCTTCTCAAATTTTAGAGTAGGTAATCTACTCAAAGTTACAGGTTTATGAGTCCCTTAAACTCTGCTCAATCGCGCCATCAGCGTTCCAGCCAGAAGCGCAACAGAGTGGACGCCAGCGCCCCTTAAAGTGTCCAAAAATGGGTTTTTACGTGCTATAAGTTAACGGTCAATAGTGAGGGGGGGGGGGGTGGCGACTCCAATTATAATAATTCGCCACATGAGACACACATCACTAGAGAACCTATATGTACTACCAGGTGAACGCATGTCCATTAAGGGAACATAAACTTTCTTGATTACAAATAACTTCCTAGAAAACCCGGCTGACTCGCTTGCTTAGCGAGTGCCTTTCGCCCGATTGGTAACTCAAACGAATTATAGAGAGCGGTACGATCGTTTCAAAATGTCGTCTGAAAGGCATATAAACAGTTGAAAAGGCAATAGTTTGGCATGGTAATTTAGTTCGGTTCTCAATTTACGTAATTAATTTATATATTAAGCCACTGTTGCTCGGCGAGAAAGTGGACCACAATTATTCGCCCTCAGAGAGAGCCCACAAAAACCCACTTGTTGTGTTGTGTCCTTCGATGTCCAAATAACGAATGGACCTCCAATGTTTCTTTCAATTGTTTATCTCCTGAAAAAATTATGGCAAAAACGTGGAAAATAAAATTGAGGATCGGGAAAGAAGTGTCAAAATTCGTGCGGGTTTCCTCCGATCATTTTCAACTTGCTTCATTAGAAGTTGAACTTGGATCATTAGAAAATATGAATCGGAATGAACGTAACCAGAAACGTGTTTCCCTATCTTCAGAAGAGTATTTATCCTAAGAAGCCTTGGCTAGAAAAGGGGACCTACCGCATCGCTTTCGGTTTGTACGAGAACTTCTCATAAAAGTTCATTTCCTTCTGGGTACACCTGTGACGGATAAAGAAAAAATCATTGGCCGCGTTGCAAAACTTCTGACTTGTTCAGCGCTTAATGAGCACTTAGTATTTTGCCGTTGCAAAACTGTCAATCTAGTTGAGCGCTGAGTAAGTGTTTAAAATCCAATCGCGATACAAATCACCGTTGCAAAACTCCAGTAAGCACTTAATTTTACACTTCAGCGTTTAAACACGAGCCCCGAGTTTTGCAACTCAACCATTCTCCAGCTCCTTGAACACGGAATTCGAGTTCAGGTGCATTTGACAAATGTCTTCCACTTCCTCTCTTCCCAAGGGGCTCCTGGTCCCGGCAGACCTTTGGGGCAAACCTTGGACTGAAAAACAATAACTATGTTTGGAAGTATCACTTAAAACAAATTTCGGTTGCCAACCTAGTTCGGGTAACATAGGAAGAAAAATGTCTACGAAATTAAACATCATATACCTATGTACAGTTCTGCGTGACAAGAGGGTTACTCAGTAGTGACTTAAGAACCCATCGCACGCTCTGAAGGAGAATACTGGTGTCAGGGGCTCAGGGTGGGGTCAGGGTACAGGAAAGGGCTTAGGGGGATCAATCCCCCTCCTTCGAAATCTTTAAATCCCCAAAAAAGGTATTCACTATTCAGTCCCAAAACTTGCAATTTCACACCTTAAACTGACTGTTCAGCTGCATGACTGCGATCATTCGCAAACGCCCTTCACGCCACTACCACCAGGGGCACGAAAAAAATTAGCTGTAAAACTACTGATTCGTTGATTGAGCAAGAAAATTGAATTTTCGAGTTCGAAAACTAACTAACCGGTCATACGCTCACAAAACTTGAAACGTGACACACATAAATCCGATTTATAAGCTAGGCATTGCAACCTCAGAAAGACTCAGGACGTGCTACAACTGGAAGGCGACGCGCAGCTATTTTTAGAGCGTGAATATCCAGTCAAGCCATTCTATAGCACAAGGCCTAGCACGACGAAGTCGAAGTTTTGCAGGAACGATAGTGGGAAGGGGGCGAGCCGATGATTTTGAATAGCGGAGAGGGCCCTCCACGCAGAGGGTGGGTAGGCGGGATCGGTGACGGTTATATTTTAGCGCGCGAATAGTTAATTTAGCATCGTCAGTTTAGCCAATTTTGTGTCGCATACAGTCACTATTCCAAATTTTGGGACGTGAATAACCAGTTTGGCCATTTTTGGAGTGCGAATGGTCCCCTTTGCCATTTTAGGGGTAGGTATCCTCTGTATATTTAGCGCGCGAATCGTCAGTGTTGCCATTTTTAGGGCGCA
Organism: Corythucha ciliata; assembly: GCA_038030265.1. Taxonomy (NCBI): domain Eukaryota; kingdom Metazoa; phylum Arthropoda; class Insecta; order Hemiptera; family Tingidae; genus Corythucha; species Corythucha ciliata. The sequence continues at coordinate 23,621,656 of CM075941.1, read as the reverse complement.
TACAGACACTATTCCCAATTTTGGGACGTGAATAACCAGCTGGCCACTATCAGCGCCTTAATAGTCAGCTTAGCCATTTCCAGGGCACGAATAGGTAGTGTATGCCATTTATTGGGCCCGAATGGTCATATCGGCCAGCGAATGGTCAATTTAACCATTTTCAACAACGCAACCCCTGAATCCACGCTTGACTTGTAAAAGTGTAACTCAAAAAATCGAGAACGAAAGAGACCGACAAACGGTGGTGAACAGGGTAGAAGAACTCGCACTAGTTCTATTTTTAGGGCTTCGTTATGGTCAACTAGAACCCCTTATTTTTCTCGTTCAACCACTAAATAATAGGAATTCTAGAATAAAGAAGCTGTCCGCTCATTTTTCCCTGACTTTGGTGCCAAAATGAACAAATTCCCTGACTTTTCCCGGATTTCTCTGACCACTTTGAAATTCCCTGACTTTTCCCGTTTTCCCGGTCTGTAAAAGTAGGAGAAGGCAGGCTGTAGCAGAGGGAACCAAATTAGCAATTGTGGTTTGCACGGGCGGACGTGGAAAAGTGTCTCGAAGCCCAGACATTACCGCGATTAACGACTTCCTCGGAGTCGGAACTACTGAGGGTGGAGTGGCAAATTCAGGTATTTTCTTAATATTATTGGAAAATTCTCGTTCTGTGGCTCGATACAAAACCAGAGTCGTGGCTCAGGGTCGTTATCAAGAGGCGCGACTAAAGCTGCGTTTACATTTGCGAGTTTTTTACTCTCGAGAGTATCTCCGAAAGCTTAACTCGCCTTCTAAACGGGCCAGAGAGTTCTCGGAGAGCACCTGGCACTCTCAGAGAGCTCAACTCTCGAGACTTACTCTCACGTGTAATAGCACCATAAGACAAAATTGTATCCAACTTTTTTGATGAAAAGAAGTTAATCGGAAGGACGAATCTGACGAGGATACCGTCTGGTCCCGCTTTGCACATGACTGAGCCTTCTTCAGCCAGATCCGATAGATCATGACAGCATGACACCCAGTCGAACAAGGTCCAATTTATGTGTTTCATTGTTCCCATAATAAATTCATCGAAATTTTACTATTAATTTTCATCGAATTTTACTCATACGGAACACCAACACACAAAACGATCTCGACATGTTAAAAATGACTGTACAACACCTCAATTGACTGTCACTATCAACTGTAGTTTCGACTGTTGCTAACTTTCCAAAGCAGACCCTCTGGATTCTCGCATGTTTGTAATGCCACTTCAAACATTACCTTCTCCCAGGAAAAAACAAACTATGCGTTCCAGTCTACTGACGCTAGACCTACAGTTTTTATTGTAGATCTGCAGTTTTTGGGCTTCTCAGTTTTTTTCATTTTTCCCACCAATAAGTATAAAATTCCCAAGAACTAAACAGTAAGGGGTCTTATTCCGAACGTAAGGATAAAAATGCCGCAAGCGGGATCCAAGGGTACTTCCCATCACAGCAACCTCATTTGCGGCATTTTTTACTTGGGTCCCATGGACCAAGTACCTCTGAAAGCCGAACGTTTAAGGTCGACACGGAGACTGGACCACACGGTTGTCCAGTCCTCAACAACATTGCATTTTTTTATTACAACGACAACCCCGAGGGAAAATGTAGTAGCCGCCTGCCGTCTTACGACCCGCGTGACGAGACGTTAGACGCGGTTGCTCCGGCGGGATGATGTTATTTCTGAATCGGTATCCTTGGATCCTGTTTGTTTCATTTTTCACATGGGTATAATAACGCTCCAGGTATCTTCAGGGGACACTAAGTGACCTATCAATAATGCTGAAAATGTAACAGGATAAGAAATCTATAGGTGACGGTTCACGGACTTGGGGAGTTGCGAAGTAGAGACGGGCGTTACCCGTATGATCACAATACCCGCAGGTCCCAAAGAATTTCTTCAAGGAATACCGAAAACAGACGGTTTATTCATAATCACCAGCCTATTCCAGAAGGCCGGTCCAAAGACGTACTCTTTTACTTTACCGCAAGACGCGAGAACCGCCCGAACAGTCAGCGAGAATTAAAAGGTTATTTTAAATGGCACTGAAGCTGGTCAAGTAAAAAATCCAGGATGCAATACAACAGGCTCCTAAAATGATCGCACAAGGACATTACATGACATTTAAATTCTCTTGCACATGACATCTTCGACCTGAAAGATAAAACAGATAGAACAAAATAAATAAACAAAGCCCCTACAATGGACTTTCCCCTTATAAGACGACAGCTTTGTCGGGATTTGCCATGCACCGTTGTGAGTGGTTGAGGGATTTACCCATGATTAAAGGATTAATTTAGTATTTTTCGGAACTTACAATTATTACAGGAAAAATAATTATATTTTGTACTCACAGTTAAACACTCTCCACCCGTAAGGGCCACCCTGAAATCAGAATAAGAAAATAGATTAATTCATTTCGTGGGTATAACAAGTGAGTCAGTTATTCAAGTCATTTGCAAACAATCTCTCCTCAAGAAATCAAGTCCGGAGAGTGGAGAGGTGGGAATAGGGGGCAACATTTCTAACTGTCATGACACGAATATCACTCCAAATGCCCCGTCCACCGCTATCGTGTCAACCGCCAATCCTCATTGTCAAGTTGTTTTTCTCTTTATAGTAAGCCAGTATTTTTGCACTCTTTTTAACCTCTTCCTTTCAACCATTAAGGCTCATTGCCCCAATTTTTTCTTATTGCCAGACATAAAAATCTCTTTCCGAAATTATCCAAGCCTAAAAAACTACAATTGTACTCCCGTACAAGGCCACGTTAAAAAGTCATTTGTCTCTTTTGAAATCATATCTCTCTCCTCCAGCTAAGCACAGCAGCTACTGATTTCAAGGCTCGCAACATTAACAGCACAAGAAAGGTGTTATACTTTCAAGACTGCGTTTAGTCTGAAAATGTCCTCGGCGGGAATCCATTTAGCACATACCTCATCAGGTACTTCCAAAAAGCATGAAATTAATGGATGACCTTCTTTTGTTTGGACTATAAAAACGGGGAAAATTAAAAAAAAAATGATTGCTTGCGAACAAGATGATCAACATCCCCAGCCATTCGAAAACTCTTCCAAGGTAAAAGACTCGAAATAGGCAAAAAGGCAAAGAAAATCTTTTCAAGAGGGAGGAGGGAGTTAAAGTCGCGTTCCGTTCGATCTGTAGGTTTGCAGGCATGGGAAAAACGTTAGTTCGTTTAGCTTTGTGCGTCTCGTCTAGTTCGAATCCCGACAGTGGTGAGAAAAAATAGCAAAAAAAGAAGAGAAAAAATGTAACGAACGTGTAATAGGGGTATCGCAGGAGGGGTGACCAAGTCCAAGAAGAAAGCTAACGGAACCATAATAGATCTGAGCTTCTGCTTTCTCTGTAAGGAGAGCCAGTTATTTTTTTTTTTTTTAGTCATCCCCCCCTCCCGCGACTCCTCATTGCAACGTTTGTCCGGCGCAACAATTTCTCACTGCACAAATCACTGCAAAATGGTTGTGGTACCAAGGATAATCGATGGGGGACGGGGTGCTTGGCACTTAGCACAACAAACAGATGAGTGAACTGAAAGAGTGAGTGTTGTTGAATAACTTTACTAGAACTGCCTATTTGACAGCGTAGAAACAAGGGGTGTGCCTGAGTGACTCGTTCTCCTCTCCGCTCTCTCACACGGAACGCCGGACGTACACTTCCTCAGCTGCACAGCTGGCTTGGCAAATGGCAATTGGCATTGAGTCGTGGGAGAAAGCTAAGCTTTTATTCTCTTCACCCCCTTCCACCACCTATCAAAGTCAATAACTCCTCTTCAATCAAGACAACACGGCTATCACACTTTTCTTCTATCAGTAAATTGTATTTCTAACTGACAAATAAAAATAATGTTATTTTGTTAGGTCATTTTAATTTGCAAAAAAAAATAAAAACATGTAAGTCCACGCTGATGATGGAATCAGGTAAAGAGACCAACAGAGCAAAAAATACACCTTGGGTTGGGAAAGGTAAGCGTTCAATGCAGCGGCCACCTGTTGTTAAGCATCTGTTAATTTCAAGATGAGGCAATCTCAACTTCAACCTGCCTAATGAGATTTAAAAATCGCTCTAGGTAGGTAGGTAACCATTTAGAAAAATCTCGACTAGACAGTTCTGAAGAGGTGAGGCCGTGAGGCGGCCAGAGCTGAACTTTTTTCGTACAACGCAATCACCGGAGTTAAATAAAGATTATACGAACGAGAACGCGGCTCTTTTTTTCCTTTTTAACATCCAAGTCGTAAAGATAAGATAAGAGTAAGATCACAAAAATTATGCAGCATAGCTTAAAAGCATTTAACACAAAACTCATAGGGTGAAAGAGAGTGTTTGAACAATTGTTTTCACGGTTAACAACAGCCAGGAAAATCCGACGACCCCGACAATAAGGTATGCCCAATATGAGACCATAGGAAAATTGGTGATGGAGGAAAGAAATAAGGATTCACACAGAGATACAGTCTCTATTATTCAGGATTGATACCCGTGACAGCACGGGTGTGATAGAGAGAAACAGAAAACAAAACAACAAAAACCCCGAGAAAGTTCGCAATTAAAACGAAGGTTGGAAAAGACCTTGGCACATTTTGTCAAGAAATTTCGCTTCTGACTGCCAAAAATGGCAAATGAAGACAAAATACTACATACATAATACGTTTAATACACAAGAAAGGAGAGGAAATTCGAAAAAGTTACTCTCTTCGAACTTTTTTCGCGATTCAATTCTAGTCACGAACCCCAAATCTCTGAAACACCAGTATCTCTCCTCTGTCTTAATTAAGGACAATAGGGTAATGTGACACTTCAGCCTGGTCGCACATCATTGAAGGTTAGAGCAGATAGTAATGTCATTTTCGAACACAATGAAGAAAAAAAACGCCTATATAACCGAGGACAACGTCCTTTTCATTTTACTTTTTCTTCTCGTCATTCTTTATTTTGATATCCAAAAATGGACATTTTTAATCTGTTAGTACGCCTTCAGTCGTTCCTGAAGAGCTCCCAAAAGCGATTTTCAAAACGCTCCGATATAAAACTCGTGACTCGTCCTTTAACTTTCGAAAGGACACAAGGAGTCACATAATTCACTTGAAAGCGTGAACAGAAGAATGGGTGCGCTCGAAATTCCTCACGTATAGTGCAATTGGAAGGGCAAATAATTTATTTTTTATAATGAAACTCCTGATGAAATACTATCAAAAGACAAGTTTAATTTGATTTGAATAGTACCTATGCTGCGTTCACCCACATCTGCCGTCAACAGTATATGAATCCGTGTGTTTCAAACTGTATTTATTATTAATAAATTATCGCGTATCGCCGCTATGGGTCACGTACCGTCATGCAGTTTGACAGAGCCTTCCGGACATTTTGCCTCTGCCAATTTATTTTTATTTCTCAAAACCCCCCTCCCCCACCAACTTTCACTGTCGTTAATTGCGTTGCTCGATTCGAGTAATTTCCCCAAAATACGATTGAATTAGAGGGTTTACAAGGAACACGATTATAAGGAACATATAGAAAAAAAAGCACGGAAGTATTGTAAGGGGCACGTGGCGTAGTATTCGTCGTTTTCACTGAGGGACATAAGGGGAATCGAATAAAAGCAGAAAAGTAACAATCGTAGGTATATATCAATTAGCAATAAGGAGATAACAAAATTACGAGTGGTTGAACATTCAACAAATAGTTCTTTGGTAGTTATTTACCGGAACAAATCACTTCATTCCCGGAATTAATATTCGCGTAAAACACTTCAAGCGCCTACATGAGTAACCCCGCGTGCTGTACGTAACGCCCAGATCCGCGCGATTTTACCGTTTAGGGCAGATTTATAGAGTTTGTAGTGGGCGCCCGATTTTCTTCAGCTTTCAAAGGGGATTCATAATATTTACATTTATTTGTGTACGACCAAAAAAAATACTTTTGAAAAATGTGAAACTTCCTCATTGTAATTTGAAAGAGCCAAAACTTGGAATTTGTTCGACTATATTGAACGAGCCGGACCCCAAAAATTGCAACTACAGTAAAACCTCGTTAATACACCCCTCGGTAGTACGACGTCCCGCGTAGTACGACGTTTTTCTCCGGCCCCTAGGACCTGTAGGCATTTTAACATTGAAAATATCCCGCTTAAAGCACCTCCGCTTAGTACACCGTCCCGCGTAATACGACGAATTCTCAATGCCCTCGGAAAGAAAATCCCGGGTAATGCGTCGGTTTGGCCTCAGGAACATGTCACAAAGAAGATGACTAACTGTGCTTGCAGTCTGCACCACAGTTCATAGACCGAAAAGTTTATAATTGAGGTTACATTTATCGTGTCTCGGGGTCAAGTTTATAAGTTGAAGAATATCTTTCCGCTTCCAGCTCCTTCGTTTCAGCCGCTTATTTGAAGCACTTTTGATATAGATACATGCAGGTCATTGGCCGGACTAGCAACATTTCATGCCAATAAAGTGCATCAATCTGTTCGATTTAATCTGCTAATATGTAATCGTAAGCAATTCCCACAGTTTCATGACCGAATCTCCTTAATTTTTCAATATTTGTCTTTTTATTGAAAAAAAAGTCAGTTTTTTGGGCGCTAACTGTCATTATGATCATTACTAGGGCGTGAATAGTCAGAGTTATACACTTTCGGAGCGCAAAATCCGTATTTTATTTAGTCAATTGCAGGGTACAACAAACTCAGTTCGGCCATTTTCAAGGCGCGAATCGTCAGTGTAGCTATTTTTAGAACGCATAGGGTCAGTTTTGTCATGTATGCCAAGCCAAGGCGTGAAGGTCAGTTTGACCATTCTTGACGCGCGAATGTTCGATTTTCAGGGTAGTGGGGATAGTAATTGGCGATTCCAACACGCCCTGAGCGGAGGTAAAATGAACTAGATCTGGCCATTTCCTCGGAGAATCAAAACATGTTTTGGAGATTTAACCAATGTTTTGTAATCAATAGTGTTTTGATTCTCCTTGGAAATTATTAGGGAAATGGCCAGAACTATTTAATCTTACCTCAGCTTAGCCTGTCAGTTTGACTTATGTATTTCGAGTGGGAATGTGGGAATCATCACCAGTTGGAATATTTTTAGCGCGCATATTATTAGTTTATTATACATATTAGCTTAGGGGGGGGGGGGCAAATAGTGGTGTCTATGCAGCCAATCAAAATGCTTCATTTTCCGATGCAATAAATTAGTTTGGATGCATGTAGACCCCACACTACGCAACCATAGAGCTTAGCTTGTGAACGGGCCTTAAGCAGTTTTGAGCAACGCCAAGTCAGCCAAGCCAAGGCCACTTTTGGCGTGGATTCAGAAGAAAAAGAAAATCCTTCGTCGCAACGCAATTTATTTTCCAGACCGGGATTGATCGGTGAGCCTTCAACAGTAGGTACCCACAAGGTTTCAGTTGAGCGGTGCAGGTTGAACGTCTACTGAAGAAGACCCTGGTGGTCGAAACCGGTCTGGAAAACAAATCAATTGCGTTGCGACGAAGGATTTTAATTTTTCCCCGTCCTCCTTCATCCTTTGTGGGATAGGTACCAATATTTACTCAAAATAAGTTTACCTTGTTAGCTCCACTTTCTTTCTCCTCAATTGTATAGTCTTGCATGAGCAAACCGGGTTTTGACAAAGGTTAATAAAAAGGCGGTAATTAAGTCAACCTCGGGATCGAGCAGGTCAGGTATTCGGGCGTAGCTCTTCAATTTTTCCGCCAGGGTCAAATCTTCCTGGACCCGAGCTGGACTTGGAACCATCCGACCGGAAATTTCTCACCTCGGGCGGGACTCGACGAAGTCCGTCCTTAGCGGTTTCTATAGTTTAACAACACTCTTATATTTTAAAGTCGGATGTAACTAATTGAAAATAGGATGGGGGGGGGGAATACATATTTTCAAAATGGATTCTGTTTGCCCACAACAGTTTTCTTTTGACGTGATCGGGCGGGAGCCGTAGGAGGAGATTAGCCATTTACATTTTCATTATTTCTGGCTTCAAGTAAGTCCCTTTGATTTACTTATAAGGCAACTAACCTTTTGCTTTAAAAGCCAAGAAGAATATTTACCGGTTTTTCGTATTATGGCACTATTTTACGTCATTTTATTAATGAATTCCATTCGGTATAGTCAGTCTTGTGCGATCTCGAAAGAATGCGTAATTATTTTCCATAAAAAGTTCGTATGTTGAACAAGTCGATAATAGGTACAGTGATACGAATGGAGGAGGGCGGGCAGAGAACATTTTTACATAATTCTTGCGAAATGTTTGAGAAAGGTCGGACATTTAAATGCTGATTTGACGCAGAGGGGTAAACTGGCAACTGGCAAGCCTTTTTTTCTAATTGATGTTTAACCCGCAAAAACGGGAACTCTTACCTATAGCCTTTTTCCAAGTTCTTGGTTTTTTTTTTCTCAAGATATGAGATGTTTTATTTAATAAAATAAAAGAGGAGTGTGGCGTAACCCTCTTACTTTGACGACACTGTAAAGGGCTTCACAGCTTTGTAAATGAAAGAGGTTTCCGTGATGCTCAATTCTACCCTGAACTTATTTTCCTTGAATTGTTCCATTTATACTCCCTCTGGGACCAGAGCTGGTGCTGGTATAATAACAGAAGAATTCCTTCTTCTGTTCGATAATTGTATTTTGCACCCTTCTTTAAAACGTAAATTACGCGAGTTAACGACAAATACATTGGGTAGTGTGGGCTAACTCGTTGCGGGAGGATTTAATAGGGTTATTTAGTTTCTTTCAATTCTGTAGCTTACAAATTCTGTGCCTACAATTTTTATTATTCGACTAAGGACGAAAGTAATCGAGATTTTCAACATCCCACGAGCACTCAAAACCACGCAGGCATCAAAGTTTTTCTATTTACTTAGAGAATGTACATTTATTTGAAAATCGCCTCCTCCTTTTTTTTACGCTAAACTGAGTGACAAAAGAAATAAAAGATCGAAGTTGGTAACAGCTTGGTGACTTTTTTTAGTGGGCGAGTGAAACGAAAGACAGTGGCTAACACTTTCGTTTCGAGGAATAATTTTGGAAAGTTCCCATCTATTGGTGTTCAGCACGTCTAGTTGAAGCTGTTCATGATGCATAAAAATACATATCATCTGTGCGCACACCGAAATCGTGTTATAAAGGTTTTGATTGTTGAAAAAACTGAACTTGTCTAGTTGTATGTTTGTGTTTGTCAATAGTGCATTTGTCATACCTATAAAGCAAATGCACTAAAACGTTACACTAGCCCCAGGCGCAGTGGTTAGGGGTATGAAGTAGAAGAGAAGGAGTTGAGACTGATTACAAAGTAGTGTTTATGGGATAGACTTTTAACACTTAGAAGGCCCCATGAAAAGTTAAGTGGAAACAGGGCGGTGGGATCGGTTTATTGAAGAATGTTTTGCAGCTGTCGCCACTCCTACTTCTCATAACTTTTGAGATGAAAAGAGACTCTCAAACGGCTGGACAGAATGAGAGAGTGAGTTTTATCAGTACGTCATAATAAAACGATCAAAACAGAGAACTTGACGATTCACTCATCCATTTTTTTTAATCGTCTCAACGGAAAGAGTATAGGTAGGTAGGTACCGACACTAAAATGGGACACTAGACCAAATGAACCATATTCAATGAGTGAGTATGGACTTCATTTCCCAATCCGTTATCACGTTAATACAACGTTTTTATGTCATCTCATCATCTGCCACTGGTTTTTTCGTCACGTCCACTATGCATTAGAGAGTCATTATTGTAAGAATGCGCCAAGAGATAAAATTATGCAAATGGCTGCACTTTCTACGCCACTGGCTCTTCCATAATATAAAGCCGGCTGCACATATGTGGTATTCGACACACATGTGTCGTGTGGGGGCTTTTCTGTAACTTTTCCGCATCGGATTGTCTATCGAAAAGTCACTGTCATTGATTTCACTGAGACCGAGGCCGCTAATTAAAAACGAGCGGGTAATACCACTTAATAGTCGAGTGATGTACGTTATTTTTCACGCAACCGTCGTCGAATATTACCCAGTTTTATTATTTTGACCACAAAAAAAAAATATATGTCTTAGGATATTTCTATAATCACGAATGAGGTGATAACATTACAACTAAGGTTGCACACGGTTATAGAAAACTGATACGTAAAAAAATTTCATGTCAGTTTCAAACCTTAACTGTACAGATTTCAAAAACTGAAGCTATAAAGTGCCAGGTTAGGAAAAACTCAACTTACTCGAGTAATCGTGTCATCGTAAGTTGCCCATTACGATAAAATAATAACTCCAGTAAGTTGAATTTTTCATAACCTGGTACTTTATAGCTTCAGTTTTTGAAAACTGTACAGTAAAGGTTTAAAACTGTCATGAAAAGTTTTTTACATGTCAGTTTTCTATAACCTTGTGCAACCTTTGTTGAAATGTTATCACCTCATCCGTGATTATAGAAATATCTTTTTTTTCTTCATGAAGCGAAAACACGTTTTTATAGATTGATATACTGAATAAATCTGTCGCCGGTATTTTAATTAATGAATTAATTAGACTGATATTATCCGGACGACGATGGAAGGGCATAGCCCAACACGATTCGAGTTTCGAGAAAAAATGGGCTCCCCGGCGGGATTTGAAACCCGCAACCTCTGGATTACTAGTCCAGCACGCTGCCAATTGCGCCACGGTGACGCCTTTGGGAGTCGTACTCCGAGGAATCAGCTAAGCCGAACCCCACCCAGGGCTATTGTTTCTCGAAACTCTAGGCGTTTCTCCTTATCACGAAGTTCAAATCCCGCCGGGAAGCCCATTTTTTCTCGAAACTCGAATCGTGTTAGGCTATGCCCTTCCATCGTCATCCGGAAAGATATCACTTTCATTTCATTTATTTAATTGAATACCGGCGACAACATCTTTCTCAATTTATCGGACCAAATTACGTGGTTTTAGCTCTTACTGGAATCAGTTTTTTACAGGTGTGGCTCATTCAGAAAACTTATTTCGCTCTTTTCAAACCCAAATTCCTGATTTGGCTCATTTCAAACCCAAACACAAATGCCCCAAGTATTGCATACTTGCACTCTTTCAAAACGTAATTGCGTGAATTCAGCTGCTTAAAACACTCACAGATGTTTGCCACGGGAGTGAAACTTATACGTAAGAAAACCGAGGAACGAAGTTTAGTTTGGTCGTCATTCACGGGAAGCGCTAAATGTTTTCTGAATGAGCCACACCTGTAAAAAACTGATTCCAGTAAGAGCTAAAACCACGTAATTTGGTCCGATAAATTGAGAAAGATGTTGTCGCCGGTATTCAATTAAATAAATGAAATGAAAGTGATATCTTTCCGGATGACGATGGAAGGGCATAGCCTAACACGATTCGAGTTTCGAGAAAAAATGGGCTCCCCGGCGGGATTTGAACTTCGTGATAAGGAGAAACGCCTAGAGTTTCGAGAAACAATGGACCTGGGTGGGGTTCGGCTTAGCTTATCCCTCGGAGTACGACTCCCATAGGCGTCTCCGTGGCGCAAATGGCAGCGTGCTGGACTGGTAATCCAGAGGTTGCGGGTTCAAATCCCGCCGGGGAGCCATTTTTTCTCGAAACTCGAATCGTGTTGGGCTATGCCCTTCCATCGTCGTCCGGATAATATCAGTCTAATTAATTCATTAATTAAAATACCGGCGACAGATTTATTCAGTATATCAATCTAACAACATCTAGATAAGATAAAATTCGGCGTGGTTTACCGATCAGGAGAAGCGCCTAGAGTTTCGAGAAACAATGGACCTGGGTGGGGTTCGGCTTAGCTTATCCCTCGGAGTACGACTCCCATAGGCGTCTCCCTGGCGCAAATGGCAGCGTGCTGGACTGGTAATCCAGAGGTTGCGGGTTCAAATCCCGCCGGGGAGCCATTTTTTTCTCGAAACTCGAATCGTGTTGGGCTATGCCCTTCCATCGTCGTCCGGATAATATCAGTCTTATTAATTCATTAACGTTTTTATAGCTCGAAAACGAGCGATTAAACGGTCGTTTCTAAGGCTAGCCCGAGAAAGTAGTTTCAAAAAGAGTCCGTCAGGAGCATTCCGAGCAGTGATTCTCCGAACTGCACTTCATAATGACAAAAAAGTAAAAAACACAATCATCCAAAGGAGTTTTCAAACATCTGTGAAAATCGGGAGACAACTGCCGAGACCTGAGGTACGTCATAACCCAACCTTCTATATTCAGACCCCAAAAGGCCATTAATTAGTCTCTAATTTTGATAATAAAATGATTTTTTTTTCTACACCTTAGTTTTCACTTTATTAAAAAAAAATAGTATATTGACTTCGCCGCGAAAGTGCTTTGCCAGTCCTCGAGGTGTCCGGCCTCGCCTTCGCCTCGGCCGTACAACTCCTCTCGGCCCGGCAAAGACACACTTTCGCGGCTAGGTGCATAATATACTATAAGACATGGTTTTTTTTGTCAAAAGAATAAAACTGGGTAATATTCGACGGTGGTTGCGCGAAAAATAACGTACATCACTCGACTATTAAGTGGTACTACCCGCTCGTTTTTAATTAGCGGCTCCACTTACTAATCTTGTAATGTAATCTACTATTACATGTCAGTTCTCTATAACCTTGTGCATTTGTTAAACCTTTGTTGAAATGTTATCACCTCATCCGTGATTATAGAAATATCTTAATACATAGTTTTTTTTTGTCAAATGAAAAAAACTGTTTCGACGACGGTTGCACGAAAAATAACGTACATCACTCGTCTATTAAGTGGTATTACCCGCTCGTTTTTAATTAGCGGCCTCGGCAAGCCTCGTCCGCCAAACAAAAAACTCGCAGGTAATGCACCACTTACTAATCTTGTAATGTAATCTACTATTTTCTACAATAGTTGAGTAGTGATAACATTTTTGAACTGATATGAGGGAGGAAAGCGCAATTCTTCTAAACTTCATCCACCCGTCCTCTCCGAATTGGAACATTTCAGTTTTCAGACAAGACGGGTGGGATAGCGCCGGCGCTGAGTTTTACTGAATTGGCCCCATGAGTTGAATAATGACTAAGCTTCACCGACGAATTTTTGTAAATTCGACTTACGGAAATCGTCAGATTATATATTTTTCGTTATTCTTGAATTATTCCCTTCAAAATAATAATAATAAAAAAATTAGCCACGCTCGAGAATCTCAAGATGACGGTTTTTTTTTTTTTTTTTACAAGTTTGTACGCCTCCCCCTTCTTTGGGACACTCTTAAATTGTTAGATTCGTGGAATATAGACTTTTTAGCATGTAATTAACTCCCACTTCCTTAATCTGACGCGCTCGAGAATGTATGAATTATAAATTTGTTTGTATTAATCTGATCCTTCATCCTTGACGCGAGGTCGCATATCTAGGGCTCATATTTGGTGGAGGTCCTCAAGTAGGTACAATGTATCCCGCGGTATGTTAATCTGACGCGCTCTAGTAAATCCCGAAATCCCCGCTTGGGCTCCCGTAGTATAATGTATATTGGTGAAAATGGCCTTCGCAGGTTATTAAACGTCAATAGACAGGTGGTTGGTGGTCAAAGGATCTTTTAAACTAACACGAACGCGATTTGGCGAATCTAAACACCAGATTGTTGTACATCTCAGCATTCCCAGCTCCGGTGGTATTTATAACCCCCAGCTCATGCACAAGGCTGTGAATCTGTTCATCGGCTCTGAAGATGTTTTCTGTAATGAATGGAGGGGGGGGGGTTGAAATCTGGTGTGGTAAAGCACCTAACAAGTTAAATCAATTTGAAACAACGTAGATCAAGTTCTATTTTCAGTCGAGGGGGGCAGGTTTTTTTTTTTATAGGTCACCACTCCATTCTCCGTGCTTCGAAGGTTAGAGTGAATGAATACGTTATATGCCCCTATTACATAGTTCATCCCTGGAGGCATTTGGAGAAGACGACTGATGAAGGAGGCGAAGAGGCCACGTTCGGAAGTTGAAGAAGTTGCCCCCAACTCAAATAAACGCTGAGCGATCCTCGCCGAACTGTCTCAGAGTGAGCCGCGTCTTAATGTAGCATGAAGGCTAACAATAAGTTAAATTCCGGCGACCCCACAAGTCCCAAAAACTGTCAATTCTTGGAGCTTTAAATATACAGAAACTTTCTGGTAAAAACTACGAAGGTACCTATATTAATAAATTCAAGCATGCTGAGCCAAGTTTCTCATTATTTCAGTTTCTGTTCATCGAAATCAAGTGGATGCACGGTTTCAAAACGTATTTAGTTCATCGTCTCTCGAAAACCCAAACACGCGGCCGCGGAAGAGAAGGGAGGATGAACACCAGCATCGGCTTCAGGCAATTCTTCTTTTTTTTTTCTTTCTTCAAATGACTCCCTCCATTTTTAAAACTCTTCTCCAGGCGATCTTCCTACATAATTACAGTGGAATCTTTTTTTCTCAACCCGTAGGCCTAGCTATTAGTGGTCTAAGGAAGGCTCCAGGACTTAGAAACACAGAAAAAATCTTCGTACGACAGAAAACATACTACATGTATATCAAAGTCATATAAGTAATATTTTTTCCGTTGAATAGAATGTTTTTCTGTAGGCAAGCAACTAAGAAGAGCGAGCTACTGACAGAATTAATTAGTGAAAGAAAATAGTTTTTTCATCGCTTCCACAAAAATGAAAGGAAGAAATGGTTATGTCACCTCCATCTTATTTATTATTTTCATTGTAATTCGAACAATTGCAATCGTTCGTGTAACAGGATGTTGAGAAATGAAAATAATTCTATTGACTTTGAATATACTAAAATAGAAAAATTCTCGTTTTCCTCTCCGCCGCAGCGTCCTATAAATAAACATCCCATGATTAGGGATTCGACGAAGAAAAAGGGTCTGCACAACTCGATCTAAACATAGTACAAACACATACCACCTGAAAGGGGAAATTTAAAGGTTCCTTCAAGACTTTAGACAAATTTAGAACATGGAATAGCCTGACAAGAAATTCCTCTGAAATTCTAGCGAAAGCCAGTATTTCAGTCACCGAAGTCCAAACAAGGGATGGCAAGCGTAAAAGGAAAGGCTATTGCGACACAAACGAAAGAAACTTGAGTGAAAAAAGCAAGCCATAATTGTTGGGCTCAAAATAGTAACAATGCAAATTTAACCAATAAAATCAAAACATTAAATTTCATTTTACACGCCTACAAACAAAAAAGCCCCGGCAAATTAAACTCTTAAAATGTGTATATTTCTATCATTTTTTATCGTTCAATGAATGGTTGAGGCGAGTTTGAACAAAGTTGCAAAACTGGATCTACCGTTGCACGGCTTTATAAAACTCTTGAGTTCCATGTAGTAAACCGCACAATCTGCTCCTCAACTTACCATCTGTCTTCGACGGGGAGTAAAATAACATGAAGCGGAGAAGGAAGAAGATTTACCCGAATGATTCACTCACAGCCCTTGTTAACCTTCGGAACTGATTTTCAATGTCAAGTTCGTTTTTTCCCCCTTGCTTTGTTTTATAAATAAATGCCGACACCGGTGTGATGGATTTCGCCGTGGAAAGAGGGTCATTTTAAAAAAGAACCTGAAATGTCATGCAATCCTGAAACCCATTGAGGAGAGGAATTCTTTTTTTCCGCTGATATTTCCAATCGTCACTCCATGTAGAGAGTCACGCGGAAATATGGGCGTCATGGCACGAAAGCTTATAGGGGATAACTAGGATTCTTGACCTATTATCAGCTTCGTGAACTTAATGTAGTCCTGGGTATTTTTTTTCACGAGGTATAGAAGTGGCAGTGAATGTGACCCGAATTCGTTGACTATTGGGGACATAAAGGGCCAAGTTAAATTCGACTATTGTTGCTCTGGCCGAGTTGAGCCTAAAACCTAAGCTAACAGATGCATAATTTATTTTTCCCGTTACCCAATTATGAATAAGGTGAATATGAGTAATAAATCAAAACAACGTTAAAGACCAGTTAAAAATTGAATTTCTTTCCTTAGATACCTATACAAGAGAGGAAGCGGGCGCTAGGCCGTACATAACCAAGTTAATATCCCGTTGTTTTCTCTTCCCTCCACAAAAGTCTTCCTAGAGGTCCAGACTTCTCTCCCCTTTAATCAGCTAAAGGAGAGGCTAAAGCGCCCCCTCCCCCTTCATCGTCACGAACCGATCCTCACCAACGTAAGTTTAAAAGGTCAAACCGGATTACTATAGGTCGGCGGGAGTGAGGTACGCCTATGTGAAAAGCGAGATGGAGATACTTCGACCTCGGCGTCCTTCACTCCCCATCTAGAAAGAAAAATTGTTACGCTCAACACGAATTGCCGCTTTTTACGGCTCATTCTGTTAAAAAACGAATGAGAGGGACTCTGGAAGGATAAGATGATTGAAATTAGCGTTAGTTTGGGGAGGGGGGCGGTACTTGATCAAATGAATTTTACAATTTACATCTTCGAGACATTTGGGAGAGAGAATTCTTTCACACTCTAAAATTAAGTAAAGACGTATACCAATCTATTTATTGGAACGGTACATTGTACACGAAAGTGGCATCTATTAGGAAATGCCCGAATAGTAGTAAAAGTGAAAACATCAGAAATCACAGACATAGAACAGAGAACTACTTCAACATTGACGAACTCGACGGTTACTTCCTCACTTAAAAAATGGCAAGTCCTGGCAATCAAGAGGAAACTTCCTTTGACACTCCATTTGGGTTGTATACACTACATTTTTATGTGCAAGCAGACAATCTTGAAACATTCACACAGTAAAAAGGGATTTTGAAATAAAAGTAAAAGGGACTTTCTTCATCGTATGTTACACCGAAAATGAGCTCAAATGTTGGGGGCTTGACCCGTCGAACAAATTGAAAAAAAAACTGAACCCAACACCAGTCCCGCCGCTGTTTCAGCTACATACTTTCAGCTCAACTGCGCTCCTCAATCCTGGCCCCGCAATTGGAACTGAGTAGCGATACTGGCAGACCGGTCTCCGCAGGAGCGGAGGAGCCAGGACGATCGCCGCTCCTCGATCTCTACCTGAACTGGTGCTGGTGAACCAAGTCGGGGAGAGCCCTGCTCGCCGAAGCCATTTAATGAGAACCGCGAGATGGAAACGGTGATTGGGATGTTGCGGCTAAGCCACAGCCGTCGAAAATGAACTAAACTTGAAAAATTAGTGATGAGCAAAAATTCTCTCGGTCTTGCGGTCTCACGAGACTATTGCAGCAAGACCAAGACCAAGACGCAAGACCAAGACTCTCTAACGGCTGCAAGACCAAGACTTGAAATGCAAGACCAAGACTTTCCACAAGACCTTACGAACAAGTCTTGCGCAAGATCAAGACTGTGTTGCAAGAGTCTTGCAAAAGAAGTTCTGCTTTCAAAAACCAAATTTTGTGGGTTTTGCTCTTCCAAGAACACATTTTGCGGATTTGGCTCCTATTAAAAACCAGTTTTGGCGATTTTTGCCTCGCCAAAAACACATTTTCGTGGCTTTAGCTCTTTATTAAAATCAGTTCTAGGAAGAAAAAGAAGGAAGGAAGGAAGGGGGGGGGAGAAGATTTTCGGTTGATTCGAAAAATTTATTTGGCTACAAACGAACGACATTTTGTGATGTTGGATTTTTCTAACCCCAATTTCGCCGCAGATTTTCACTCTGCCATAACAAAAGTCTCAGATTTGGCACCTTCAAAATCCAATTTCACAGATTCTTGCTGTTTCGAACCCCGCAATTTCGCGTATTTTCTCTCTATTAAATACCAAATTACGTTAAATAAATTAAAAGGAAGTATTGTCTTTCCGGACGACGATGGAAGGGCAGAGCCCAACACGGTTCGAGTTTCGAGAAAAAATGGGCTCCCCGGCGGGATTTGAAACCCGCAACCTCTGGATTACTAGTCCAGCACGCTGCCAATTGCGCCACGGTGACGCCTTTGGGAGTCGTACTCCGAGGAATCAGCTAAGCCGAACCCCACCCAGGGCTATTGTTTCTCGAAACTCTAGGCGTTTCTCCTTATCACGAAGTTCAAATCCCGCCGGGAAGCCCATTTTTTCTCGAAACTCGAATCGTGTTAGGCTATGCCCTTCCATCGTCATCCGGAAAGATATCACTTTCATTTCATTTATTTAATTGAATACCGGCGACAACATCTTTCTCAATTTATCGGACCAAATTACGTGGTTTTAGCTCTTACTGGAATCAGTTTTTTACAGGTGTGGCTCATTCAGAAAACTTATTTCGCTCTTTTCAAACCCAAATTCCTGAATTTGGCTCATTTCAAACACAAATGCCCCAAGTATTGCATACTTGCACTCTTTCAAAACGTAATTGCGTGAATTCAGCTGCTTAAAACACTCACAGATGTTTGCTATATAAAAACCAAACGTGAGTTTGGCTCTTTCTGAAATCTGTTCCATGGGTTCGGCCACCAATTATAAAGCCGGATACACACATGCGGTACTTGGTAAGTAACTTGCAAAATATTCAATCAATTTCTAGCAATTGCCTAGAAATCAACCAGCTGAGAATTTCAAAAATGCGTTGCGCGTTACTTGGCAAGTACCGCATGTGTGTATCCGGCTTAAGAACTAAATTGTCGAAATACGAAAAAACAAATTTCGTGATTTTGACGCTCAGCCATATTTTCGCTCTTCCACAACCAAATGTCACCGGTTTTGCTCCTTTGATACCAAACTTCACGGATTTTTGTCATTTAAAATACTATTAATTTCGCGGATTTTCATTATTTGAAAAAAACAATTTTGTTCTTTCTGGAATCAGTTTTACAGATTTCGCTATTTCGAAAAACAAATGTTGCTCTTTCAAAAAACAAATTCACGGATTTGGCTGGTTCAAATAAAAAATTTTGTCATTTCGGCCATCGGCTCTCATAAACGCCAGTTTCGTGGATGTCCGCTCTTTAAAAGTCTTTTGCGAAGTTAGCTCGTTCAAACTCCAGTTTTTGGGAATTTTGCCCTTTAAAATCCAAATTCACATTCACACGTTGAAACCCAATTTTTTGGATTTGGCGCCTTAAAAAACCAATTTCAGGGATTTACGCTTTATTAAAATCAGCTGTTACTAACCAGATGGACAACTTTGCTTCGTCCAAAAAGTTAATTCAGCTCGTTTGAAAACCAAATTTCGTTATTTTGGTCATCTCAAGCCACACATGGTTGTAGGAGGGTGGGGCAAGTTACATTGTTTTCAGCATACGGCCAGACATGAAGGAAAAATTCGAAGAACATCCAAAAAATATCGGAGGTGGGGATAAATGAATAAAACTGAAAAAATAAATTTTTCATTTCATAAATCCCGAACTAGGTTGTTTTCGAGTTGTTTTTTCGATATGCAACGCAATTGTTTTCTTTAAAAAGGAACAAAAAACGAAAGACAGACCGCTCGAAGTAAATACGAAAAAATTAAAGCTAAAAAAGCAAGACCAAGACCTTCATTCACTAAACAAGACCAATACCAAGACTTGCTGTGCAAGAACAAGACCAAGACCAAGACCTTCGATTCTTGGTCTTGGTTTGCTCATCAGTCATCACTATTGAAAATGCAGGTAGTTTGGCGCACCACACACCACACATTCCACTCGGACCTGAAGGTTCGCCAACATGATGATGGTGATGAGAACAGTATTATAACCATAATGATCTTCGATATTAATTATTTTGTACTTTTTAAGTAGAATTGCTTCTTCTACACACTTCAACACAATAACCCCGATCTCCCAGTTCTGAAGCTTCACTCGCCACTGCCAACAATCACTGTAATCGTGATAGAATCAATTTAGTTTAATCTAAAAATTCGCAAGGCCTATTATTTTTTATGTGCGTTGGATTTCCCTGTTCGTCATTCTTTTAAAATGTCTCGGTGCAGATAATCGGGCAGCTCTCACTTTGGGTTGTAACCTTTTTAACTGCAAAAGAAGAGAAATGCGCAAACAACATTCCTTTCCTCGTTCAAACCCTACAATAAACCTTCTTCGATTTGAATAAGTAATATTACATTTCCACCGCTCTTCCTTCCCTATAGTAATCACGTTTGACGAAAGTCCGTTGTTTTGAGTCGCAACTGTTATTTTGACCACGCAAGCAGTTTGCGTTTATAATTTTGAAAACTCCACAGATCCTCAAGATGAAACCTCCTGTTTTGTTAATCAAAATAAAAAATGACAGTTAATTTTCGAAAAACCCATAACCCCATAAATGTAAAGGTTTAAATCAATGTCTTTCAAAAGTCGTTTCAATGCATATGAAACTCCCAGTTACGGACGGAATGGGAGACGTTGGTATACATATAAAATATTCGGGCCGGCCTGAGCTCTGAAGGATCGATCCGAGCTAAGAGTCCAGCCGTGCGCTCGTTCCATGCAAATCCGGAAGGCAACATATGTATGTCAATGGGCTAGAGTAGGTATCCCCTAAAATCAGCGCTGTATTTCCTCCACTAAAACATGGCAGGAGCCCAAGGGTTCCAAAAAGTTGGGTAACAGTTCAGTCAGACAAACTGTCCACTATAGAGACTTAATGGGGTGTTCCAGAGATGTCGTAGATAGGAAGTTCCGCATATGCAGACATATTCCTTTTTTCAAACATTCGAAGGAAGAGCCTGAAAGTTCATGAAAAAAGTTCAATGCAGGTTCAAAGTTACTTCATGGGCGAAATTTGAAAAAATGATTTACATCTGCAGTATGCGGAACTTTTTGGAGATTAAAACGAGTCCTTAAAATCCAGGATTGGTGCTGAAAAGACGAGAAAATATGTGCAGAGTTGTAGACGATGAATGATTTGGATGATTTTTGGGAATCATCCCAAAAAGGCCCCTGTTTTTATGCCTCTCCCCCAACAGTAGAATAAAATTCATATTTCATACAGCCGTTGCGTATCTGCGTGGTAATTTGTTGTTTATCGACTCAGTGCACTCCTTAAAAAACAATAATTTAGAATTTGTTATCATGGAAAAATAAAAGTAATTTAACGAAAAATAAAGACGAAGGAGAGGAGTCTCGGGCCTGGCCGGGCTTGGTACGATCCACCTTTCCCCGGCAAATCCCCGGACCATCCCTACTCCAGTAAGAATGATGCTCACTCCGTAACCGTTAATTGGTTGGATGACGTGCGTTTTGTGGTACTGTTGACAATGCGTTGAGTAAGTAGTTCATAAAAGCTCTTCCTAAGTGTTACCGACCAAGCTTGTTTATTGCAGTATTGAATTTGATCAGGGCCCAATGAAATCTCCACTCCTTTCTGAAACCGGCGATAGCCTTGGACATATATACGTAAAATGAGCAAACAAAACCACTTGGACAAATTATTCACATCCTCAGGAATATAATTTTGACCCCAAAAAGTGACAATATTTTGTTTGGACACTGTTGTAGCACACTTATATACATATAATAATTGCGGACAACATTGCCTGTTAAAACAATCGCTATACATTATACATATTTGGCACAACTTCGGTTACCATCATAACCATTACAATAGAAGCTATGTTACTTTAATAGTAAACTTTGAAAGAAAAACCAAGAGGCAGAATAATAAACGTCAACCAATAACGCCAAATTATGTAGTTGTTGTTGGAATCATTTTTCTATCGGATTGCGGAAGTCTTCTCACTCAGAATTTTCTTGACTCTCCTCCATCACTCTCAATTCAATCCTTCCACTCTAAGGCCTATCTCCATAACAATGTTGTGAATGTGAATTCATATTTTTTCCCGTCTGTCCAGATTGGCTACCAGAGAGATATTCAAGAAAAGCGAGACCTTGAATGGAATAGTGCGTGTATCCGTTTTGAATAACTCCAATAAAAACTGGCGAGCCTCGGGGTGTTACTGCTAACAATTATAGGTGATAATTTGTCGAATGAAACAAGCTGAAATTATGTCAAATTCGGTACAGTTTTTAAGCCATACAACTTGATTCATATTTTATTTTTAGGGTTTTGGCTTTCTTCTTCTTCTACTTCTTCGTTTCCTGAGCTTTCGCCTTTTCGAAAAAAGCCAAAACCCTAAAAATAAAATATTAATCGGTACAGTTCTACCGCGTTAACGTTTTAGTTCAATAAATGATTATCAACTGTAATTGTGTCATGGTGATGTTTCCAACAGCGTATAGTCTTGAATTATGCTATAATCGTTTTCATATTCCCCAACGTCATTTTTCTCTAATGAGTAGTCAACCCTATAACCAAATCCATTCATTTCTACTTACAAACTGACCTATTTGACATCTTTCAGACGAGAAAAATAAGAAATATTAAGGTACTGAGAAAAGTTGGCAAGATCGTACTTTTGTGTGCGTCGAGTTTCTCTTCTATTTAATTCTGGGAACCACGATTGCTGCTTTTCTATTGTTTCAACAATAACCAACGCCTCTAGGGATCTCAGATTTTCACTTACGATACCGGGCAAATGGAAAAGGTTAAATGACCTTATTTTGAACGTGTAGAAAAAGTATCTCGAAACAGATAATTGCCTTATGAGCCCGAGGAATAGACCTTGAACTGTAATTAAAGGTGACACGAGTGATAACAGCAGGTGAAAGGGGCATTTCTATTCAGAAGAGATCTAGAGAAGAGGACAGGGATCACGACTTATTATTGAAAACAATACATAAAGCACTGATAGGAGTCGATGTTGCTTATTGAGTGCGATATTCTGACTACGTATAAGGTCAAGTTCAAAATTTGTATGAAGCGTGATACCTACTGTACCATAGGACAACACGCTTATGTACGATCCCGATCTATTTTACTCTTTTTACACTCGGAAAATTTCCTCGCTGATACGGAACTAAGAATTTTTCGACTTTTTTTCTATGGCTCCTCTACACCCCTGTACAAGAGGTCAATCGTTACGGATTCTGGACGAGAATTTTCTGTGGCTTCTCGCTTCAGTCAACCTCGACACTTGATAAACTTGAGGGCGCGATGACAGGGGCAGGCCGGACACAATTGACTCAAAGAGGCTCTTATACAATAATTCATGCTGGGCGTTGAATAAAGTCGGGGATATTCGATTATTATTGGAAATTTTCCTGAAAATGAATCTTTTCCATTGAAGGGAAAGTAAAAGTGCGACTCAAGCTAGGCCCTCTCACTGATGTGAATGGGGAACAAAAAAACTTTCTCGTCGCTTCAATTGCTGATGAAGCTTTCGTTGAGATCATTTATTTTTGGGGCCTGCCAGGCTATTAAGGTACGAATGATTAATTATACTGTAAACCAGATATGTCCAGGTCGAGGGGATATTGTCAGTCACATTTTTCTGCCTGTCCTATTATTCACTTGACAAGACTGAAAGCTTCCAAGTTGAAATAAATTTTACCATTTAGATCGGGCAGGTACCACAGCTTCTAATTTCAATCAAACAGATCGAATCAGCACTAAACCTCAGCGAAGTATTATATCATATCATATCATTACGAGAAAGGCTATCTTATCTTTCTTTGTTAGATACACAAAATTCACAGCAGAGACACACAAAAACACATCTCTCCATCAGCACGAAAAAGGTTATAGACTTAGATTTCTTGAACAACGATGTTATTATAGCAATTTGACTTCAGAGACAGACGACGTGAAAGCGACAGGTGACTGACTGGAGGTCAACAACGGACAATAACACAATAATCAAATTGAAGAACGAACTTTTTTCCCGAAAATAGAGAGGTGCCCAAGCTATCGTGCGTAACTTCCACGATAGGCCTTGATAGGTGGGCGGATAGTAATTTTTATCTTTCTGAGAGAAAAACCAAAATTAATAGGAAGATCGTTTTTGAATCAGTTAGGAAGAGGGGAGAGAATTAAATGATTATCCATCGGCTACTTTCAGTGAGATATTCTCTAACTCTTTCACCCCTCTTCACATCCTATCAGTAACATTCCCAAAATAGATGGCCGTCACGTTTTTCCTGAGGAAACGGTATCTTAGCTCACCGTGCGGGGAGTACCTTCAAAAGGTTCTTCTTTCTTTCACTTTTTTCCGATCTTCTTTTTTTCATCGCCGAACATTCACTTCCAAAGAGTTGTATTCTTACGCTTTTCCCTATCCCACGAAATCAAAGATTAATTAATGAAAAAATGTATTGATTCCGTGATTCGAAAATGCCTAAAAACTTCGTCCCACCATCGAAAAATGATTGATCCACAAAAGTAGAAATCAGAACGAGTCTTTTTGTTGAGAGCTCTCACCAAGCGTGTTCATGAGCCTCTCTCTATATATTCGGTGCATTGGCAAGGCTATAAACATCCACACTGCGCTGAATCTTGTATTTCACTTGTTTCCTAATATTTTACCTTCACGGATCATTTTGTGGTCATGAGAGAATTTTTAACACTTTCGCAAAGTTGAGATGGTTAAGAGAGGTGTGCCCTCACAGTCACTTTAACAAGTCTTGTAAGGTGGAGTAATGTTTTTGTTGCGTAATGTGAAATAATGCGGGGGTGGATGGTTGATTGTTCCGACGATGATTAGAACCTGCCTTTCCTGCTGATATTCTTAGCGCGAAATAAATAAGAAACACAAACACACACGCACAAGGGGAAGAGGAAAAACCTGGAGGATATATAGTGAGCGAATACGAATGCACAATACACGGCCTTTTTTGGCGAACAGTGTTGAGAGTCCTCCTTGCTTCAGCATACGAAAAGGGGGTCATTTCAGTCGAGGTTGAAATTTTGCCATCTGTTCAGAGTATTAAATACGCCCTGCTACCATAAATGTGGAACTATAAGTAACTAGTCTGTGAACTGACAGAACTATATTCGGAAATTTGATGTAGATCACATCACATTTTACCAAACTATCACATTTTATCACAAAAATCCACTGATAAATTATTTAAGTTAATTCTAAAAATCAAAAGACTTGTATGTTTATTGTCCAGAAATGATATCCGAACATACCAATAGTCCAGGAGCAGATTCAAGAAAAATAGCAAAATCGTGCACTTTTGAGTCGAGCTTTCAAACTTTGCAGGTGTGTTCTAGATGGCTGATGAGTTGATTTTAAGATTGGAGGCAATCGCGACATCGCATAGGACGGCTGTTATTCAAGATAGCCGTCGGAAATTTTAGTATTTCCGCCGTTTCAGCGCTTTTTTCAAACTCTTTCTGGGTTGAAGCGCTGTTAAGGACTATATTAGACTGCTCTGAGTCCGAAAACAACCATTGGAGCGATCAATTAATACCGCACGTGGATCATGCAGCAGCTTCTTTTACGCGTCTTTACATAAAAAAATGATTTTCCATGCTCGCCGAATTTGGATACTAAGGGCATCTCTTTCAAGTCCATTGCATTCCACCCTTGTCCTAGGGTGTCTACAACTGAAATTTCACTTCAAACCCCAAATCGCCCCCCAGCTGGTGGAGCTACAAATGTATTCTATGCCCCGTGTTCAACTCCCTTTCAAGGGCTGAGGATCCCCGCTTTGCGCAAGATTTTTTCATGAACGTGTCTCTCACATATGAGGGCATAATTTGTGGTTCAGAGCCGATCCATAAAAGCAATATGGCGGCCGTAATTCGAGATGATTTCCAATAATTACAATATTTCATAGGTTTCCGACCTATTCCACGCCCCGAATAAGTGACCTCAACTCCAAGGGATGAAGGGGGGGGGGGCATTTCCTTGGTGTCCACGACTAGCAATACCGAGTTTTTGACATGGCTAAGCATTGTCCGAGCCTAGGGACTTATAAACCACTCGGATGAATTTTCCCGCACATGATGGTGGCCAATCAGTCGACAGGCCTGAAGTCAAAAGCAAGAGCCTCAACCCAAGCGGACCTCACTGATGGGTAGCTCAGAAGACAACAAAATCTGCCGAAACTAACAACAAGAAGAAACACTCATTTTTTGGCCTCTAAACTTCGAGAAACGATGACAGCCCCTAGGTGCTAGTTTTTGGCGGGGCCAGCTGAATTTATCCTTGGGCATTTTCAAAGGGATTCATAAATCGTGTCCTGCTCAAATCGACGCACTTCGAACGGAAACGGCCAAAATTATTATGGGGAACGGGTATGAACCCGTGTATTTTGGAGGTTCTCGAGTCTCGACTCAGGGAACCCAGCATCTATTTTTAGGGATGCGCGCGGTCGCGGGACGACCCGCGAGAAATCGTGAACTAGAGAAATCAAATAATCCGTTTGCCTTCTTTGAATCACTGTAGCAGACAATTCATGTCTTTGGCCCCAAAAATTCCATTTTGAACACATCGAATACCTCTTATCTTTTATCCTTCCCTTGCCCATTCCCGCCATTCGATGCGAAGAATAATTTTAGTGAAATTGTAAAACTTGGGGAATTTTGCCTGACTGCACGTTTGTAAAGGGCTGTACCTCGGTACCTATTGGGCCTGAAAAAAATTGTTGACCAGTAAATTTAGCCTTCTAAATTCACAATTCAAACATTTCTTATTAATTTTCGAAGTTGAAGAGCGTTATCTTTCCTTAAATTTTATCATTCTTTAACATTTTACGCGGAATATTTGTCTGTGGAACCTGTAGGTATCTTTCGAGTTACAGGCAAAAAACAAAAATAAAATCACGAAGAAAATCTCGCGGTTCCCCCCGCCATTGTGGTGAGGAGGGGGACCATGTTGTCATTTTGTTGAAATTCTCTTCCACCTAATCCTTTTTCTGCATTCGCCAGTGGGCAAGGGTTGCCCCCCCCCCCCCGAATGTTCATTGGTCACACCACCCGAAAACGACTCTTGTGAGGGGGGGGGTATTTGAGGAGGGGTACTTATTTTTGTCCCGCGCGGGACGGATTGTGAGGCACTTGAGTGAGTATGCGGGACGGTACGCGAGATGGGAACTCAGCCAAAAAATGCGGGACGGGACTTCCCCTATTTCTCGAGAATTCATGCAATAAAAAAGAGAGGGAACGACATGAATATTGTTCAGGGTCCTTATTCACAACTCCTGTTCAGCACCCTAAATTGTTTTAGGGCGCTTTCCAGCACCTTATAGGGTACTGTATACAGAAGTTGGTGAATAAGGACAGGGACCCTGAACAATTCGTGTTGTTCCCTCTCTTTTTTATTGCATAAATTCTCGAGAATCTATTTTCTAAAAACAATCATTTCTTATAGCGATTTCCATTTGCATAAAATTCACCTCTGGAGCCGAGCATTTCCAACCGTCTTCTCGGAATTATATCATAGGGTAACGGTGAACACCGTGGAAATGCTCGGCTCCAGAGCTGAATTTTATTTCGAAATTAAAAATTAGCATTTAGCTGGTTTTGGCCCTTTTCGCTATACGAGCACATGCCTGCGGGATTAAGGGGGAGTTGTACATGTGTTTTCTCGCCCACCCATCAATCAAACCTCCCCTACTCGGCGTTACGTAAATTATCGCCGTATTTCTGCACCAATCCTGGATTTCAAGGTTTCTTTTAAATCTTCACGAAATTCCGCACAACCGTACGATCTTCTTTTTTCATATTTCACCCCTAAAATAACTGTAAAACGTACCTAAACTTTTATATTAAAAATTCACACTTTTTCGACGACTACATTCAGGAAAGCAAGATCGTACGGTTGTGCGGAATTTCCTGAAGATTTAAATGAGACCTTGAAATCCAGGATTGGTGCAGAAATACAGCGATAATTTACGTAACGCGGAGTAGGCGAGGTATGATTGAAGGGGCTCGAGGAAACACATGTACAACTCCCCCTGAAAAGTCCCAACCGAATTACTTTTTCGTTCGAGTAACTTGGTTTTCGACGCGATTTTGTTGAATATTTCTCATTTGATTTTTCTCGCAGTTTTGAGAGGTGAGTAAATGCAACATTTATTGGTATTTCAGACCTATCATACAAAACACATAAAAAGTTTATTCAAATAAGCCATTAAAAAACGCTCTTCTCATTGGGCTCTGCAAATGATTTAAAATAACGGTGTATTGTTATCGGATTATTCTGCTAATCTTCCATCATTGATAACTTGGAGAAATGGAGGGGAAAACACGAGCAATTTGTCAGCTTTCGAATGATGTACGATTGTCGACATCTCGGGCAAAATTCAGAGCCCCTCAAAGCTAAATTTCTGTAGACTTACAACACCTCACTCTAGGTATTGGATACTCATAAATTAAATATTGATGAAGGGAAACGCAGAACATGTTGGGGGGGAGGGGGTCCAATTTTCCTCTTCGTGTGAAAAAGAGGGCAACAATTTGGAAAGCTACAGTAACATGTTTAATTTTAACGTAAATATCTGTAAAACTAGAAACTATAACTCGGAACTACGTAGTTCCGAATACACCGGAAGTCAGTGCCCAACGCGTTGGTGATTGTTTTACAAAAATTATGGCGTAGTGCTTGAAAATAGTTAACCATAATTTTACCGTTTTTGTAAGTTTTGGTTATTTTTTATCAGTAGACGATGGAAATTTATTTAAACCTAACGTAATTTTTATAACTCATCAAACAGGTATAGCGGGAACGGGAGCCGCCTCTAACGCGAAGAGAATTCGACCCAAAAAATTTCCAGTTTCTACCACGTTCTCTTCACCGTTTTCTCAGCTATTTCATAACTGGCGGAATATTAAGAAACGCTAATTGTTTTTTCCTACCTTGAAGAGAAAAATCATCTGGGAATGAGGAAATCACAGACACCCCCAATCCGAGGCAAGGAAGAGAAGTCGATGAACCCCATACAGGGGACAAATTCGAATAGACTAGATTTTGTTGTTACATGCTCTGGAAGTTGCAAGATGCTTCCTTTTCTGTTTTCTTGCCAAGTAGCAAGAGCCAAGTAGGCAATAGCTCAGGACAGGCTTTGTATGTACAACTTAGAGAGGTAGAAAAAAAAGTGGAAAACCTGCTGGTTACAAGAACTCAAAATGCTGGGAAACCAATTAATCTTTTTCTAGTGTTTTTGCAGTATAGGGAAGAAAAAAATAAAATGCAACCTGTAATTCTTACTCAAGATCTATCCAGGCCTAAAACAGCCATAACATAAAAAATATTAAGCCCTTCACTTATTTTATTCTTCCAAGGATTTTTCGCTTCTATAGCTGACTGCAACAAATAAATTCCTTCGCCTTTTTACAACAAAAGATGTACGGACAATGCTTTTTTTTCGGCGTGACAGAGATGGGTGAAAGGAACTTCATCGAACCCTCTTCTTCAGAGAGGGCTTAAAAACCACACGTGGGACGGGATTGCATGCGGTCAGACTTTGTCAAGCACAGACCGATGAATGCAACGTTCGAATTAATTTTATGCTCGCGGAACTCAGAATTCGGTCACAAGCGAAGAAAATATAACTGTATAACGGTGAAGAAGGGGGGAGGAGGAAGAATGAAAAAAAATGTTTGGATTTTCTCCCCACCGGTAAATTTCCACGACGAGTTGATATTCGCAAGACCATTTCCTCTCTCTGACAACATATCAATTTTGTTTTGTCTCTTTCCCCCGACTAAATTGAGGTTCTCAGAAATCAAACTCTTCGAAAGCAAAACAACGCGAACGCGATACTTTTTGTTGGGACTCCTACGCTCACAAAACCCTCGGAATAGAAGTAATTTTAGACGCCTACTTCCTCCGGCTACACAGTTTTTTCCCTTTATTTTCAGAGACTTGGTTTGATACATGATCTGTACGACGTAAAACTACGCCGTTCCGCTATTCGGCATCCGTGCGAATGCAATTATTTGAAACCAGAAAAAAGCTCACCTGTTGCTGAGGTAATCCTTATGATACAACCCTGTCGCTATATAATGTCCAGAAGGGAGGTCCTTGGAACTTCGGTAACTTTCTTCCCGAAAAAGAAAATACGGCACTATTTTTTTTATAAACCGAAATCACATGCGAATGCTCAAAATTTGGTGGAAAAATGGGATGTATACGACGAGAATTAACCGACTTCTTAACACAAGCGACCCAGCGGCCGAATGACAGACACCAACAGAAACCTCCTCTACCTTCGCCAAGAGAGCGGTAGAAGTGGTAGGGGTAGTGCAGTCTCCTCGCCTTGCACGGTGAAGTTCCCTCTCTTCTATTCTACGTTTTTCTCTAGATTCCATTCGTATAGAAAGAAACTCGCAAATAAAATTTACTACATGCATAGAATAACTTTTTTTTTTCTAATGTTTACAGATTCGGCCTTGAGATTTGTACAATGAAAGATTTGTAAATATGTATACGCAACAATAAGTATAAGTGACACTCAAAGAAGGGCCGTCTTCACTGCTGTTGGGGCTCCGGGCCCGGGGTGGTATTAGGTCCCAGCAGGTGATCAAGGGGAAGGGGGGCTCACTTATGTTCACATGGTTTCAAATTAGTTTTCAAAACTAATTTTGGTAAAAAGTACACACCCGGTACACACTGTGTTGTTTGGGTACCTAGTCAAAGAGGAAATTCGCATCTTCTCTCATTTTCACTTCCATGGTTCCATGTTCCTGTAGGGAAAGAAAATATACATTATTATGGTGTTCGCAGTGGCGACGAAAGTCAGACGGCATTGGGGGAGCAAAAATTTGAGCAGTTGAAATTTTACCCCCCTCCACCCCCCTCAACGAATTATCTTGTTGAGAGTAGGTGAAAATGAGCCCTTTTTTTCAATTTGCCCGTAAATTAGCTCGTTTTCACAAGTTCATCACCGGAATAACACATTTTCTCTACTTAACTGCGAGTTATACTGGCGCTTTTTCTTAAAAGCGTTTTTCTCTATTTGAGCATCGAATCGGCGCTTTTTATAAACTTTTAGCCACGAAATAGTGCTTTCCAGACACGAAGTTTTCCAAAGAATCCGTGAACTTTACCTGTCACTTAGCACATTTCTTAACTTTAATAGCCGCAAATCGTTGCGCTTCACCTTAATTTAAGCTGGGGATTTTTGTTTTTCTCAATTTTAGCTACGGAAGAGCACTTTTTCTCAAATTTCAGCCAGCACGAATCAGCGCTTTATCTCAATTTTGATCGCAAATTGTAGAGCATTATCTTAATTTTGTCCGCGAATTACCGTATTTCTCAATTTGACCCTCCAAAGAACGCCTTTATTTCTCAATTTCAGACGCGAATTAGCGGTCTTTCTCAATTTCAAAAGTGAGCTAGTGGTGTTTACTTATGTGTTTCCGTAGGAAAGAGACTGTACGGTGCTCGTGGAAAAAATCGAGTCTAGCTGACTCCATATTCTTGATACTTTCACACCTTATCAACCTAAAACTCTTCACTAATTCATCTAATAAGGTTTTGGGGGCTCCATCCGAGATCCGAAAGGCGCTTGGAGGCACTATCTGTCCCTCTCGCCCCTTTATCGGTATACTAGATTCCCTGAAATGATTTTTCATTATTTACTACTAGTCCAGTCAAACGGTAGTTCCACGTGGACAAAAATCTCGTCTTCGATTTTTTCACATTATTCCATGTTTTTTGCGGTGAGGAACACGAATCTGAAGAGATCCAACAAAATTTCCCTGTGCGTTTTGAGAAAATCGCGAAAAACTGCTCATTTTTCGCACTTTTTTCAGTTTTGTGCTTATAACTCCTTAATGACGCATTCTACGGAAAATGTTTACCTCTCACTTTTTGAAAAGCATTGAATTCTGTGTCGAATCGTTCTTTCTTTTGTCACAATTGACCCAGCCGTTTCACCGGTATTAATTTTTTGAAATGCTCATTTTTAGCCACTTTTGGTAAAATTAATAAAAATGACTAAGGCAGCTGCAACTTAAAAACGGCTGTTCCAATCGAAAAATGTCAAGAAATCAAAGTTTTCAGAATTGAATTTTACATAAGTGAAAAGCCTTGAAGCCTACACGAAAAATTAGTGGTATCAGTTAGCGAGAAAAAACGCGAAAAAAGGCGGCCCAAAAATCACGTTTTTCTGCACATTTTTGCCAGTAACTCGAGAACTAGTAGTCCAATTTTTTTCTGTGAAAAACGATCTGAAAGCTGATTGAATTTTCTATCAGACCTATTATATGAAATTTATTTTGAAGATTAATATAAGACTGGGCCATAAAGTCAAACAATTTGAAGTTTGCTGCAAAAAAACGTTTTTTGTCACATTTCGGCCTATAACTCAAAAACTATCCATCCGATTAAACTTTAAAGAAACTCATCTGAAAGCTCGTTAAATTTCCTATATGGAGTCATACATGGCGTTTTTATAAAGACCCGATAAGTTGCAATAAAACACAGTGGGAAATTTGCAAAATGAGTAATTTCCCAATAACTCCTTTCTTCAGCCGAACGTTTTTGCCTATAACTATCGAACGAAGCCTTCGATGAAAATTGCACTATTTTTCAGTGAAAGCTGGTAAAATTTACAGTCAGAAACCATATTTGCCCAATTTTTCAAGACCCGGAAAATATTATATTCAGGGCGATGAAAATAGGTTTTGTTTTTAAAAAAAAGTGGCTATGCCCACTAACTTTGTCCACAAATGTTAAAACTCACCATATCACCAGTCTTATAGGTAGCGTCAGAGATTACATCTCTCAACTGAGAGTTGAACTACTTTTATTTTTTCACACACTTTTGCCAAACGCGACTAAAAATGACCATTTAAAAAAATCAATACCGGCGAAACGGTTGGGTCAATTGTGACAAAAGAAAAAGTGATTCGACGCAGAACTTGATGCTCTTGAAAAAAGAACAGGGTACAATTTTTCGTAGAAGGCGTCATTGAGGAGTTCCAAGCGAAAAACTAAAAAAAAAAAAAATGCCAAAAATTATCAGTTTTTCGCGATTTTCTCAAAACGCACAAGGAAGTTGTGTTGGATCTCTTCAGATTCGTGTTTCTCACCCCAAAAAAACATAGAATAAAGTGAAAAAATCAAAGACGAGATTTTTGTCCACGTATGGTATTTTTTTTAAACGATTTGACTGGACTATACTTATTTAAACCCAAACTCCGATTTTGCAGTTTAAAAAATAATTTTCGTGGCGTTAGCCTTACCAAAACCCAAATTTTACTGATTTGGATATCGCAGAATCCAATTTCGCGGGCTTCGCTCACCCAAAAAGCCCACCCGGGAGTCGAAACAGCTAATCCCTGAGTCACCTTCCTCTTCTTCGTGGTTTCGTTCACACCGATGGCTAGAACATGTGGTTTTATCATCAGCTTTAAACCCACATTTCGCTGATTTGGCACTTTAAAAAGTCCAATTTTGTGGGTTTGAACCTTTCAACGCCCTAAATTTTGTGGATTTATATGTCACAACACCCAATTTCACTGGTTCCGCTTACCCAAAAAGCCAATTTTTCAGGACTACGTCCATAAGCCAATTTCGAATGTATGGCCCTTTAAAATCTGAATTTTTATAGTCTTGGCATTCACAAAAAGCAATTTCGCAGTTTTTGAACATAAAAAAAAAAAACAACAAAGTTCGCATGATTGACTCCCCATAAGGCGCAATTTTGCGGGGTTTGTCCGAAAAAACAAGTTCGTAGGTTTGTCCCGTACAATCAGTCAATTTTCACGGGGTATAAGAAGGTCATTTCGGGAGCGAAAAGCTTTTTCAGCTTCAGCTTATTCAGATCAAAAGACTTATAAACAAACAGGAATAAAATCAGTATTGTCTAGCCTGAATCATACATATGTTATTAAACACAATTGGCGAATGAAACTATCACTAGCTGCGCTAGTGTTCTTGATAGTGTAAGCGGTATTTTGAGGGTTAGTGCCACAGGCATTGCTGATAGTGTAAGAAGTATTGATAACTCAGTTCGTATTGTTGTTTGATTTTGAAGAGCTCGTAAATTACTTCACATCTCACTTAATCTGGCTGGGTTTTTAAGATTCTTTGGTGAGTAAATATATCAAACGTGCGTTCACATTAAAAATTCGGAAAAGAAGGTTCTTGAAATGGTCCTAATCCACCTCCACCCACCAAGAATTCGTGGGCACTGGGTTATAGCTAGCAAAATTATTATAATTTCGTTGTTAGTGCCAATTTATTCATACTTACGGTGGTTGAGAGCTCACAAAACAGCTATTTTCCAGTTGACCGGGTGTTAAGTTATTTCATTATCAGCGGTTCCTTCCATCTCAAGACCTTACTACTTCTGAAGTTGTTCATTCGGGAGGCGTCTTTTTATACTGTTAATTTTGAATACAGATTCATCACCATCAAAATCTCGGAATGTCACAGATGGAAGAAAAGGCTACGATGCTAACCATATCAACATGGCATTAGACGGGACGAATAGGACTCAAAGGAGACATTTGCGCTTTGCCAGTAGTCGTCTGCGCTTGAATAATCCTAATATGTAAATGCTCTTAAATGGTTATTTTCGGCATTCTAAACTATACCCACACGTATCTGTACGGGGAATAACAAGAACAAGGACAGATACTAGTTATGCATCACACCAATACCGACACTGATATTGAAGGGTATTGGCGATTCAGATTATCACTTGCAGCGCTAGCGTCGAGGCGCAATGGCGGAAAAGAGCCCTACTCTTACCAACAACGTAAGGGCTAAATAATGGGTTTTTGCAGTTTTTAAGGAGTTTACAATGTTTTCCGTCTGAACTATTGTCACACTTGATTGAAAAATGATTTGCGGTTACGACCTTTCTTCGATCGACCTTGTACGACGTGCTTTCAAGGGATTACATTTCGGGAACGTAGTGAATTTAGTATCCTAGTTTGTACCAATAATGGACAGTACGTAGTCATTATCTCTTTTTGTTGTCTCATAATGTTGCCTATGTGAATCATTATAAATTTGATAAATGCAAGGGTCTCAAAGAAGGGAGCTTCGAAGAATGGGAAATGGAGTTAAGCACCAAATATTGTACATGCGGCCAAATAGAGGACGCCAAGGCGTAGAGGCCGCCGTTGGTGAAAGGGCAGGGGTGGCCAACCGAGCGCTCGCGAGCCAAAAAGTGGCCCGCTGACTCAGCTGAGCCTTTCACAATGGCCCGCCCATGGCACACAGTGGCACCCCTCTGATTTTTGTGGAAATGGAAATGTAAATCGCTACAATTCGCGCCTCCTCATGGGGGGCCAATCCCCCACTTAATCCCGGCGGCCAAAATGGAAAATAACGCTAATTTGGGGCTAAAATGGAGATAAATGGCTAATTAACGGCTGAAATTATTGAAAAAAAAAAAAAACTGATTCACGGCTATAAATAAGAAGAAGTGCTACATCACGGATAAAGTTAAGAAAACTTCAAAACTTCAGCTTCAGCTCGCGGATAGCGTGTAAATTACAGTCATTAGCGTTTAAAATTACGAAACACGGTAATTAACGGATAAAATCGTGAAAAATCAATAATTCACTAATGAGAAAATGCGCTAATTCACGCCTAAAATTACGAAAACATGAATTCTCGGCTTATTCAGAACGCAAGTTCGTGGCTCAAACTGCGAAAAAACGCTAATTCATAGCTAAAGGAAAGCGAAACAAATCGCTAATCTTGAGCTAAAATTAAGAAAAGTTGCTAATTCATTGATGCGATTGAGAAAAAACGCTAATTAGCGGCTGAAATAAAGAAAAACACTAATTCTCTGCAAAATTCAGATAAATCGCTATAATTCACAGCTAAAAGGGTGAAAAATCGTAAAAATTACAAAAATTGCTAAGTCGCGGCTATAAAATGGAGAAAACTTGCTAATTTATCGATAAAATTGACTAATTCGCGGATTAAATTGAGAAAACGTCAGTTCGCGGCTTCTGATCGTAACCTCGTGCCAAAAAGTGAAAAAATCGCTGATCCACGGCCAAATTTCAGAAAACGCGTTAGGTAGTTTGCGGAGAAAATTGGTGGAACTCTTAATTCGTTGTTGAAACGTAGAGAAATCCCTAATTAGCTGCTAAGATGATGGAAAACGATTTACGGCTGAAGTCAAGAAAATTTGATGTTTATGGCGTTAAATTGAAAACATTTGCTATTTCACAGAATGAATAGAGCAAATGGCAAGTCGCGGTTTCTCGAGACAACTTCGTGGCTAAAATTAGACGGGTAAATTACATCGCTCATTAGCGGCTCAAATCAGGAAAAACACAATTTCTTTGCAAGGAAAACCGCTAATTCACGGCTGAAATGGAGATAAATCGCTAATTCGCGGTTGAAATGGAGACAAATTGCTAATTCAAGAATTAACAGTTTTTATCCATTAGAAGGCTACACCGATCGTTTAACCACGGCGAAAGTGGAGGTCATTGTGGAATATTGCCCCTTTTTATGTTAGCAGTCAGTTTCTGGGGTGAAATTCGCTTTCTTTGCCGAATAGGGTAAACTCATGAAATTGCGTCTTTTAATGCGCTAATTTTACTCGAAAACTCAACCACTTTGCTAAAAAAACTAACACTTATCCATAATCCGGCTTGTTCAATTCAAACAAGGCATTTGAGTCTCAAAAAGTCTCAAATGTGACTAGTAAAAATTTCATACAGAAAACCTTTTATTAATAACTCCTTTAATTACCTTCCTGTGCCTACTGGAGGGGAATTAGACCCCCAACTGTGATGGATATTTACACCATGCAGGGTGGGTTTATCAATCACCGGATTTCTCATGTAATAGCTCGGAGAACTTTGCATTTCTGTTTACAAAAAGGCCCATAGCAACCAGACTTATCCCAGCTTTGTCTGTAGAATAAGTGCATTGATAAATGCACCCTCATTAGGGAAAATTACATATTTCGTTATAAGGGCAGTCTGTTTTTGGGGCTGAACAACCCTTTTTAACCGGAAATTCATCATAGGGTAGGGGGATTTTTCCATCCTTCATCAAGGATAGAAGGAAAAATCACCCTCGCAGTGCGAAATTCTCGGTAAATGGAAAACGCCATCATTTTTCTCTCACCACGAGTTCTTTCATTTTATCTCAATTATTCCTCGATGATGAGTTTATTGTTAATAGAAAGTAGTAATACCAACTAATATTTCAAAGAAATGAACTTTAAGAATCCTAAAAACTCATAAAAAATAACAAAACCTGCGTTTTCTCATATGAGCCCATGGAGAGTCTACCGCTCTTCCTACTTCCGTGGGGCCGCCACCAGAGCGCATTTGGTTAATCTGAATCGCCAATAGTCAAGATGAGGTGCTCGGGTAAATTTTATTAATTAATAAAAAGTAGAAAAATAAGCACGAAAGTATACAGTATAGTAAGGAGGCGCCTCGAACCTTGAATGGAATAGAACAAGGCACGATATGAGAAATGAGAGATAGGAAAACAAACTATCCTCCTCTGTCGTAATTATTGGTGATCCAGCCGAAATGAACGAGTGAGAGGACCCGCATTGCGCGGAACTTCGGTAGCCAAAAAGTGAGAAGAAGAAAGGACGAAACAAAAAAGAAGGCGCTGAGACCGGGAGTTTTTGGGCCAGCACCCGAGCTCGGGGAAAGTCGTCTCGTCGGCGGCAACGCTAGCAAAGGATAAAACCGTGAGGAAGAAGGCACGTTTCAGGGGGCAACATGAGAAAACGAGCGAGCACCGGTCTTTTCTCTGTTGTGCCCCGACGCCATCCAATTGCTGATCGCCGTTCTCCGGCCGTTCGCTGTGGTTCCGTTGACTCTGGTGTTGACGCTGTTGTTGAGCGGTTGTTCCATCAACGGCACACCCGTAGGTCGGACTCCCCCGTCGCGTCCGCGTACGCTCGCGTGAAGTGCATTTCCATCATATTCTTGAGTAACCATCAGTGACCCCCTTATTAACAACTCGCACTAATGTAATACCGAGCCCTATTAGTCGACCTTAGCGTAATTAATAAATGTACACACTTTTCCACGAGTTGTAATGGCAAAAAAAGAATGAAAAAGACGTGAAAATAATCCAAAATTTAACATACCGCTTACACTATCGGTATCACTAGTTTCTCTATGACCGGCAGACAGCGTCTTCCTTAGCTACAATTGTCAATTGGCCACCCCTGGTAACGAACGTTCCGTGCAAAAAGGGCACGTAAAAGAAGGGCACAAGCCAAAATCGTAAGAGGGGGGCACTACCTGCGGGTGCTCTCCCTATTGACCGTATAAGAAAACAACAAAAATAACAAATCCTTTCTACATTATACACCTGAGAAACTTCATGAAGGGTACTCTTGATTATAACTGCTATACACAGGGAAGGGGTCGGCATAATATTGCCCATGTTGTACTACTGAGTAGGACGAACCAAAATTACTCTATGGACATAAGGCCACAAACGCTTCGTTTCTGAGTTACAGAGAATAGTGTGTTTTTTAAGCCAAAGCCCACCTCTTCCCCAAAAAACGGTCTTAACGGGCGAACCGTTAAAGATGGAGCAAAATAAATTACATTACAAGTTTCGAAGGATAAATAGCCGCTAATTGCAAGTTCAGGGCCCCTTAGCCACGAAATCGCCGAATTCATTT
Source organism: Corythucha ciliata (assembly GCA_038030265.1). Classification (NCBI taxonomy): domain Eukaryota; kingdom Metazoa; phylum Arthropoda; class Insecta; order Hemiptera; family Tingidae; genus Corythucha; species Corythucha ciliata. The sequence goes on along the minus strand of CM075941.1, from coordinate 23,583,290 downwards.
TCACGGGTTAGACTCAACCTCCTAAAAGCAATTTCGCGGGTGAAATACCCCTGCTTGAATGACCCGAATTGTCATTCAAAAACGTCTGATAAATGGCGCTGGATGACGACTAGTACGAAGCTGACCAAGTGACCAATTAATTTTAAACGATTATTTGCTTGAGGAAGTGATAGGGAAGGGTTGATGTTGATTGACATTAAACATTGATTTTTCATTGGTAATTCATTAATTTGAAACGTATTTGTGACTTCTGAAATAGTACATTACGATCCAAGGGCGGAATGATGATCATTACGGTCGAGGGCGACAGGAAGTGTCCGAGATGAAGCCGAGGGCAGTTGTCGCCCGAGATCGTAATGAGGAATACCGCCCGAGTGTTGTACGCTATTTTTTGTACAGCCGAAGTTCATAATGAACTTAATGGGTTTTATGATTATTATTATAATAATTATTATTATAATAATTATTATTATAATAATAATCATAAAACCCAGTCTTTAAAGCCCCGTTCAGAAGCTATGTGCTATGTATCTGTGGACTGTGGAGTCGTCTACGGAGATGCAACCAATTAAATTAATTGCTTCGAAAAATGAAGCATTTTGATAGATTGCACAGACTCCACAGACGCATGGCATATTTTATGGTTTGCTTAATAAACTGAAGTGAACACACACTCTAGCCAGCGAATGGAAGGATGACGTAGTTGATACTGAGAGAACTTAATCGCCTCTCAACGTAATTAACAGGGTTTAATTTTTGTGTTTTTATGGCTAATGTACATTTTAAAAACAAAATTAGGAAAAACAATTTATGAAAAAACAACAAAAGACCTAAAAGAAGACGCAGCGGGCTGATATTTTTCTTTACGCCCGGCGGGCGGAATGAACCTCATGTCGCCCGCTCAAGGCTCTTCCAGCGGGTGAATTTCAAGTCTTTACGTCCGGCTGTACAAAAAGAGAATTTTAATAGGTTTCTGAGGTCATATCGACATCCTGGACTGTAGTTAAGGATTCATCCACTGTGCTTATGTCCGTAGGAGGTGACGAAGCATTTACTATGGTCTCTAGTGAGCTAACAATAGTGTACAACACTTCATCTAAATTGGTTGTTGGGTTTTCTTTTCAATTAGAAGCGTGCAGCTTATCTTTCGGAAGGCATAGAATACGTAGTTTTGTATGGTGATGAGGTGATTTTTTATTATTTGTGAGTCTTCTCGTTCACTCAAGGTAATTTAACATATCATGGGAGAACTCCGAGTCCACGGCTGAACTTGGGTCGAACCCTCCGACGAGGGCCCTCAGCTCACCGAGCCTCTCCTTCACTTCAGCTATCATCTAGAAGTTAAAAATGTATTAATTTAATTCTACAACTAGCTTACAATAAACCATAAAAGTATTTCTCAAAGAGAAAACACTGAATTGATAACACGAATGCCTTCCGAAAGATAAGCTGCACGCTTCTAATTTGTGTATTAGCATCAATAAGTAGTCGATGTATCGGCTATTGGTGCTAGTCTTTTCTGTTTCACTAGACTTGTGTTGCCTTGTGGATCCAATTTGTGAGGAGAGCTCTTTTTCAGGAGGTACCTGGCACTCCTATTTATTTAGGGACTCTTGTTCTGGAATGTGATCATCGTTGGTGCGGCCCAAGACCTTGGTTCTCATTTTGAACCTATTATTTTTGTAACCACTTTTGTTATTTTCTGGCTGTTTATTGAAAGCTATTCCACCGGTGTTTCGGCTACCCTTCGATAAGATAGATTAATTGCAGAAGGCTCTGGAAAATCATTCAGTTCTCCGAGAAGATCAAATCTATTAACTGCCGCAGCATAGGTCCTAGTGGCGCTCATTTGTTTTGATTCATTGACGATTTTAAGACGTGTGGGGCATTCCCTGCTCGACGATTTGTGATTCCCTTTGCAGCAGACACATGTAGAGCTGGGCGAAGAGTATTCTTGGGTTTCATGTTCAGATCCACAGTTGTCGCATCTTATTTTGCTTCGGCACTGATCTTCAGTGAGTCGGAATCTTGAGCATTTGCGACATTGTCGTAGAGGGGGCGTATAAGGCTCCACAGGGCATCTAACGCCGTAAATTATGACGTAGCCAGGTAAACATTGAGAATCGAAGGTGATTGAGCAAGTACCAAGTTTTTCTACTTTACTTTTACCGTCCTCAATAACTTTTTTTGTAAACCGTCATACGCTCTTGACCGGCATGGGTAATCGGACAACAGACAGGATTTCTTCGTCATCTAAGTCTCTATCAATTCCTCTTATGACGCCGGTCTTAGAAACGAGGTAATTTGGGATGTAAGCCACTAATTTCTTATCCTTCAGCGTGTCCTAAGTTAAGAGGGCATTAGCTGCTTCAGCCGTAGTCGTCTCGATTCTGATCCTGTTCCGACCAGTTATGGCAATGTTCGTTATTTCTCGTTTGTACTTGTTGGACGAGCTGTAGAGCCATTTACCAATAGACATGCTGTGCACTTTGCCTACATCGCCTTCTAGTACTTCAATGTTCACATAGAATGGACGTTTATCTGTATTTTTAAAGTTTTTTTTTGTTTTCAATGTTGCATGGCTGAGGGTTTTCTACTTGGATTGAACTTGGATCGGAGGGGGGGGGTCTTTCCCCCCAAGACCCCCCCTCCACCGACGACATGTATAATTTTGTTATTATACCAGGTCCAGTAAAAGTAATTAAATTGAAAATTAAAGATAAATAATGAGGTGATGAGGAGATAAGGTTCAAAATGGTATATGTGATTTTGTCCCCACGTAAAATAAACACGCATAATTTTGTGATTAACTTGTTTATAGCGCTGTCCTTTCACCCCTCATTTTTTTTACCTATTCGTCGTCGTATTTTATTGGAGGTGAACGATTCTCGACTTTAAATTCCTAAAAAATGTACGTAAGAGGACAGGGGTTGTTCGTTGTAGCCGATGTTGACTGCGCGGCTCTCTGATGAAGGAATCTTCGATGCTAAAAAGTATAAATTGTTAGTAGAATCGCTTAAATTACGAGGGTTAGTGGATAAAGCATGGACGAATCTGTAGCTGTAGGAGCCTACATCGTCTGTCTTCCCTCGACGACGTTCGTCAAAAGCGGACCGGTTTCGGCTGCTCACCATCTTCTGGTTTCCCAACTGAATAAGAAAAATATAATTCAAGGCCAAAATTGAGAAAAACGCTAATTCACTGGTAAAATTAAGAAAAATTGCTAATTCACGGCTCAATTTGAGAAAAAGCGCTAATCTGCGGATAGGGCGTGGAAAAAGCGTCGATTCTTGACTAAAATTAAGAATAAACCATGATTCAACGCTAAAGTGAAACTTGGATTTCGTGTTTATTTAGAGACTAAGGGGCCTCATCGAGGTTTCAGCCACGGACTCCGATTTGTGTGGGCCCGCCACTGGACCAATTCTGCTGTTATCCAAGAGAGAGAGAGAGAGAGAGAAACAGAGCGAATGAGAGAGAAATTCCCCCCTAACCCAGTGTGGTTACAGACGGGTGCGTGTGCCATTTTTGCACTCCCTATATACGTCGGCGTGCAGGTCCTTTCCTTTGTTTCGCGAGTGCTAGAAAAAAAAAGTCATTAGACTTCATTCAATTTTTCAAAATTAAATCTTCTGGTTTTCTATACGTTTGTATATCGCGAAATAAAGGAAAGTAGGCCTAGCAGCTAGGTAGGAGCTATTCACTGTATACTTTTCCTTCTACAGCCCTTCGGTGCCTTAGGAAGGCGGGAGCACAGCTGCTCCTAAGGGGGGGGGGGGATAGACGCCGCTGGCAAGATGTATGGGAAAGGGTGAATTGACAACTCGTGACGACTTGACAAAATGTATGTACTTGATCGCACTGGCGCAAGTTTTGTTTACAATATATTCCCATAAAGCGTATAGTCTCAAACAACACCCACCATCTTCGATAAATTTCGACGGATTCATCAAACAAAGGACTTTAACCCTTTTTGGTGCCGCTGACTTTGCCATGGCGTTGAATAAAATCCGCGGCATAAGGGACAAGATCAAGCAGATTATGCCAATATGTGGTACTTTCGTACAAGTCGTCGTCGTGAGGCGAACATTTTCACGAATGCGCTCAACGCTTGCATCCATAAACAAGGTTTCACTTTTTTTCTTTTTGCTTAACGGGCGCGAGACAGCGCCTGAAATAATAAAGTAGAAGAAAGAGAGAAAAAAAGTTAGGTGAAAGGTATTTTGCTATTTTGTAAGCGATGCCGTAGTTACGGAAAGAATGGAGAAATGTTACGTGACATCAATTAGAAAATTTTACCGGCGTTTACAGCTCCAAATGGTGCGCAGGTAGTTCAAGTTTCTATATAAACAGAGAATATCATGATGCATCAATAACTCAATAATAAAGGACGATCATTTAAGAACGCTCTGACGGCGTCATAATATTCACTACCGTCTATAAGTGAGTGCCCAAGTAGTGTATATAAAATACCATACATTAGTGTCTTTTTTAAAGTGAAAGCAACTAGTTTTCTAGAAATAGAAATGTTGCACATTAGTAAACAATGATGCTTCATCACTGTTAGTTCCTGCTCTAGAAGGAAAAAATCATTGTACAGAATAAAAATAATTATTGTTTGTTCCGGAATTGCAACATGAACGGGGAATGGAAGAGGTACGAAGCTTCTTGAATTTCTTTGCAGAGAGACATCTAAGCATGGACTTGAACCTTCATTGGTGATGACTGATGACAGTTCACATTTCTTGTCAAAGGTCGTATCTAATCACATAGCTCCGTTTTTATCTTCAATAAAATTACAGATTCTTGTTCATTAATCATAAGTTTCCGATAATCAATAATTTATTCGCAATGAAAATTGACTTTAAGAAAAAAGTTTCTTTTGAAGTTTAATTAAATATTATCTGAAGTTCCCCAGACATTCCGAGTCAAACCGTCGTGATTCGTATAAAAATGACTGAACGAGTCGTGACACGTACCGTTTATCACGCGTGATGTTTTTTCCCACTTCTCCAACACTCCTACTTTCGACAAAAACGACCTTAATTCATCATTTAAGTTACGGGGGTTTATTCGTTTGAATTCCACAAACAGACATAGCGAGTCCTACTTAGAACCATCGGGATAACTAGCCTGGATTTGTCACCCATTTCAAAGTACCGTACGAATAATGCTTGGAAACAGCCGTATAGGAGGATATAAAAATCTTTGTGGGCACCACGTTACTCAAGATTTTTTTTTTCTGTCTTGGTATTGTTTGTTTGAAGCAAAATTAGGAAATGCGAGATTCAATTGACCGCGCTACAAAATTAAAACCTCTCGATCTCTCCCTTATTCGAAATCTATCCAACAAACTGTTGTATTCGATTAAAGATTTTGTTTGTTCATCCAGAAGGCTTCAAGGCAATAGCGAGTCATTGAACTGAACCCAAAGCATCCGGTTTTTATTAGTTCCGGCGGAAAAAAAAATCACGTTAAATTAAAGTAAAAGAATAGGATCGCATGTGCACCGACACAGGTATGCATTCCGATTTATCGCAATTTTCACTAAGCGTTCTAGTTATTCCTTTCGGTAGGAAAGCGAGATTACCGCGGATAGAGTTCTCAAATGGTATTACTAGTAATTAAAAGATTCCTCTTGATGGACTGAAAGGAAAATCGTATTAAATGTGGGCACCGAAATTACTCCCCTTTCCCTTTAGGGAGTTGATAAGGCCTGCCATGGGTATTTGCAGAAGTTGTACAATTATCGTGCGTAATGGAGGAGACTCCTTATTATTTGGCTAATGACTTTGTTTCTGTTGTGCCTACAGCATTCCTTTCCGGGAGAGTTCCCAGATTTTTTTGTTTTTGTAAGCGAAGTAAGATTTCAGATTTTCTTACTCTCGTTCTGAGACATCGCAGGAATCAAACAAAAAAGCGTTAAAAACCTCTCAAGAAACTCATTTGTGTGCCTATTGTCAATAATACGTATTTCAGCCCGGCGTTATAAGTTTCTGTAGCCCCTGGAATCTCCAATGCGAAATGGTGAAAATGGCTGAGAGTTCTCATTATATCTTGATGGTTTTGTTTCCACAATGACAGGGGGAGAGGTCCCCAACTGTAACATTTTTAATTTTTTTACTTATTTATTTTTTATTACCTTTATTATTATTTTCTTCCAATTTCGTTCTTGATAGTAGGAGTTATGTATGTAGAGTGGTCGGACGCCTCATGCTCATCTTGTCACTTCTTGTGACAAACAGACCGGTAAGTCGAATTTTGAATTTTCTTTACTTTTCACTTTTTCGATTTACGCACCCCCCCCCCCCCCGAGAAACACAAACAAAATACTTTGAAAAATTCTATAATTAATTTATTATTTAGACTTTAAGAATAAAAGGGATTTTAAAAAATACATTGCTCACAAAATGGAAAATGAACAAGACATGCATTAATTATTATCACTGCGCTGGATCTGTCCTGAAGAATAAAAGGGCTGCGTCGGATACCCCCTCCTGTGCACAATGTGAAAGAAGGGATACGTGACTTTATTATTTAATCGCTAATTAATTTTAATTAAAAGCTAGATATAATTTTAGTCCATATAGACCTGAGAATCCCAAAGAAAAGTCAATTGACATGGGATAGTACTGTGAGGAGTCTTGCTTGAAGTTGCAATAAATTCTGCAGAAAAATTGAATTTTTGCAGTTATTTCACTTCCTCGTGCAGTATAATGTATTTCTACGCCAAAAAAATCGTACGTTCATACGTATATGCTCGGGGACGTTTTTTGGTGAAAACCTTGATATACTTACTTTGCAAAAAAATGGTTTGAAAACTAAAATATTTATTCTCCCCTCGGGGAGAAGGCACATTTGTGTTGAAGGTAGAGGCTTGAGAGCCTTTATTTTGTTACTTGTTCGTCGTTAAAATTGGAAGAAAAACAATTTTATTTCGGGAATCTCTTTTTCCCAAGCCACCTGGGGCTTTATTCTCCAAGGCGATATAATAGCAGTTTCGACGGCAATTTTGAAATTTCAATCATTTTTGCACGGTTTTTTAAAAGGTATGGAGAAAAAACTATTCGTATTGTGTGGCGTATAAATACGACGCGTGAAATGACCCCGAAATGTAAAAGCGAACGTTGAATTAATCCCTCAAAATAAAATATTCCACGGTAACACCCTCCCCCCCTCCCCGAAGCGCGAACTGTATAGCCACAATGCCATCGAGGTACGCCGGCACGCGGGGATTCACTGGCACAGTGCACCCATGGTGCGGAAAATATCACCATCGCACCCTGGGGCTGAAGTACCAAGTAGTGTTATATGGAATAACACGGGTGGTGTTCACGTGACAACTATTTTAATTGTGATAAGATAACGTCGTATTAAAATTATAACACCCCTTCGTACTTGCCCACCAAGGAGTGGTAACTTTATCACTAGTTTGAGATGTAAGTGGTTTAAGGCTGTTGACGGTGAAGCTTTGAAAATCACCCTGAGACAAGAGATGGCGCTGTACATCGCGGGGGAAAAATTCAAATGGGATATTTTAGTACGAAAACTATACACCAGAATTCGTTTTCCTAACTTCTTACTTGAAGCCCTGATATTTGAACATTTTCGCATCTAGGTATCTTTTTGAGTCCGAAGTCAGAACTGTCAGAAGAAGTGCCCTTGACCACACGAGTTTATTACAAGTGAAGTGTGATCTGATAATGGTAATGCCTCAGCCTGTCTCTAGTGGTGCTATAATTGAAATCAGAAACGTACCAATTTCTCTTCAAGTTGTAGTGTATACGAAATAGAAGTGCAATAAATAAGATGACATTATTATTGTGTCAGTCATTTTCCCGAGATATAGATTTTAGGCGAAAGCATAACGCCTGGAAAACAAGCCCAAGGGAACGATCAAGTTGCCGTCAGAAAGAGTTATTTTTCTTTGACTGAGTACACGTCGGTAAATTAGACTGTCATACCAAACCTGATAATTTTTACGGTAGACAATAATTATTGAGTATTCGACAATTGTACTGTTTCTATCTATAAATTCGAAATTTGGGCAGTATACGTCGAATTAGCTAGCGCTGTTAGTGCTTTGGATAATGACTGTAAAAATGACTATTGATCAAAACTATCCCTTGAAACTACGATTACGATTCATTATTTCTCGACTGTGAATGGAAAACTTGCATGAATGCCCGATTTGGGGGAAAAGTATACCGGTGAATTGACACATGCGGACAAGGATATTAACAGTAGTTCCTGACCGATTGGTGCTTCTGGTGATTTTTAAATAAATTTCAAAGTTCTTCACGAGGGGATGGATGGTACGAGGGAAAAATGACGTCAATGTGCAGTTTTGAAGCATTTGAGGAAACTCTAAAATGTTTTGTTTACAAATAACAAGAAAAATTAAACCCCAGAAAACGCGTATTCCCCCCTCTTCCCAACCCCATCCATTTCATTAACTGCCCTTTGACGCAATCAAACCCCGACTCAAAATTTTTAAAAATTCGCCTATAAAACCCTTGATTGATTTCAATGTCTAATGTGGGCAATTGTCTTGTTGAAGCACCCTCTTCAAGAGACACCAGTGATTGAAAAATGTGCAAGTTCCCAATTGGTGATTTATCGGCAGAAGAATATGTATGCGCGGAAAACTACGACTTTCACGCCAAGTCGTGGGAAAAGAGGTCTGTCTCTTTGCTGCACTCTAGAAAAACACATGATTTGATTGATGTGAGACCTATACCGTGTGTACTTGGTCCACGTGGCACAAATAAAGCAGGTGATTCTAGCCCATATTTACGTCAAAAAATGACCAAATATACCATGGTCCGAATATCAACCGTTTCCGACAAAAACGCACTTTTCCGCTTTTTCAACGCATCGCTGGTTTTCCACAAACAAACTGCAATAACTCTCACAATTTTCATCGCACGTAATATTGTAGCACGCCACTGAAAAGGGCACAAAATTGTATTTTTATTATGTCTACATGGTTTTGGAATCAGCTTGAGTTGAAGGCCGTTAATGCTGAGCTGAATTCCCAAGTTGTCCTATTTTACCATCAAACACGTGTTTTCTAACAGCTTTAATTTCACTCACAGCACAACGAGCATTCGTTATGAAACACGGATGATACAAAATAAAATAAAATAAAAAAATCGAAATACCTATTGTGTTTTGTGTGGGCCCTATGAGAGGGGGGGGGGGTCTATGCGTGAAGAATTCACTGCATTCGTGTTTTTATAATTTTCTGAGACCGATTTAGCGATTTGGATTTAATCATCCACCAATAAGACGATAGTTCTCTTTTATTTCCAGTGGCTACAACAGCCTTATTTTGGCGATTACACTTGACAATTTCAAACCTTTTTCCAAATATCTTGGCTGTTACAGTGGCAATGTCCATTTCATCGTAGGTCATTGGAAAGCTTTTTTAAAGAAGAAGTTTTTTCCGCAGAGCGACTCATCTTGATAATGCTGTGTGCGAAATTAAAGCCAGCTGATTTCGACCACTAAGACATCACTTTTACTGACATTTCTTCCTCAAATGTCTTGTATTTCGATCCATAAAACCAATTTTGCGGTTTTTTCTCACTAAAAAAAAACAACACATTTTCGCTTATCTTGATTAATGTTTTATGAAAAAAAAAAAAAAGTTCTCTGACGATGCCTTCAGCAAAAGAAGGCGAAAGCTCAGGAAACGAAGAAGTAGAAGAAAAAAAAGCCAAAACCCTAAAAACATAACAATAATCAAGTTGTATGGCTTAAAAACTGGTATTATTAATAACCCATTTTCTTCATTTTAGCCGTTAAAATGTTTCAAAAAACCGTGAAATTACGCATTTTTATTTATTATTTCAATTGCGGCCATCACTGGGCTTAGCCTAACCGCGAATTGGTGCGTTCGATCTGTCAACTTCAGCCGCAAAATAACAGTTTTTCCTCAATTTAACCTGTGGATGAACGCTATTTCTCAATTTTAGCCACGACAATTCCATCAATCAACAACAAACGGTGAAAATTTTGCCAATTCGTCTGAGCAATTTTTTCCCCCTTCAAATTGTAGCAGTGAAAAGGTCCACCCTCATATGAGCGAATTTCATTAATTTTGACTTGGACGTTGCATCGCGAAACCAATTTCACCTGCGAACGAACAATTTTCCTTAATTTTAGCCGTGAATATAAGCACTTTTTCAAAAATGTACGCGCTCTTTCTCAATTGTACCCGCAAACTTGCCATATATACAGGGTGTTTCGCAACCAGTCGTGAATACTGAAAGAGGTGATACAACAGGTGATTTAGAGTCGATATTGTTCTTTTCGACTTTTTCGAAAACCCATTCGTTCCCGAGATATCGATATAAGCGAAGTGGAGCTAGTCAAATCGCTGAAAACTGACGTGGGGAGGGAAGATATGAGTAGGTGTTATTCTGTGGGAGGTTTTTCGATACCCCCCCCCCTTTAAAAGGTCTCCGATCCGCTCTTTGATGTTTGGGTAGGTCACGGTATTCCATTTAAACAAACTCGAGACACTAGAAGCATGCAGTTCCAGCACGAAACGGATTCACATGAACATTTTCTGTTTTTCTCTATTCGCCATTTAAGGACCAACTTTTTTCGTTCCGGTCCTCACAAGAAGACCGGACCGGACCGAAATATAATTGCTGGGACCGGACCGAGGACCGAACCGTCTTCGGTCCGGCCCGGGCTAAAGACCAGAACCGGTTTCACCCCTAATCCAAATGTACGTTTTGTGTTGTTGTTGGTTCCAGTCGAATTCCTACTACGAATTTTACGCGCTTGAGTGGTCATTACCGTTTTAGCGTTTCACATTATTATCGGTTTGGTAGATTTTCTTGTCCCAGAGCAGCGACTTAGATCTGTGGGTGGGCGGGGGGGTGTCGTATTGATGACCCTTTTCTTGTTCAACTATTCAAGTAGAACGGTGTTGTTGTTGTAGTTATGGTGCCGATGACACCGATGAATCTGCGGCACGGTGCGGCATAGTTGTTCCTTGAATGCCGTGTGGTCCGATTGTTTGGGCACCGAACCGGAAATTCGGGTTTGTGCAAGCCCTTCTGGCAACGAAAAGCGAAAACGCTTTGGGGAGTATGTAATCGCTCCATCTCGTTCCTGCCGCCCCAACCACACCGCTGCCATCATGTACCTTAAATCATAATCCAAAAATAACTATGTCTGGGCATGGAACTGCTGAGCACCAGGCGCAGATAAAGAGTCGTTTTGAAGGCAGTGCGCCACAGATCACAGCCTGCCTCGCCAGTCCGTGGCTTATACAGTAACAACGGGATTCTCGAAAAAAGGAACCAAAAAATCAAGACATATCTCCGATACCAACCTTCAACCTCTCCAGCACCTTTTGACCGCATTTGCTATCCGTTTACCAGGCGTTCGAATTTTCACTAAAATAGGGTGGAATGGGCTTATCCAACAATTGACAAGTTGGAGGGGATAAATATCCACGAATTACAAGTTTAAGGGAACAGCTGGACGTCCAATTAATAGTTTTGGGTATTTCTTCTTAACTTCCCATCGGGGCTGTTTTTTCATACCAATTAACACGACCGGTGCTGACCAAGGGCTGAGTAGAGCCTATCCTCGGTCTTGCAAACCCCTTTCAATGCCCCTCTACGACGGGGCATAGTGGTACACAAGCGAAGTAAGGAAGTAAAGGGACATACCTCCTTCAGATTCGGTTCAGGCGACAGCGACGGGCGTCACACAAAATGATGCCCAACGGACCTCCAGGATCTGCAGACGGCGCCCCTCCCTCTCTCCTGTGGCGTAGGCGATTTCGTAACCCACAGGTCGACAGATAGACAACTTGGCAATTCCTACTCCAGCGACTGAGTAAGTAGATACACACTACGGCGACTCAGTGAGTAAACGACTGAATGAGAAGTTGACAAAAACTACGTCGGCTCAATGAGTAATAAGTAGCAACTACAAAGACTCTGTGAGTGTGCAGCGCAATGCGTCGGTGGCGGACTACTGTGACTTAACGGCTGCACGCTCACTATTCACTCAACTCCCGGCACAACGACTCACAGTTAAGAACTCACGCTCACCGACAAAGCTACTCACAAGTCACAACTCAACGGCTCACTCTGAAATCCTCACGTGAGGGGTACTCACTTGGTTAGAACGCTAGAGCCTAGAGCTCCTCGATTCTTTCTTTCTCTGCTCGCTTTCTCCCTTCTTTCGGGAGTTTCGCCCGTATTCCTAACCCCATCAAGCGTGTCACGCATGCGTTTTCCTGTTCAAAACCCGATTCCCCCTCTATTGCTCACTCTAACCGTCACAACTCATTGGCCTTGGATTTCTTTCTTTTGACTCACAGGGGTGGGCAGTTGGAGGGGGTGAGCAGTTGCCCTCCTCTAGAGCCGAAAGCGACCAGTTTTGGGGTAAAATAATCATTTCGGTGGTAAAATATTCAGTTTTGAAGTGAAACCTCTAATTTTCGTTACTACAAAACTGGTGATTTTACCCTAATAGTAAACTTTTAGCTAATAGCGTTCACCGTTTGCCTACAATTTTGCAACGGGGCAATTCATTTCCACCCGTCTTCTTCAGGGACATATAATTTAATTCAGAGTGGACGGATAACGGGGTGGAAATTAAATGCTCAAATGCCGAATATTTGTGCAAATAGGAAACGCTATTAGTCTTGTTTGGAAATAACACGTAATGCATCTTTGACGAGAAATGGATTGTTTTTTGTAAAATCACCACTTTAAGGATAAAATCGTGGGTTTCGAGACATAGTCGTCGTAGTTTTGGCGTAAAATCATTCGTTTGGGTTCAAACCACAAGTTTTAGGGTAAAATCATCAGTTTTAATGTAACCCCTAGAATACTAACGTGGAGTCAAAATGATACCATCCCGTCTTTCCGCGGTGTAAAAACTCCCCCCGGTGTGTGAGAAGGTTCACACTCAGTGAAATGCTATCCAGCAGCCATCTTGGACACCAACCGCCCTCGCAATCAGGAAAATACAAAATATTCAGGTCCTACACGTCAAAGTGACTCCACGATAGTAATGCGATAGGTAAGGTGGAGTCACATTGACTAGTTGACTCCTCGATGCGGAAAGCGCGTAAGTGTGTGGCCGATTGACATTCCGATTCCGTTGGCCGTATAGGCAGATCCCTATGGTTTAGGGATTAGAATAATCCCCCACTCCGGAAATAGGTAAATCTCTTTAAAAGTAGGAAGGGGACGGATGCACACGTTGTGGGGTCCATTGGGGGAGGGGTTTCAATCGCAAATCCCCCCTCCCATTGAAAGGTCTCAGATGCCCCTGGGTGTAATCCGTTTAATGACTGACAGGGATGTACATTCTGAGGAAAACATTTGAAAAGCTGAAGGAAAGTGAGGAAGTTTAATGAGAGTCATGTTATGACTTTGATTGATAATAATAAAAAGATTTATAGACAGTCCATCGTATTCCAGGTATAACGTTAGTTTAGGAGGTAAAATCGCAAGTTGTGTAAGGGCCTGTTCACAAGCTCTATGTTTGTGTTGTGTGGTGTCTATGCAACCTATAAAAATGCTTCATTCTTCGAGGGAATAAATTTGTTTGGCTGTATATAGACTCCACAGAACATAGAGCATAGAACATTTAGAGCTTGTGAACGGGCCTTAATGGAAACTCCAGTTTGCGGGTAACACTTCGACGTTTTGCGTAAAATTGTCTGTTTCGGAATACAATTTTTCAGTTACAGAGTAAAATCCTCAGTTTTGGGTTAAAAAACAAAACGTCTCTCAGGCAAGACGTCCGACTCTAAACCTTTCCTAGTAGGAGGGCTAAGCCTTTCCTATTAGGAGGGCTAAGCCTTTCCTACAAGCATTAATTTTTATGGGAAAAACATTGTCAGATTTTGGACAGAAAATCTTGAGTTGATGGCTACTACGATAGTTTCCCAGTGGAAATGTTAGTTTTTGACGGATTCTAACCTTATTTTGTGAAATTTAGTTTCTCGGAATTGATTTGTTGATTTAAAGCGCCTATACATGTATATCTGAGTTGATGAACTACCACTTCTCTTGCTGTGGGTTCTCTGGTGCATCTGACATCTTCTGCCTAGAGATGCACAAGACTGAGACAGAGTCTCGGTCTCGAACGTCGAGACCTAGACCGAGACGAGACCATCATTTCTGGAGCGAGACCGAGACCGAGACCAAGTTTTCTGGTCTCGAGCCGAGACCGAGACTGGTCTCGGACAAGATGAGTTTTACTTTGACAGCTAAAATTTATGAACACACGGCTGTGAAATTCATTCTCATCTCGTCTCACATGTGTTTCACTTTTCTATTACAACCCCCCAGAACATTTTAACAATGAAATGACCTCGTTTCATGCCGAGACGGATATTTGTGTTGTGGGCCTCCGAGCTTCCGGGCTGTGGTGGATCGAAGGGGTGGACATATCCCCCCCCCCCCGCGCAAAATGACATAAAATAATAAGGAAAAATTTACTTTTTGTGAAATCATCATAGGAAACACGCACATTTCTTCTTCTTTAACGAATTATACATGATGGTTTTCGCACGATCAGGGAGGGAAGTGATACTTCCCCTTCCAGGTACCTCAAAAGGGAAGTTGATTTTTACTTGAAAAGATGAGCTAGGTGAAAAAAGTATTTTTTTTCACTCACTAGTGAAGGAAAATAAGACAGAATGCCAATAATTTCACGCTTTCCCTCCCAAGCGAAGGAAACAGGAAGGTTTTCACTCACTAGTGAAGGAAAGTGAAAAAAAGTTCTGTATTCAATTAGCGTACCCTTTCCTCCGAACACTTGCAGGAAAGACAACTGAACCTGTTGGTCGTGCGAAAAATAATATCCACAACTCGTGAGGAAGAAGCTTTCACTCAGCTCGTTGTTTTTAGCTCACTCGGCCCCGCCTCGTCAGCCAAACACAACTCGCAGGTAAAACTCCACTTCCCTCACTTGTAGTGAAATATACTATTATATCACTTGTCGCGCGAAAAATATCGTGCACAACTCAATTCACTTGATCGTACTCATTTAGCCGACTCGGCTTTGCCTCGCCAGCCAAACAAAGTACTCTCAATTAAAATGGCACTTACGTGTCTCGTTATAATGTAAGATACTATTTTTAAAACAGCTGATTATTTTAGAGCCTAGGGGATAAAACACTCACTTTATCGCCGTGGCCCAAAAAACCAGCCCATATTTTACAAAATCAGCTCATGTTATTAAAAAAATACTGTACACACCACGTCTATGCCACGTCTATGCCATACGTCTACGCCTCGCCCGTCCAATTTTTTTTCTCGGCCACCAAAAAATCGCTTCCTTGCCTGTGCGTATAACTTACTATTCCTAAGATCATTCTTAAAGAAGTGTTTAAGCAGATGTTCATCGTGCGTAATGACCTATTTTACACGCGCCGTGTGATAAAGAGTTCACGGAAAAAGAGTTCACTCTTTACCGCACGGCGTGTGTAAAGTAGGTCTTTAAGCACGATGAACGATGGGTGAAGGGTGAGTGGAACCGTGGAAATTATATCCCAAAAAGGTCAAAGTCAGTTGATTACGTTGGTGAGGTGGTAGAAGAATTGAGGCAGGGAAGCCCGCTTTCATCTTACGCGCTTCTTTGTTACGTATTTCTCTGATGAAATGAAGTTGTCTGGCAAATGGGAGACTTTACGGAACCGTTAAATTAAATAATTATGAACCTAATTGGCTCTAATAGGCTTTGTGCGATCGAAGGTAAAAAAAAAGCGTACGATCCTGAGGCGTATAATCGCACTACAAACTCTACCGATGATGGCACTCGACTTCGTCTCGTGTCACAAACATCGTGCCTCGTTCGTTAAAAGCTCCTTTATGCCTATGTATCGTCATGAAAAAAAGGGTAAGGGTACCCGGGAGGCCGGTGAAATACATTGCAACCTATGGGTGCCCGCGCACTAGACAGCAAAGATTTGCAGGCTGGGGCAGCCACTAGAACAAGCCCAACTGCACAGCAGCCAACTGGCTGCCGCGGCCAGGCTGCTTAGTGCAAGGGAACCCTAATTTTGCGTTTGAAACTTCCCTGGGCCGCTACCATAAAACTCGACACCACATTCATTTTTTTTAAATTTATTTATTTTTTAACTAACATTGCCAGTTGAAGCATGAGAAGGAGGGTCTGATGTATGAGGGGGGGGGGTTGTGCACCTCTGCCTCGTCGTGTCTGGGAAGGGAAGTCTCTTGCTTGAACTATATGAGTTGGCATGTGCGAGATTTTGAGTTGATCTCGTTGAATTCCCAACTGTTCTCAGTGTAACGATTGTTTTAAAGGCACGATTCTATTTTGTAACAATTGCAAAGCTCTTTGGTCATTAATCAGTGTAGTGTATCACTTATCTCCCTTCGTGCCACGAGCCACTAAGGAAGGAAAGCAAAGTATAAATTCATCTATCGTCGTCATCTGTAATCATTGAGGCGAGAATAGGATCACTCGTCACTAATATCACCCATACTTTGAATTCGAGCCTTTAACTTTTCGAGACGAGACCGAGACTTTCGAGACCGAGACCGACTTTTCATGATCGAGACCGAGACCGAGACCAACCCCTCATGAGCGAGACCGAGACCACTCAAGTCTCGTCTCGGTCTCGTGCATCACTACTTCTGCCCACCTCTAGACCAACGGCTAGCTACGCCCCTGTCAGTAGCTCAAATGGATCTTGCGTCGCCAATTTACCATAATATATGTATGTATTCTCAGTACCTATTCATATAACCTACCTATATTTATCTACATACCTACATTATATAAATCCCAACCTATGTAGAGCCCACGCTATACAATGTTTTATCTCCCTCGTTATCGGGGCATGAATAGCCACATAGCTACCGGTGTATAAATTGCCGCAAAGTGACTGTCTTTTCCTCATTTCAGGCCGGCATTGAAATCGACCCACGTCGACCCGTGAATTTAAAAGTTCCGGTGATGTACATACCTGAGTACTGAATCCACGAAAATGCAAGTTTCGGAGAATACCTATACTACATATAATCGGCCGCAAAATGCCAAGTTTATAGAGGATGAATACTAGGTACGAAATCGCACGTTGGGGGGGGGGGGAGCATATCCTTGAATTGCAAATAAGATTCGACGTTTCAGATTGCACGGGGTGGGGGGCAAAAAGGCGGTAAAAATCTTCACTTTCAGTTTTTTCTCAAAAGAGGTTCTACGACCGAACCAACGTGTCCAGTTTCGGCAGTTTCATCCGAGAATCAAGATCCTTCCCACGCTAAAACAGTGAAAAATAACCATATCAATTATGCTTACAATTAGCAGACATTCAAATTTCCGCCGTTAAATTTTTTATATCCTCTATTATTTTTGCATCCAATTTAATTTTCCGATGTGATAAAGCCGTGAAATGAGTTCATCCCTGTGTACATAAAGGAAACCCCTTCACACTGTGAGCCGTGATGAAATTTTTCAAACGAAGGTTCTGCTAAAAAAGGCAATATTTCATTAAATCTTTCAAATTTAATTTTTTAAAATTGAATTAAGAGCCCGGACTTCCATTACTTGCTCCTCCGCCAAATTTTCAAGGTTTGGGTATTCCATATGCGGAGCCTCTTAAAAGATTATCATGTTTTCGACGTTCGTGTATATTCCGTGGAACTCCAGAAATGGAGTAAAAAATTGAGGAGTGCATGCCACTTAATAAAGTGTTATTTATGAACGTCCACTTAAAGACGTTTTAAAAATGCCTTTTTTTCATTTTTTTTTTTTTTTTTTTTTTTTTTTTACCGCTATAGCATAATCTAAGGAGAGTTCTCCCTATAATAATATGCTCCAGTTCCCACTGACAGTTGAACATCGTCATCGGGAAGAAGTGGTGAAGTAGGGAATTCGAATCTGGTAGGAGAGAGAATATCGTCTTTTACTAAAGAAAACAACGGGACTATCATCAATATAGAAGTGTAGGAAGCGTAAGGGAAATGGAGGAAAACGGAATGTTTCTTCTTTATATCCTTCTCGAAATTCTTTGAGAATTTCCTTTGAGATGTAGTTATATTGTCATTTTATAATCATACTCATTTTTTCAAAAAGTAACACACTACATAGTTGTTCGCTGTTTACCAAGTAATTTTTATTACACGCGACTCCACTCCTACCTGTAAGATGAGGTTCTCTCAAAAATTAAAGAAAGCAAAATATAATTCACTGACGTGAGCTACTTTGATTGGATGTTGTAAGCACCGCATTTTGGGTATTGAAGAAAAAAAGGAAATCGCACCATGAATCAAGAAATAATAGGTAAATAAAAATCCGGAACCACTTGTTCTGAAGTTATGACTGAAAACATCATTCCGGCACGGGGTGAACATGTGCATGAGAAATGATAGAGGGATGAATAGGGAATGTGTCCGGCTTCCGGGAATTGATTTTCACCAGGACAACAATATATTTAAAATTCACCCATTAATAAACTAATAACCAAAAATAACTGATAATAAAAACTGATAATATTAAGTCCCATCCCAAATTACATAAAAGGAAATTCAGTTATTTGTATACCAATTAGTACCAATAAAAAAATGGTAGATCTCGGCTCTCGTTGGAAAATATGAAGAAGAGAGAAACGATAATAACCAGTTTATCCCAGGCTAATTAAGACATGTTTCAATTATTTTTGCTTCTGACCTTAATGCATATTAAGATTAACTGGCCGTAGGAAAGCTTTGTGCTTTTGTAGGTGCTGATAAATCATATTCCTCCCCAACACACTCAGGAAGACAAATTATACATAAAATTGTCGCGGTCCCCCTTTTTTCATATCGCCTACAGGCAAGAGAATATCACAGGAAAAGAATCAGATAAAGAAATAAAAGCTCATGGAAGGTGTGGTCGCTAGCAATTATTGCTCAATGCGAGAACACTGAGCCCGTTCACATTACAATGACGAAACTATTTTTAATTTTCCCTCGTATATTTGCCCAGTTAAAGTTTAATTGACTTTGCATTGCAGAGTTGGCGTTGCAGCACCGTAATAAGGCTTTCGACTTCGACCTTATTTGGCAACATTATAATCCGGTGTAGTGTGTGGTGGTAAAGTTCTCCCGTAAACCACGAAAGCAAAATTATAGCTATAGTCAATAGATTTGAAGTAAATGTAATGTCAAAACTGTCCCAATGAAATTTACATTTTGTAATAATATCCGAAGCGGAGAGCGTGAAGTTTACAAAATTAAGCCGAACGAACGAAAGATTTAGCTCCTTCCTCAACGGCCAATAAAAACAAGGCGATTAAAAAACTTCAACGCTCCTAAAAGAAGATCATCGACACAGCATTAACTGCTTTTCTTGTCGAATCCTCGTGCCCGTCGTTGTGGACGAGGGTTTCCTTGTGTCCTTCATCCTATCATCGTACGTGGAGTGACAGTGAATATGTGCTGCGCTCCTTCGCGCCCGTTACGTCCAAGTGGAATGACCTCGGGTGTCCTTCTCCTCTTCGCCCGTTCTGTATTATTCAGCTCTTTCTTTTTGTAGGCTTTCCAAGACAAATATTACCACCTCTTCAGCCAAAACATTCTGACGGAACAACGTCCACGAAGTGGGGAATAGAACGTTGCTGAACACTCCTTGTATCCAATCACCCCTTCTACTTCATGAATTATGTTTTTATCTCCCCGGCAACTAGTTTTACAAAAACGTCCATCACTCCATCCTATTGGTCCGCTTTTCCTCTTTAAGTTGTCTCTTCCACAATTACGAAAGGTTAGTGACTAAAGTCTGGACGAGATTGAGATATTTCAGGCCTTCAGCGTCATTAAATATGTCGACGCTTGTTTTTTTATCCCCCCCCCCTTCTTCAATCACATACACATGTGAAACAGTGTAGAACTTGAGGCCAAAAGTGATCACGCTCACATATTAACCCTAATGTATTTACCACTTCTGTTCAAGTTTTGTCTCATCGTTAAGAAGTGTCACTCAGGCACGAAGGTGGTGCTGTTATAATTCGAAAGAAAGCGTTATTTTCGCTAAAAGCAGTTTCCGCTTTTTATATTTTCTTTCTTTCCTTTTTTTGAAAAATGGGTGTAAATCAAAATTGTTGGTGCTCCTCTAGCAACTCTCTTTCTCTTCTCAAGTTCTCATTAACTGAAAATGTACTTGGAATTTTTTTCTGCGCCCCTGAGCAAGGGTATGTTAGTTTGACGGCGCCCGTTTCAATTTCGACTCAAAACAAACGTTATCAGTTATCACTCTTAGCATTAGAAGAGAATCTATAGTTATAGCGGGTGCTGACATTACCCGCCATATGTGGTCCTTTAGAGAGGGAAGTGCTTGTGATTGTCTGGTGAGCGTAACCTACATGACCGGAGCAGCGAATGAGAGATATCAAATCTATTAGATTCCTATGTGGAGGAGGGGGGGACCAAACATGGCGGACTGTCAGTACTCGTGGGAACTTATAGAGCCTTTAGCATAGCTCGTCAAGTTACGATGACCTCGCCCTCCTGAGATCAGCCCCTCTAGCTGTTTTTCCGTACACCCTCCATGGAACTTCGACTTGATAATAACACTTATCTTTGGTAAACAGTGGGACAACCAACCAATGAGGCGCGTGCAGCTAATCTAGATAGTCGATTATTTTGACTTTCTTATCTTATGGAAGGGCAAAAATGCATAGGTGACTAGGGGAATGAGGCGATTTTTTCTATTTATTTATGCTTCTTCGCGTTTTTTAAGGTAAGAAAACCAGCGCTAAATAGTTCTGGAGTCCTCTGCTGCATAGTTATGCAAAATAGATTTTCGGGTTTCAATCGTAGTGTGCCTGAAGAGGAAATTACGTATAGGGGCACCTAAGGTCTCATTCTTCAACTATTTTAAGTCTTAGTATTTTTGAATACATTGGCGAAGTAGACAATCATTCTATCTTTACCGCAAATAAAACTTCAGCCATAACCAGACGCAGAAATGTTTTACGATTTCTAGACACGGTTTTTAGCTGTTATGTTATTGGGTGTACGAGTAGAGATGACAGAACCACCTCGTTTTTCAAAGTTCCTGATACTAGTGATGTCCCTCGACAGCGGAATGTTGAGGGATACCAATTTATATTTAACAGTTCCCTCAAAGACGTATTTGAGACGAGGATTGAAACAGAAAAACAATGCCTAAATTTGCCTTTGTCTGTAGCCGATATTTTATTTCAAGTAAGTTTGTGAACCTTTTATTTCGGTTTTGAAATGCATTTTTCCCTCTCAATTTCCATTGTTACGGTCTTTAGGTCCATCTGTAGATCGTAAGTGACCATGAATTTGCGCCGTTCGAGGAGTTTTGGCTATTCTTCGAGGTTTTCGCCAAAGAAATGAAGGCCGTTCTGATCACTAGATCGTGAACATGGTTCACAGTTCACACCGTAATTTAGGTGCATGTGTAACGTGTCTTGTCCCCTCCACATTTCTTATTGTTGGGTGTTCTTCTTTCGATGTGTAATTGTTCCAAGATGACATATAGACGTTCGTGCTGCATCGTCAACGTGCGATGACGAAGGGCTGGGCGCGCGCAGGGAAGAGCTCGAAGTCCCGCTCGAAATTTGTCAAGACGCTTCTTTTACAATCTAGAAGCCACCGATATTTTTTACGAAAACTTCTGTAACACAATTCGCACTGTACGAGTTTGTGGGCTTCAGAGGGTTTCGACGCCTTGAATTTTTCAGCTGTATAAGCGCTTTCCTTACCATAGAGGAGAGGAAAGTAATCACATTCGGAAATTCCAAAGAGCGAAGATTTGTCAAATTCGAGGAAAACTCGGAGACTAGAGAGCGGGGCCTGGATCAAAGCCGCGCCGACAAGAGCTAACAACTCCCGCTTTTTCTTTTCAACGTACCTCATCTAACAATAAAAAACGTGTCAATTAAACTCTAATACTTCTTGACTACCGCTTCAAACTTACTTTATGCCGAGGAAAAACTGGAACACGTACACTTCCCATAGAAAGAGAATTACATTGATAACATCTTGCCCTTAGATTTAGTATGGGCAAGTGGTGGCTTACTTTTATTGCCAAATTACAAATATCCGTTTCGCACAAATTTGAGGAACTGCCGAGGCCACAGAAATAGTGATTTTTTTTACGAATATAGACAGTCCTTACAGGAAAAAGTGTGCTCTTCCCGAATCCATTGCCAAAAGTTGCAGAATGTCAGCTGGAAAGCGAGTTACTCGCATTTAGTCAAGGAAAATGAAGTTATCCCAAAAAGATGCTAGAAAAATCATATCTCGAAGGGTTTTGATTTCGGACCATGGCTTATGGGGTGTTTTCGATCGCAAATGAGGTCTTTTTTGTCACACTTATACACATCCACCCTGTATAAATCAGATTTAACTGTACCGGCCCTTCTAGCCCAGGTCTTCACGGCGTCCGCTTCCTTTCGGCTATGAGTCAATGAATATCGTCGCGTCATGATTGCTCATTTACTATTTATTTTTTAGTCTCGTCCTGTTTCCGCGAAAAAAACAGGCTCTTCCATAGAACTCGTCTAGTACATAAAAAGTGGCACGTGATTACTGGCTTCTTGGAGCGGTGCATTTTTATAAAAATTAAAGCGAGTCTCTAGCAAGTTAAGGGGCAGGCCCACAAAAAAAATTCTATGCGGACCGGCATAATATGTTCCAGATTTTTTTCCTTTCTCATTTTGACCAACCTTGAAATCTACAGCATTGAAATTCGTGGTATGTTGAATAATTTTTAAGGCGAGTCCCTATTTTTCACTAATTCCATGTTAGTTTTTGAAACCAAATCTCTTTCGCAGTTGACACCACAAGAGTTACCAAAACTATAGAATGGTTCTGCTCTAAATCCGTTTCCGTTCTTCACTTACCTCTACCTAAAAAACGCAGTTTTTTCTTTGCTAATTTTTTCGTAGAAGACAGGAAAAAGAAAGGATTATGTACAGGCAAGACACTACGCAAATTAACTCTACACCTCTTTCTTCGTTTCGTTTCTTACAACGAAACAAGGAACCCCGGTGAAGGAAAAAAGAAAGAACAAATGCATGAAAAGTTATACAAGCCACTGCAGTGCACAGGAGCTGAGATAATTGTGTTAAGAAGAAGAATTCATGAAGTTATGACCAAATAATCGCTAATAAATTCGATATCGTCCTAAATACGCAGATGCGTTGAAAAGCACGAAATAAATATACTTGAAAAAAAAAAAAAAAAAAAAAATTCGCTCCGGCAGCTGGCGGTCGGAAAGAGTGCATTTCATTTTGTATACGGATACCCTAAGCCGTCCCAGAAGTAGTAATGTTGAGACCATGATTTGTTTCATTAATGTTTCACCCTCCCCCGTACTGTTTGCTGCCGGGTTTGTTTAAGCTGAACTTAATGGGAATCACAGGCTATTTCAAAATGGAATCATCATACCGAATATAATGCTTCTGGAATCAACTGGTGATTTATAGTGATTTTTTTACCATTTCAACCCCTATTTTCCCCCCCTCCACCTTGACCGATTTGGCCCAAATGCAATACCGACCGGGATCTTATAACTACTGATTTTTTAGATAAAGCGCGTTCTGCTAAATTAATTTCTACGAGAGTTATCGTGCTAACAAGACCACACACTTACTTCCACCCCGGGGACACCACCCCCTCCCCCTTGACTTTTTCAAAAAATTAAATTGAGAATCAAAGGCTAGTCTAACATGGAGTATACGTACCGAATATGATGCTTCTAGAATAAACTGGTGATTTTTAGTGATTTTTTGACGACTTCAAGCCCTATTTTCCCCCCCTCCTACTTGACCGATTTGGCCCAAATGCAATACAGACCGGTGTCTTATGACTACTGATTTTTGTGCCAAAGCGCGTTCCGCTAAATTAATTTCTACGAGAGTTATCGTGCTAACAAGAAAACGGCCATAATATTATAAATCTATATACATATATATATGTATACACAGGGTGATTCAGGAGGAGATGCATATACTGAAGTATGTTGTAGTACTAAGTATTTGCGACCAAAATCACCCTATGAGCATAGGGTCGCAAATGCTTTCCTTCTGAGATACACGTACAATTGTGTTTTTCTCCAAAAACTCAATTTCACGGCCGAACCGCGGGGCTTAGAAAAAAACTGTTGACGTTTTTGAAAAGAGCACAAAATTTTACTTCAGAAAACAGTGCTCTGCATCGCTGTAAAAGTTCCTTAGTATTTTTTATGATTTTTCAAAAATGACGTTAGTTACTTTTTTGAAATTTCTCCTATAATTCAGCGACTGTTTTCTGCAAAAATTACAATGCTTCCAGTATGGTCCCAATATCAGAAAAACATGCCCGTTTTGTGAGCTTTCCAATGACCTCCTCAAAATTGAAGTTGGTCCAATTTTGAGAGAGATATCACACATGAAATCCGAAAAAACAAGGTGTAAACGTGCAAAATCAGTATGTTTGTCCGATAAAAAAAATTGTCTTTATGTACCTTAAACGTACCATTGTACTTACGAAAGGCAAATATTGCTTGGAATTTAGTCCGAAAATGTCACTTAAACGCAAAAAACGACGAATTGCCCCCCCCCCCAAACTCATTATTTTCGGTTCCGAAAAAGATGGTGGGGGGGGGCTGGTTTTTAATTTTTTGCGCTAAAGGGATATTATCGGATTGAATCCCAAGCAATAATTGCCTTCCGTAAGGCGCAATAGTACTTTTAAGGGGACACTTTTTTACTGGGACAAACTTACTGATTTTGCTCTTTTACACCTTGTTTTTTCGGATTTTATGAGTGATATCTCTCTCAAAATTGGACCAACTTCAATTTTGAGGAGGTCATTGGATAGCTCACAAAACGGGCATGTTTTTCTGATATTGGGACCATACTGGAAGCATTGTAAATTTTGCAGAAAACAGTCACTGAATTATAGGAGACATTTCAAAAAAGTAACTTTCGTCATATTTGAAAAATCATAAAAAATACTGAGGAACGTTTACAGCGATGCAGAGCACTGTTTTCTGAAGTGAAATTTTGTGCTCTTTTCAAAAACGTCAACAGTTTTATTCTAAGCCCAGCGAATCGGCCGTGAAATCTAGTTTTTGGAGAAAAAGTAGGCAGTCGCTGAAAAAACGCTATTGTACGTGTATCTCAGAAGGAAAGCATTTGCGACCCTATGCTCATAGGGTGATTTTGGTCGCAAATACTTAGTACTACAACATACTTCAGTATATGCATCTCCTCCTGAATCACCATATATATATATATGGTGTTCCAGGAGGAAACGACAATACTTCCACATGTTGTACTACTAAGTAGGGCGAACCAAAATGACTATATGGACATAGGGTCGGAAACGCTTTGTTTCAGAGTTACAGGGAATTTAGGGTTTTTTAAGCCAAATCACCTCATCATCATCATCATCTCCCACCCCTTTCACTAGTAAATACTCGTTTAATTAGTTTTTCAGGTATCCTTCCGTGATTATTTTAGTTAAAAATTTATTTTTCTGGTACAAATCATATCATACGCGTGAATCACTACAATTATCATACAAAAACGTCTGAAAAATAGCACCAGACGAAAACTAGAAGGAATCAGACCAGTTAATTTGTTTAATAATTGATTATTTGATAGTGAAAGTGGTGGGAGACGATGATGATGATGGACATGGTGCATTGATTTTTCTTAAATAAACTGTTTCTTTGAATTTTGGGGTTATTTTGACGTCGAAAACAATTTTTGGGGATTTTACCTGACAGTTGCAATATGGCTTATTTGGACGATTTTACACTGTTTTTCCGAACCTTTCGTGTCATATCTCAGTAAAAATTCAACCGATTTTCAATTTTCTTACGTCAATTGAAAGCTCACATAATGGGCATGTTTTTGCAATAATTGGTCAATGCCCGACCAACTGAAGATTGAGCGAAATTCGCCTCTGAAAGAAACACGAAAGTTCAACGTAACACTTGTTCGATTTTTCCAAAAATAACTAAACGTACATAAAGACGATTTTAATGTGTTATTCCTGATTTTTCCAAAGTTAAATTTTGTGCTCTTTTCAGAAATGAAGTTTATTTTGTTCTATGTTGAACGGTTAGTCCGTTAAGACCGCTTTTTGTGGAAAAGAGGTGATTTGGCTTAAAAAACACTAAATTCCCTGTAACTCTGAAACAAAGCGTTTCCGACCCTATGTCCATTAGTCATTTTGGTTCGCCCTACTTAGTAGTACAACATGTGGAAGTATTGTCGTTTCCTCCTGGAACACCCTGTATATACAGGGTGTTTCGCAACCAGTCGTGAATACTGAAAGAGGTGATACAACAGGTGATTTAGAGTCAATATTGTTCTTTTCGACTTTTTCGAAAACCCATTCGTTCCCGAGATATTGATTAAAATCGATATTTTTGGACATTCGTTACTTTTCCTCATTTAAGGGGGCGTAGCGCCGATACAAAAGCCCAGATTAGCCCAGAACTTAACGAAAATCCTTTTCTATTTTTTTCCGTTACTGTTCAAAGCGTGTTAACTTTCTTAACTCAAGTGGCACGGAAGATTCAGATGCGCGGAAAAACTTCTGCATTCAGCTAGCTTTCGAATGGTATGCCACAATAACAAGCTATGATTTGTCCATCGCTGGGAATGCCACTGAAAATCCGAAAACGGATTGAAATCTATTGACGCAGTGCTTAAGTTCTGAAGTAGCTGTCTGACTACAGTGAGTGCAGGAAGCATAAATTTCCCAGAATAATCATCTGTAACGTGCAATTGTTCTTTCGAGAGATTTTAGTTATCTAATAATATCATTTCATCGTTTCTTTCCTAAATTTTCCAACGTTAAGAACACACAGATCGTCACATTTTGTCTTTCGTTCGTTGATCCAGCTAACGTCATCACGTCTTTTTCAAACGAAGAGTACGCGGACATTGTTTATGTGTATGGGCTTGCTGATGGGAATAACTCGCTCGCACGGCGTTTGTATGAGGAGAGATTTCCAACACGTCGAGTTCCTCAAGCTGACGTTTTTAGTAATTCGTTCCGTCGCTTCAGGGAGACTGGAACTTGCTCTCGTCGCCGCGTTGAAAGGAACAGGAGAATTCGACCTCACCGGGAGGAAGCGGTATTACAAGCGATTGAGGAAAATCCTCGTGCAAGTATTCGGCAAGTTGCTCGAGACTATCAGGTGACTGCTAAGAGAGTTTGGTCGACTCTGAAAGGGGAGAATATGCATCCCTTTCACTTCACCCCGGTACAGGGTCTGGAACCTGGCTACGAAATTAGGAGGGTACAATTTTCTCAATGTATCCTGGATAAGGAATCTCAGGACCCTAATTTCCTGAAGTCCATCCTTTGGACCGACGAATCCAGGTTTTCCAGAGAAGGAATAGTCAACTTCCACAACATCCACTTTTGGAGCAAAAAAGGGGAAAATCCTTGGGTTAAACGACCGACTTCGTTTCAAAGTAAATTCAGCATACATTTGTGGGCAGGAGCAATCGGTGAGCACTTTATTGGGCCCTTTGTGCTGCCTGACACGCTGAACGGAAGCAGCTATCTGCGCTTTCTTCGAGAGGAGCTTCCCGGTCTTCTCGAAGATTTGCCATTGGAGATCAGGAGAGACATGACTTTTCAACACGACGGGTGTCCCGCTCACTTCAGCCGAGATGTAAGAAACTTCCTGAACGATTCGTTTCCCAACAAGTGGATTGGCCGAGGAGGGTCTATAAGTTGGCCACCGCGTTCTCCCGACCTCACTCCTCTAGACTTTTTCATGTGGGGACGGTTGAAGGAGATTGTGTATTTCGAAGAGGTACAAACAAGAGAAGATCTTATGCGCAGAACTGAAACCGCAGCAGGAATCCTCCGGCAGGAGTGGAGACTCGGCGTGACCACTACTGAAGTCCGACGGGCCGAGCTCGTGAAGCATTAGCCTTGCCAGAAGGCGTGCTTGAAAACGAAGACTTTTAGGGGTTTTTTCGCGCGTTTTGGCCTCTATCTCGGAAGAAAAAAAGAATAATCCAGAACTAAACAGGTCATTCGAAAGCTGGCAAACAGTAGAAGTTTTTAATAATTTTTTACACTTCCTACGAGGCCCGTACAGGAATTGACAGCTGGCTGAAAGGCGAGGAGTTTTCTGGAAATCTAAGAAGTTGGCTGTTCAGCAGCAATTTAAGCACTTAAGTATTGATCGATTTAGAGATGAAAATATCCAATCCTACAGAGAATTTAGTGCTCTTTCCAATGGCTTTTTTAAAATTTCGATGAGACCATTTTTTCATCAGATACAGACGATTTACTAAGGAAAACCGTGGGTACATTAAAAATTAGGAAAACCCCGATTATCTCCAAAACCATAAGTAATCGGACCATGGTGTATAGGGTCATTTTGGTTCCAAATTTGACCAAGAATCACCCATTTCATTTATGCCAGACTTTTCCGTTACACTATATATATATATATATAGTCTTCCAGGAGGAAACGACAATACTTCCACATGTTGTACTACTAAGTAGGGCGAACCAAAATGACTATATGGACATAGGGTCGGAAACGCTTTGTTTCAGAGTTACAGGGAATTTAGGGTTTTTTAAGCCAAATCACCTCATCATCATCATCATCTCCCACCCCTTTCACTAGTAAATACTCGTTTAATTAGTTTTTCAGGTATCCTTCCGTGATTATTTTAGTTAAAAATTTATTTTTCTGGTACAAATCATATCATACGCGTGAATCACTACAATTATCATACAAAAACGTCTGAAAAATAGCACCAGACGAAAACTAGAAGGAATCAGACCAGTTAATTTGTTTAATAATTGATTATTTGATAGTGAAAGTGGTGGGAGACGATGATGATGATGGACATGGTGCATTGATTTTTCTTAAATAAACTGTTTCTTTGAATTTTGGGGTTATTTTGACGTCGAAAACAATTTTTGGGGATTTTACCTGACAGTTGCAATATGGCTTATTTGGACGATTTTACACTGTTTTTCCGAACCTTTCGTGTCATATCTCAGTAAAAATTCAACCGATTTTCAATTTTCTTACGTCAATTGAAAGCTCACATAATGGGCATGTTTTTGCAATAATTGGTCAATGCCCGACCAACTGAAGATTGAGCGAAATTCGCCTCTGAAAGAAACACGAAAGTTCAACGTAACACTTGTTCGATTTTTCCAAAAATAACTAAACGTACATAAAGACGATTTTAATGTGTTATTCCTGATTTTTCCAAAGTTAAATTTTGTGCTCTTTTCAGAAATGAAGTTTATTTTGTTCTATGTTGAACGGTTAGTCCGTTAAGACCGCTTTTTGTGGAAAAGAGGTGATTTGGCTTAAAAAACACTAAATTCCCTGTAACTCTGAAACAAAGCGTTTCCGACCCTATGTCCATTAGTCATTTTGGTTCGCCCTACTTAGTAGTACAACATGTGGAAGTATTGTCGTTTCCTCCTGGAACACCCTGTATATACAGGGTGTTTCGCAACCAGTCGTGAATACTGAAAGAGGTGATACAACAGGTGATTTAGAGTCAATATTGTTCTTTTCGACTTTTTCGAAAACCCATTCGTTCCCGAGATATTGATTAAAATCGATATTTTTGGACATTCGTTACTTTTCCTCATTTAAGGGGGCGTAGCGCCGATACAAAAGCCCAGATTAGCCCAGAACTTAACGAAAATCCTTTTCTATTTTTTTCCGTTACTGTTCAAAGCGTGTTAACTTTCTTAACTCAAGTGGCACGGAAGATTCAGATGCGCGGAAAAACTTCTGCATTCAGCTAGCTTTCGAATGGTATGCCACAATAACAAGCTATGATTTGTCCATCGCTGGGAATGCCACTGAAAATCCGAAAACGGATTGAAATCTATTGACGCAGTGCTTAAGTTCTGAAGTAGCTGTCTGACTACAGTGAGTGCAGGAAGCATAAATTTCCCAGAATAATCATCTGTAACGTGCAATTGTTCTTTCGAGAGATTTTAGTTATCTAATAATATCATTTCATCGTTTCTTTCCTAAATTTTCCAACGTTAAGAACACACAGATCGTCACATTTTGTCTTTCGTTCGTTGATCCAGCTAACGTCATCACGTCTTTTTCAAACGAAGAGTACGCGGACATTGTTTATGTGTATGGGCTTGCTGATGGGAATAACTCGCTCGCACGGCGTTTGTATGAGGAGAGATTTCCAACACGTCGAGTTCCTCAAGCTGACGTTTTTAGTAATTCGTTCCGTCGCTTCAGGGAGACTGGAACTTGCTCTCGTCGCCGCGTTGAAAGGAACAGGAGAATTCGACCTCACCGGGAGGAAGCGGTATTACAAGCGATTGAGGAAAATCCTCGTGCAAGTATTCGGCAAGTTGCTCGAGACTATCAGGTGACTGCTAAGAGAGTTTGGTCGACTCTGAAAGGGGAGAATATGCATCCCTTTCACTTCACCCCGGTACAGGGTCTGGAACCTGGCTACGAAATTAGGAGGGTACAATTTTCTCAATGTATCCTGGATAATGATTCTCAGGACCCTAATTTCCTGAAGTCCATCCTTTGGACCGACGAATCCAGGTTTTCCAGAGAAGGAATAGTCAACTTCCACAACATCCACTTTTGGAGCAAAAAAGGGGAAAATCCTTGGGTTAAACGACCGACTTCGTTTCAAAGTAAATTCAGCATAAATTTGTGGGCAGGAGCAATCGGTGAGCACTTTATTGGGCCCTTTGTGCTGCCTGACACGCTGAACGGAAGCAGCTATCTGCGCTTTCTTCGAGAGGAGCTTCCCGGTCTTCTCGAAGATTTGCCATTGGAGATCAGGAGAGACATGACTTTTCAACACGACGGGTGTCCCGCTCACTTCAGCCGAGATGTAAGAAACTTCCTGAACGATTCGTTTCCCAACAAGTGGATTGGCCGAGGAGGGTCTATAAGTTGGCCACCGCGTTCTCCCGACCTCACTCCTCTAGACTTTTTCATGTGGGGACGGTTGAAGGAGATTGTGTATTTCGAAGAGGTACAAACAAGAGAAGATCTTATGCGCAGAACTGAAACCGCAGCAGGAATCCTCCGGCAGGAGTGGAGACTCGGCGTGACCACTACTGAAGTCCGAAATAGGGCTAGAAAGTGCATCCAAAACAACGGCAGTCATTTTGAGCGCCTCAATTGAAAGTTCTTTCACTTTTGGGAACGTTTTGTTTTTAACAATTACGTAATCAATCTTCTTCACGAAAATACATCAAGTACATCTGGAAATTTTGTTAAAAAGTTTCATTAGAATCTGGTCGAGTTATAGTAAAACAATCAATTTAATTATTGCGAATTGCGACTGCTTTAGAACGGCGGCTGGTTAGAAACTGAAGAAGCGCGTTAACCTATTCAAAGCAGTTTTTGGATTTTCAGTGGCATTCCTAGCGATAGACAAATCACAGCTTGTTATTGTGGCATACCATTCGAAAGCTAGCTGAATGCAGAAGTTTTTCCGCGCATCTGAATCTTCCGTGCCACTTGAGTTAAGAAAGTTAACACGCTTTGAATAGTAACGGAAAAAAATAGAAAAGGATTTTCGTTAAGTTCTGGGCTAATTTTATTATCGTTGGAGGGGGTATTTTCCCTATTTTAGCACACAAATTTGAAGGAAATTTTGCGCTCTTTCCAACGAGCTGATTAGTTTTGGTTTTTTTGCTTTTGTATCGGCGCTACGCCCTCTTAAATGAGGAAAAGTAACGAATGTCCAAAAATATCGATTTTAATCGATATCTCGGGAACGAATGGGTTTTCGAAAAAGTCGAAAAGAACAATATCGACTCTAAATCACCTGTTGTATCACCTCTTTCAGTATTCACGACTGGTTGCGAAACACCTATATATATATATTTATAATATTATGGCCGTTTTCTTGTTAGCACGATAACTCTCGTAGAAATTAATTTAATTTCCCCCCTCCCCCCAAATGACCCAATTTGGCCCAAATGCAATACCGACCGGGGTCTTATGACTACTGATTCATGTGCCAAAGCGGGTTCCGCTAAATTGATTTCTTCGAGAGTTATCGTGCTAACTAGACCACACACTTGCTTCCACCCCGGGGGCACCACCCCCTCCCCCTCGAATTTTTCAAAAAATTGAAATGGGAATCAAAGTCTACTCTAACATGAACTATACGTACCGAATATGATGCTTCTAGAATCAACTGGTGATTTATAGTGATTTTTTGACCATTTCAACCTCTATTTCCCCCCCCCCCCCACCTCGACCGATTTGGCCCAAATGCAATACCGACCGGGGTCTTATGACTACTGATTTTTGTGCCAAAGCGCGTTCCGCCAAATTGATTTCTTCGAGAGTTATCGTGCTAACAAGAAAACGGCCATAATATTATAAATATATAAATAAATAATATTATATATGAATTCCGGAGACCACTGAATTTGTGTTCTAGAGGTCCTGAAACATGAAAAAAACATGCCATGACCCATGTTTGCCACCATCACGACGAGACCAATAGTGCATTTTGACATAAATGAAATGCACTAAAAAAAAAAAAAAAAACCTAAGCTAGGAGTGGAAACACTGTTATTACGAGTAAAACCCAAATTTGTGGCTAAAATTGAGAAAAATCACTTAAGTGCTGTTCTTGAGGCAAATCAGTAGCTGAAGTCGAGAATATAAGCGGCAGTTTACAGCCAAAATTTTGTAAGCATCGCTCATTTGCCACAAAAAACTTGGTGAAAACATTTGGGATGGTTCAAACGCTAATCTCCAGTGTGAGGCGGTCCATAGGAGGTTAAAATCCATAAATTCCACAAATGTGTTGTTCATTTGGGCATACCCGTGCTTAAATTGAGAATAAGCCACAGTGGCCCATGCCAATAGCACACGTTTACGGGGCTCGTGAAAACGTGACCAAAATGGTCAAAAACGGGTAATAATGAATGAATACTAATACTAGTTATATTTCTGGTGGCAGGGGTGGAACGAACAATCGCCTGTAATCAAAGCCTCTACCCCTTCGCCTTGGATTCCTCTGAAAAATCTGTAATTGCGCAGCTCAGTCATTAATAAGATTGAAGCCTTGCCCCTCGCTCACAAAACAGACTTTTTAGCCAGAAATGGCCTGTATTGACTCGTGAAATTGTCCGTTCTTCAATGAAACTAAATTGATCAGTCCAAAAACTGGTTCCTTCGCCAATTTTCACCCAAGAATTTAGCTGACCAAAAAATAAAAAACAATTCTTCACAGATCGTGTTTTTGATGCACGATAAAATAGAATGTGAATACATATATAAAATTCCTCGGGTTTCCTGTATTACAAAAGGGGGGGGGGGCTCTGGCTACAGGAGATGGAGGGGCTCTTTTTGCACTAATCACACTAATCTGGTAATGCTTTCTTCGAAATATTTGTCTCCCTCTCATCTATTCCTATGACTAATTAAATTAGGATTTTGTGTGTGTCAATTTCAATCAAATCTTGCATTCAAAATAATCCAATGGGGAACTTGCATGAATGTCCGATTTCGGAGAAAAGTATACCGGTGAATTGGCACATGGACAGAAGGATATCAATGGTGGTTGCAGCCCGATTGGTGCATTTGGTGATTTTTAAATAAATTTCAAAGTTCTTCAAGAGGGGATAGATGGTACGAGGGGAAATTACGTCAATCCCTAATTTTGAAGCATATGATTAGAGCACTCCAACATTTTTTGTTTACAAATAACAAGAAAAATTGTTTGACGTTATCAAATCCCCACTCAAATTGTTAAAATTCGATCTAAAAAAATCCTTGATTGATTTCAATGTTTAATGTGAGCAATAGCATTGTGGAAGAGCTCTCTTCAATAAACACCAGTGCTTGAAAAATGTGCAAGTTTCCCATTAAGCATTTATCCGGATACAAAATTAAACTACATAATATAGAGTGAAGAACCGTACTCGCGTTATCAAATTGAGTTCTTCCTGGAGCAACGGCAACGGTAAATACTATGGTTTGCAACCCGTTTGGAAATCTTTTGATATTTTCAAATTATTGGAATTTCCTTACCAAGTCCATGAGAGGAGCAGAGGATATGTGTTAGAATCCATGGCTTCCACGGACGCAAAGTTATTATCCCCCGGCTTGTTGATCGTAAAGGTCTTCATCTTTCACGTTGGAGGTCAATTGCAGATTGAAAGTTTGAAACTGTGTCTTTCCTGGACGGCAAATACCGTTTTGTGTGATGCTTCTTTATAGTAGTCCATCAGCAAATCAGACGGTTGCAAAGAAATCAGAAAATAAAGAACCGCATACCATCGTCCTAAAGCTCTAAAGTTTAAATTATAAGCCACAAGGTAAAGCTGGCTGTTTACGGTTTCGTTTAGGTCACATGAAGGACAAGTTTGTTCCTGGAAACAAAATATGTAATTTATTTTCTTTCAAAATTGTTATCCTTTTCTTAATTTATTTGTGAGTAGAGCGTGACGTTCTTCCTAACGCTCCGCAGGAATTAAAAAAAGTCATGACCTGTAGAGATACCATTTGCACAGAGAAATGCCGGTTTGCGTGCAGTTTGGAATCTATATGAACACTTGACGAAGGGGTATCGAATAAATTCTTTCGCTGCGGAGCTTAGAACGTGCAAATAATTGGAAGAATCCTCGGTCTTCTTCAACCGACATCAGTCTCTCGTCTAACGAATGACTCTCAAATTAGTATACCGCAAACTCTAGGATTTATAAAGAAGGAATTGGCTTAAGTACCTTACTTGCAGAATAATGTTTCTGGTTCTACAAAGAAAACTGCAAGTTTTTAAACGTAATTCAAATGCAAACAAGAGTACAGTTACAATAATTATTGGAAAGGATGAGTGAGTCCTCGTTCGTCTGGTATAGCTTCACCATACCATTCAGGCTGCCAATGGATTCTCCCCCCCCCCCACACCTTAGATTATATTTTTCCTCTCTTCAAATTTAATAGTGAGAGGGTGCATTGTCGAAAAGAAAAAAAAGTACGAGGAGTTTAAATTTGGCAAATGCTGAAATTGTGACGAGTTCTTCAAATCTTTTTTGTCCAACTCTTATGAATTTATGATATATTAAAAGTTTGAAAAACGTGCCATAACAATTGGAGCACTGAGACAAATGTAAAAGTTTGGAGGACTTACCGCTTGTTAATAGGAATTGTAGGAACTGGACAAGAGAGGGAAAAACAAGAGAAACTGGGTTTTACTCTAAAGCGTGAAACTAGGGAAAGGGGAATAAAAATATCGTGAGCGACGTAACAATTTTTTCTACCACGCAAAAACTCGCGTTAAACAGGTCATTTTCAAAAAGGAATATTGGCGGTGAGGCTACTTCTACTACGGTGATCGCCGCTGAGCTCCAAGCCTAAAAGGGCCGCGTCATTGCTCGGAATTTGCATTTGTTTGGTCCGCGTCTAGGATCCCAAATTAGATGTAACAAAAGCTCACCTAATCCTGTGATCAGTGTTGGGAGCACAGGGCTAACTAAGAAAAAATTAGAGTCAATAGGAGCCAATAGGAACATTATATACTCATTGACAGAAAATGTCATTCTGCACTCACTGATGGCGGATTTACGAAGGAGGAGCGGGGGGGGGGACTTAAACGTCCCTTAAGAATACGAAGTCTTCTATTATTGTAATAATATTTGGCCAAAGGACTGTAGAAACATTTTGCTGAAGGAGTATTTTCTCGACTGAGTATACTGTATATTATGTAGTGTAGTTTACGCCACGAAATTATTCGTTTTCTGTGAGCCTGAAATCCATGTTATTGACCGTTTCCGGTCTAAACGTTTGATTGATCAGTGAGGGGGGGGGGGCACATTCCAAGTTTCACGGTAGATTAATGAATTTTAAGGAGTAAATAGAGACGGATATTTCGTTTTGTAGGCTTTATTAAACGGTTTCAGAGGACAAATATAGCCAGCCAGTTACAGCGGCTAAATTGAAATTGCTCAGATTTTTTTTTTCCTGGTCGGGGTCCCCTTGACAAGCGAAGGGCTACCCAAGTTTTCATTCAAGTGAAAAAGTACCGATTGATTTTTTGTTGTTACGATTTCTATTTCCATACCGATTGGCTCCGTTGAGTCGGGGCTCGGGGCAGCTGCCTACCCCTTAAAACGGTCCTGCTTGTTGCCAGTGACACCGCTGTCGTGTCGAATCAAACCCCCCCTCCCATCAAGAACACGATCAAAAGATTAGTAGATCCCCCTCCACCCATGCCACTTTCACATCAGCTACCCAGCTTCTATTTTACTGAAAGGCAGGGCTGGATTAGCGCATCAGGGGCATCAGATGGGGTATAGGTGCCCAGGGCCCCGCGCTTTGGGGGCCACGACGCTTTTCTATCTATTTTATAATTTACGGGAAGCAAGTTCGAATACAAGCACATAAATGCAGATAAATTCAAGTTTTGGTGCGAATGGCAGGTTGATCTCGTTTAAAGTTGATCGTGATTAGTTGCCAATAACAACCCACGTGAATTCTGATATACCTAAGTGTTTACATTGTAATCGCGATTAGTTATTGATCGTGGTTTTAGAAGTTGGTGAAATCGGGCCTTAATGTTTTCCTCCGCTGCCTTCTCTTCTCTGCATACGTCGTTCATCGGTAACTCACTCCAGTCAAAAAACAAAACAAAAAGTTGTTCAAAAACAGAAAAATAGCACCTATTTGTAGTGCAAAGTTGCCTCCAGAACGTCACCATCACATCACCCATAAAATGAAAACCTGAAGACACGAAATTCTCAATTTCCAGGAAACTTTTAATTTCGTTGAAATTAGGACCCAACTTACAAACTCAACACAAACAAACAACACACAACAAGTAAATTCATGTAAAATTAAAATTCAACTTTACCGGGGAAATAGATAGGGAATTACCTCCTCAACCTCCACAACATCACTGGATCAAAATAGATTTACCGGAGCAGTCGGGACCAAGTGCCAAGGGTGCGAGCATCTTGCAGCATCGCAAATATTTAGCCAGGAAACGGATATTTGCTTACGAAATGATGCTACTTTGCGGCTATTTGCAGGACTTCAAGAGCTCAGGTTCCAGTAGGTATCACGATAAAAAAAAATAAAAACCACGTGATAAAAAAAACGAAACTTGCAATTTTGCGAAATTGAGACGTGAAACTCGCTATATCACATATATTCAGCCTGGAAATTTCCAATTTCGTGGATATTTGCTTTCAAAATGTTGCAAATTTGAAGACTGGGCACTTTTGGGGCTGGCTAGCTCTGGCCCCAGGCTCCCCACCCCCCACACAGGCTGTTTCTCTCAATTTTACCAGTGAATTACAGGTAAAATTGAAAAGTTGTTCCTCAATTTTAGCCGTGAATTACCACCTTTTCTCAATTATATTAGTGAATTAGGTAGCGCCTTTTCTCGATTTTATCTCTGAATTTAACTATTGATGAGTCTGTCAATCGCTGTAAATTAGCCACGAAGTTGTCTTCAGAAATCGTGAATTAGCGTTTTGTCAATTTTAACCGCGAGCGTTTTCTCAATTTTAGCCGTGAAGCAAGTTTCCGAAAAATTACAATTTTTTCACCGAAAGATAATTTTGATTTTTCAAATGAAAAATGTACAGCTTTGATGCTAATCAGCCAGTTCGAAGGGGCGATTGACGGTTTCTAATTGTTGATGGTTTCTTAAACGTATTCAGGGGTGGGCAAATTACAGCTTTTTGAGTAATTAATTACAAATTACCAATTACTTTTCACTTCCACGAATAATTACAAATTACAATTACTGTAATTGAATTACTTTTTCAATTACAAATTACCGAAGAGCTGGATTTGTGGAACACTCAGGCGTCTTGCTCTTGTTCACTGTCATTTTTTTAGAGCGTCCAGCCAACAATCGAACTTCAGAACAGATCTTTGAGATAGGAAGCAGGAACAGCATAGCCCCAAGCTTGACAAGATGCCAAGCGCATCGCATGAGTAGGGTTGCGAACTGTCCTGGGGTAACCCGGGTAGTCATAATTTGCTAATTTGGCTAATTGTGTCCCACGTCCCGGCCATGGACGTCCTGGGACGCAATATGTTCCGGATTCTTTATGTATTTCTTTGAAATTGTGCATGCGATACCTAACTCTCAGAGAGCTTTGCAATGGCAGCTTTATGTGGTTCGATATTTTTGTGCTTTGAGAATCGACTTATTCGACGCTTCTCTGACTATTTTGGAACAATTACTCAAAAAAATCCTTAGCCAGGGACGTGAAAAAATTGTCTGGACAGGATCCACTCGCCAACCTCGTAATCGAGAAATCCTCCAAGACCGCATGACGTGAATAAATTTCGTAAAGTGTCCTGGACCGGGCCACATGAACGAAAATCGACATTGAAATCCCCACAGACCATGATTCTATCACATAAGTCAGACGCAATCTGTAAAACTACATGTAACCTCTCAACGAACAGACCGATCGCAGCGTTTGAATAGTCAGGTGGCCTGTATAAACAAATGACTGGCGCAAT
Source organism: Corythucha ciliata (assembly GCA_038030265.1). Classification (NCBI taxonomy): domain Eukaryota; kingdom Metazoa; phylum Arthropoda; class Insecta; order Hemiptera; family Tingidae; genus Corythucha; species Corythucha ciliata. The sequence continues at coordinate 23,544,815 of CM075941.1, read as the reverse complement.
AATTAGGCGCAAGCAATGTAGAACGAGTTGCATGCGTTGCAGCATGCTCGAATTCCGAATCAAAAGCGCACAAGTAAGCGGACATAGCTTAACAGTGTCGTATAAATTGCCTAAAAAATACACCTCCACCTATTCTCCGGGCCAATGATGTAGGTACTATTTTGTTTCTTTTTCGAATAAATCTCTCTGAGGTCTGATTTCCAGTTTTTTGGAGGGGAGTCGGCAAATTTTTGGTTGAAAATTGCCATGTTTTAAGCCTAAGGAGCCATGGCGCTTAGTGGAAACAAGCAGTTTTTGGACCAAGCAATGAAGTTCTCTCGAAGAACAGACATTTTTTAAATGCACCATTTCTTGCCAGAAAAAAAAAAAAAAAAATTGGGGGAAAAAATCCTCAAGTTGAGCAGTTTCCTTCATGCATGTAACGCCCCAAAAGGACGTTTATAGCCTGAGAATTTGAGTATTTGAGGAAGGGAAATCGCTTACTGGGCGTTTCTTGCGTTTATTCAGCTCTTTGGACGCTTCTTTTGTTCGTCCGATGGGCAGACGAGTAACGGTTTTTCGAGGGCTTTTTAAGGGTTGTTGCGGTGGGATCATAACTACTGGTGGGTGGGTCCTTTTTCCTGGAGTCTGCTGCACCTCATTGAAATCGGTTCGGCGTACACTATGAGAAACCCAGTGGGTTACACTATGAGTAAGGATATGAGTAATAGTTAGACGCTCAAATAACGATAATTGAACCAATAATAGTGAGATTTTGAATAAAGTAAAAACATGAACGTCTTCGTTAACGTTCGACGGTTGCTAGGGTATGGATCAGCTGATTGGTAGAATTTCAAAAAGACGTGAACGTTTTTCTTTTCAAGTTCTTTCAAAATCTCCCTAATAACCCCGCAAATAGCTCAAAATTATCTGGTTGACAAAGTCAATCACGCGCCCGGATGTGTTTCTCGAAAAGATGCGCCCGCTTAAGGGTTAAAAACCAATTTTGCGGATCTGCCTCGGGGGCTGGGGCTGGCCCCTCCAGGTGCCCTTTAGCGCCCATGCCGTTTGGAAGCGCCCAAGGAACCCATCATGGCCATTTAGCGGGGAAAAAAAATGTGCTGCGTCTGCTTCCTGAAAAACCAACGGACGAGCCACTTTTTCGGGAGTAAATTAAAGGCTTCTTTTCTTTGAGAACATGACCGTGTTTGTTTTGTTAAGTCATGTTTTGGGGCTAAATAACCCGAATTTCTAAGCCCAAAATTCAGGGAGTACCCTGCTAGCCGTAGCCTGATGCGAACCGGAAACTAATGCGGTGGAGCTTGCTGCTGGCACCACAAGCACACTTATCATAAGAAAGACACACCATGCATGCAGAAGGAAATGCATTAGACGTTTCTGCCCCCCTATTCTGTAACTCGTAACGCGCGCGTTAGCAAAATTTCTCAGCTGATTACTTTGAATTATTCACCTTGTTTATTTCGCTAACGCACGCGTTAAGAATTACAGAATAGGGGGGCTGGTCCTTTTGAAGGCAGGTATAAAAAAAAGTAATTGAACATTGATCGGGGATGGAGGGGGGCTCCAGAGTGCCTCGTTTTCTGTTCCGTGCTCAAATGACCGGTTTTGGGGGAACAATTGCTAGTTTTCGAACAGGAGATTCCAATTACCTACTTAACGAGTTCAATTTACAGTTTTAAAGCAAAATAGGTAGGTGGTATGATCACCCAATTGTCAATAGATTTTAGAATCGACGACTTGACCCATTTAGCTCGAGTTTGCCGTATCAAATCCAAGTCAGAGTAGTGGAAAAATTCATCCACTTCGTGAAAAATATGCCCCCCCCCCTACCGAAATTGTGGAATTTTGGAGAGATGGAATGTTATTTGTGAACAATTAATACAGAATTGAACAGTGAAGCTATTATTTTGACAGTGTAGTTTCCCAATGAATACACATTTTGATTTAGATTGGTCCACCGAGAATGATCTTTTCGCGCACGATGGAGGGCGAACTTTTGATACCGTTATCTTTATATGATTGCTGACTATTGCACAGTTAATAATCAACACAACTTATATTTACGGCTAAGTTTATTATATGGACTTTAACGGTAGTTCACGAAGCACTTCAGTTGTTGAATGGAGGCTGCTCCCTTTCATGAGGGAGCTTTCAAACGAGCTTTTTAGAAATTTACTTTTCACGTCAAAGCAAAATATGAAATCAAAGGATGCCTTTTTTCTGTGTTTTCAACACTTTACTTAGTCATTAATATCGAAATATCATTTTAAATTACTTAAACAATTACAAAAAGAGGTAGATACGGTTGTAATGCATTTTCAAAAGTTTTCAAGTAAAAAAAGTAACTTAAAAAATTGAAAATATAAAGAGAGCGTTATTTCAGAAAACTCAAGAGCTGGAAAGTTTCGCTTCTGTTATTTTACAGTCTAACAAGTAACAGTTAACTGGCTTGTTGAGTCAACAAATTCAGTAATTCTTCATGGTCCATGTTATTGAGGGTTTGCATGTCGACTCCAAGGGCGTTGGCAACACTCACCATGTCCAGTCCAAAGGATTTCAAGAGCTCGATGAAATCCATCTCTTCACCTACACGCGATGCAGATGTTAGTATTATTCATGGGCGGAAGGGAAGGGGTGAATCAGTCTACAGCTACCTGTGAATGGATTATGAAGTTTGGGACACGAGTGATTGCATTGAGGCCACGAGCATCTCTCGACGAGCCTTTTGCGGCAGTTCAGCATACTCTTTCCGTGTCTCACTCTGTTGCGGTTCTTTCTTTTCCCTGTTGATGAAATGGTTTTTACTGGGAGGGACCTTCTTTCCTGCTAATGTAAATAAAACGAGGAAGAAACGTTACTTTTTTTCCCTCGGAGACCACCTTTTCGACGGCGCTTTTTATGATGAATCAGAGATAGGGTTTCATTAGATTTTCTCTTCAATTTTCTCGCAACGCCTCTTGAATGCTTGGAAACACTAAGAATCAGGTACAGGAGATGAATGAAGAGGAAAGTGCCTAACAGATGCATTTCATTTTACTTGTAAGACAACGAAAATTCATTCTTCGCGGTGGCTAATTCCCAGCACCTTAGAGCTTGGGGTAGGGTGGTGTCGTCAATTCGAAGAAACTGCCAGTCCCTTTTGGTTAGAATCGAGTGGGAGATGCATGACGGCGCGAAAACCGATCTATAAAAGACCATAACAGATTTGAATTTTAGGATGCACGAAGCTTTAGGCGGATGAAACATACGTGACGTTGTTGAAAGTATTTCTCAAACTGTCCCCCATTTTGTGAACGTAGTCCCACTGTTGTTTAGTGACCGGAGCACCCACATTGTCGGCTGTCATTTGAGCTTCGTCGAAAAGCCATTGGAAAACGAATAAAGGGGCTAAATAAAATAAAAATAAATAAAAACTACAATATAGCTACGCAAGTTAAATTTCTTATAACAGATTATCATTAATTCAACGAATTGTGATCAATTGTAAATAATCTGTACTAAGGGCAATGTACCTTTTAAAGTTGGATAGATGCGATAGCCGAAGAAACATCGCCATGGCTGGGTAGAATAAAGTGACGCGCATGAGTTGGGTATGCTTCCGTGCCAGAGGGTCAAACCCTTTTTCACGGCTTCCACTGACGGCACGCTTCCTCCATCGCCGTGTGCACTATCAACGGTCGAATAAGGAGCTCTGTCGAGAAACCATCCTGAGTCCGTGATACCTCGCACAGAAACGGACGAATGATCCGCCAGAAGTGTTTGGACTCGTTCCAAGTTGAGCATGACTCCGGCTCCACCAGCACTAAGTTGAATAGTTTATCAATAAAAATTGCGCAACTGGGCGTCTCACGTTTTTTGGGTTGATGACAAAAACTCAATCTTACCTGCTGCCAGCCAGAAGCAAAGAGGAGGCATTGCCCAGCCCTAGTGGGATAAGATCCTTGACGACTGACTCTACTATGGCGGCACCCATGAATGTAAAGCCAAGATCAGGTGTAGGATGTGATCTGAGCCCGCTCCAGCAATCGCTTGTACAGTATGGGATAAACCTGACACACATTAAACACACGATTATGTCGTCAGCTGGACTCGACTTTTTCGGTGATACAAATTATCTTTTCTGCTACGGGAACATAAAGAGAAAACGGCAGGAAATGAAATCAATATCAACTTAACGTACATGCCTACTGTTAATCGAGTAGAAATGAGGTTGAGATGGAGTGACTGGTTGGGAATGAGTAGGTTTACCTTCCTGCAATCTACAGCACTTGTTTTTCCCCACTAGTTTACGGACTGTACGTTAGCAAAAGCGGCAATGCTAATTAAAAATTATACTCCATTAATCAGCAGAATTTTATGGTGAACATCCCCCCTCACTTCACCCTATCGTGTCCTCCGGAACATCCCAAAACACCATACTTCCTTCCCTACGGGAACATGACAGTAAAATGGCTGAAAAAGTCTCTATACTCCTCGAGAAAATTCCATTCAGATTCTCCCCTAATTGCATCATTTCACCTACACCCCTGGGCGCTATAAACATGACAAATGAATGTTTTATTCCTAGTGAAAAGCTTGGCGTTGGCTTGTTTCTCTTAACGATTTACTCTCTCTTCCTCTCGGCTTGTTTTAACCGCTTTCATTCCTCCTCTTGAACCAGCCTTTGTTACAGAAAAGTGCTGTTACTTACACGTGATTGACATTCCACCAAAAAGGATTCTCTTCGGCTTTCGGTGAAAGAATTCCTCCAACTAAAAATGTACAAGTTTTTACGGTACGACAAACTTTTGCAAAAGACCGGAGTTTTCCAAGTTTTACCATTTCTAAACTCAGGCCATTGTTTCGAAGACATCAAATGTTGCATACGAGACCATCTTGAAGCGCAGCTTCTTTGGTCGTAGCAGTACCAGCCCCCTTTAAGAAGTTGAAAACATTGTACAAAGCAAGTGGGGCGGGGTGAAAAAAATAAGAAATGCTGTAACTCACCTTCGAGAAAGATAATCCAGCGTTTACTCCCGTAGGACTTTCGCAAATAATATCTGTAAGGGCAACAATACTGAAAACACAGAGATAATTATGATTAAAGCTACGCTAGTTTGTTTATTCAGGAAAGCTTACCCGGCTGGTGTGCCATCGTTGCAAGTCGCGTTCCCCGAAAGAAAAACTCGCCTCAGAAAGTTTTGCTCATCCAAACCGCATCCTTCCAGAAGCTTAATTAAAAAATAGACGAACAAAATAAAACGTTATTAGAGAGGGGCAAAGAAAATTACATCAACCTAACTTGGGATTATTCTTGAAATTTAGACACTCCACGCTCCTCCTCTCACAATCAAAAGCTCTTTTAATTATCTCCGCGTTTCTTATTGATTTTTTACAATATTAAACCTGGAATTTTCGTCTCAAGGTAATTAAGTATTTCGCAGTGCAATTGCGTTGTACCTAATTTCTTTTTAAGAGAAGAAAAGCGCAGTGTAAAAATTAGTGTTGAAGAAAGCCTCAAGAGCCGCAAAACACCCCATGTTCACGCGGTGAAAACTATGTGGTGTAGGCGTGTCTTGTGTGAGAGGGGAAAAGAGTATAAATTGGTAGTCCTTAAATTATTCAGGAAATGGCATTGATGTTGTTTAGTGCGGTGTTAAACAGGGTGGAAAAGTACTGAAATAACGCTCTTTTCCATGGCTTCATCTTGTTAAATATACCAACGGGTTGTCGATTTTTTACTACTCACGTCCGAAAGGGTCATTTATCGCGGCCCATTCGAATTCGTACGTGGTTCACTACAGTGAGTGGTACTTTTTAGCAGCGTACAACTAAATAGAATTCATGTCTGATGAAGTAAACTATTGAAAATTAGTAGGGAACGTAACGATGACCGTGATTCATCGACGCCCCTGTAGTCTTTGGATTACAAAGACTGTTTATTTATTGAACCGGAGCCCAAAAATTGCTATTTCAAATAACCAAATCCAAGGGGGGGGGGGGCTTTTATATGCGCCCTTCCTTGAGCTGAACACTGCATCAGCGCCTGGTTCAGTCTTATTGTTCGAGAGTTTGATGTTCGGAGCTTTCTGTAGTTTGTGGTTAGAGCTTTGTGTTGTAAGAGGTTTGTGTACGGACAACCCGTGATTCAGAAAAACATCTTCAAAGTGTCCTTTTCAAAAATAGACAAGAGCGTGTTCTTAGTTGATTGGCGAGTTTTCGTCAGAAATGACGATTTCTTAGAAAAAATAATGTTTTTTCTCTTCAAAAAAGCTTGTTTTGACCTGCAAAATTTGAGCAAGTTTTGTGATTTTAACGTGATGAAAAGCACTAAAACCTCATCCAAAGCTATACGTTGAATCGAACTGATTATGCACGTCTACCAAAGTAACAAAAAATGTCGCTCCGGCTGCTGCGTGTCGGATAGAGTGCACTTCACGTAATACGAATTTCGTTAATTTCACTTAATTAGCGATTATTCAGCAAGAATGGCTATAAAAATGTAGATTAACAAAGGGAAATGTCAATCAATGCCGAATAATAGCTAAATAACCAAAAACGTCGAAACTTGTAGTAGTGTAATGCACTTAATCCTACAGCCAGCTGCCGGAGCGACATTTTTTGATACTTTGGTAGGCGCACACATTGAATTCCACTCCAAGGATAGCTTTGGACGTGATTTTATACCTTTTTAGCATGTTGAAATCATAAGGATCGATCGAATTTTGCAGGTCAAAACAAGCGATTTTGAAGAAAAAAAACATTATTTTTTCTAAAAAATGGTCACTTCTGACGAAAACTCGCCAATCAACTAAGAAAACGCTTATGACAATTTTTGAAAAGGACACTTTGAAGATGTTTTTCTGAATCACGGGTTGTCCGTACACTCAGATTTAGTGTAGACAAACGGGGACTGACTTTTTTTGAAAAAAATAAAATCCCTGACTTGCACGAGTTTGAGCCGCATTTGAGGCCACATAAAATAGTAAATATCCACCACAAATGGCTAATCCTGACAGAAAATAGTGTGCTCTTTCCGAATCCATAACCAAAAGTTGCAAAAATGCATATTGAAAGCGAGTTTCTCGCATTTAGTTGAAAAAAGTGATGTAGGTAAGCTATAAAAATCGTTAGAAAAATCATATCTCGAAGGGATTTGATTTTCGGACCATGATGTATATGGTGATTTCGGTCGCAAATGAGGTCTACTTTTACCCAAAAATTTGTGTCACACTTATCCCCTTCCACCCTGTATATTATATTAATGACTGTAGTTGAACCTAACTTTGATGGAATTTTTAACAAAATTTCCAGATGTAAATGAACCTAATCATATTTTAAAACAAATTGGTTTTATTGATTTTTAGGTTCCATTAGAATGTGGTTAAACTATTGGCGATTGTAGCTAAGGGATACGATATCTGGCGGCGTTTCAGAGAAACATTTGAGTCCGGTACACCATGTGATTTGTTGTTGTCGTTTGACAACAAACCAACTACAGACGTTTTCTACAATGAGGAAGTTCCATGTATCAAACATGTTGGTCAGTGACACTTTTTTTTACCGTGAACTACGGCTAAATAATCTGACGGTGACGAGGAGGCCTCGATATTGTACCTTTGGCATCACCGAATCAAGAAAACAAGACGGTTATGCGGGTACACGAACCTACACCCGTACAGAAACTTTCACTGTCGGCTATTTGTTAGGGCAAGAAAACTCAAAAACATTTTCGACCATTTTGCTGAACCCGTGCTGTTCTCCGAGCACTAAAACGAACGGTGAGCTGGCAAGAATTCCACGTTTCGGATCTAATTATTCATCGAGACGTTGCTAGTATCCGGTATTTATACCCGCGAAATGGCGAGTTTCCTTCTTAGTGACCGCGGAACCCGGGCTAGCCGGTCACGACAGAGCCAAGCCTTCAAATGCAAATGTACGGACTTTGCATTTTCCTGGCTGATTATTCGCGAAATTGCGGGTTTCACGTCTCAATTTCGTGAAATTTCGAGTTTCGAATATTTATTTCCGTGAAGTTGCAAGTTTAGGGTGTTTAAATAAAAAACAAAAAAATAAAGTGGTACAGGAAGCCGACACGCCACGACAGTACTGCGCTCAAAGCCCGACAAATGGCTGAAAATTTGCAACATTTCATGGGAAAATATCTGGGAAATTAAACGTTTTCTGGCTAAATATTTGCGATGTTGCAAGTTTCACGTCCTAATTTCAGCAAAACTCCAAGTTTCAGGGCTTTTTGTTTCCAGTGGGCGCGAACGGTCAGCGAACAGGGCAAGTCATGAATTTATTTGCAATTGAAATTTAATGATTTTCTTTTTGAGGTCTTAATTTCAGCGAAATTGCAAGTTTAGGGTATCAACTAAAAAAAAAAAAAAAAAAAAATGGCAGTTTCGAGACCATTGTTGTTGCGGCGGAGCCCAGCTGCGCTCTGAATACGTTCTGGGTCTTTATTTAAGCAAAATTACAAATTCAATAGTTTCAAGCTGAAGCCAGGGAAATTATGACCCCTTCAACAACGCCTATTAACGAGCAGTTGTTTTAATTGTGATCTACCACAGATGATGATTCATGGAGTCGAAAACGTTTTAGTATAAACGCATAAATAAATCTTGGGGGAGACGAGATTGATTTCATCAGTTAAATACTATTCTCACCTTGAAAACGGCAAAAATTAATATTTGCACTCTAAAAATAGCCAAACTGGCAATTACCGCTCTATAAATAGCCGAATAGCCAGATTCCCACTCTAATAACGGAAAAACTGACCAAATAGGAAGAAAATGGCCTAAATGACTTGTCTAACCCTAAAAATAATACACTGACGATTCCCGCCCTGAAAATGGCTAAACTGAGTCCATGCCCTGCAATTGGGCTAAAATGACGGATTCGTGCCCTGAATATATCCCACTGACTATTTTCGTCGTAGAAATGACCACATTGACAGATTACCAAAGGCCAAACTGGCTAGTCACGCTCTAAAATTGGCAAAACTGACTATGTATATGCGGCCTATAAATGGTTAAAGTGATGATTTGCGATTTGAAACCCCTCAAACTGATTATTCCTATCCTGAAAATGGTAAAATCGACCATTGGCGCGTTGAACTGAGCCTTCACGCTATCACAGCTAGCGATAGCGGCAGTGGTGAGGGGGGCACAGCAAACAGATTCTTGGCTTACGAAATCAACAGTTTCATTATCAAATGATCGCGGCTGGGCTGAACAGAGAGTTTTATGGCGTAAAATTACAAATTTTGGGGCTGAATACATTATTTCGGAGATTTCGTGATTTCCTTGTCTTTTCCGGAGACAACGACTGATCCGGGACTCGAAACTATCGAACACTGCCCCAAAGGAGGGGCTCAAGCCCTCCTTATATAAATATTGCGAAAAAGCTTGTTTCGGGTCTTAATTTCGGAGAAATCGCAAATTTTAGGGCCTTTTTTTGGACGAGCGTTCCTAAGCTTGATGAAACCCGTGATGCCCTTCGACCCCTGTCAGTATCCGTCCCGTCCATTGTTGAGACGAACAGCGTTTTCTATATTTTTGCCTCAAGTCAGCGATGATGAGCAGCGCAGAGCTAAGAATGAGCGCTTTTTCGCTATTTTAGCCACGAATATTGGCGTTTTGAAACAATTTTTGTTGTGTACTTGCCCCAAAGATTAGCACTCTAGCACCCTTCGCAGCGCAGATTCCGAATTCGCCTAGTGCATAACCCCTTTCTTGTGATCAATTTTTATTTTCCTTTATTCATCTTCCTACTTCTCCCGTTTTTATTCAGGTTTGTTATCCCTTTCTTCCTTGTTTTGACTTCCGTGTTGTTAAGCGCGTCCTAGTTCTTGGACCACCCACCCCCTAGAGTATTCGCCTATTTTATATACAGTGGCTTCATAAAGACAGTGCGGGAAATGTATATGAAACGGTGGCTTTGCTCATATTTCCATTTTAGTGCATTTCATTCAAAAAATTCACTATTGGTCTCGCCCTGATGGTCGCACATATGGGTTGTGATACTTTTTTTTTCACGTTTCAGAACCCCTAGAACACGAATCCGAGGTCGGTTCGATTTGCTATACATATATATATATATATGACCCCTTTTTTGTTAGCACGATCACGGTCGCAATTTTTGACTTAGGGCAACCAAATTTGGTCTAAAAATCAATAGCGTGAATATCTCGGACGAGTTCGTGATCCAGATGAATCGGTCCACGGGAACGGTGTAAAAGAGGGGTTTGAATTAGTTGAAAATTCGCTACCGCACGGCTGTTGCTGCAATTGCCCCCAAAATTGACTCGAGTAATGAAAAATGAACGCGCTTTCGTATGAGACCATAGTGAACCGAATCCGTTGATATGGCAGGGGACTTCTCGGCGGAGGGGAGCCTTACTGGACCACCCAATTACCAAAAAATTTCATTGACATTGTATTTTGAGCCGTCTCTTTTATTTTATTTGCCTACAGCCTAATAAATCTTGAGTAAAAAATTCCGAGGTGGGCCAAAAAGGGAGGAACAAAAAAAAAATTAAAAAAAAATTGTTTCGGATTCGAACCCAGGCACTCCGCAATGGTGAAATTGTGACATACCATTTAACCTAATGTAACTGATCTGAAAATTAACGTAATCTGAAAAAAGTTTTGTTCCGACAGCAGCCTGTCGGGAGAAGTGCATTTCATTCATGCGACAATCGAGTCAAACCTCATAAGTTAGAACGATATCAATCAATTATGAATGAAATTTAGGCCGGAATAAAGATTTTAATTGCAAATAACTCCTCTAACAAGATTCCGCCTTCCCATATCGTATAGGCAACCAAACCGACTCTGTTTCATTTTTCATTTTCATCATTTTATTCCCCCTCAGTAGGTGCCAAAAAAGGAGCCTGCGGTAAAAAGAAACACGATTTTATGATTTTGACTTTCTATACCACGGCCTAAATGTCATTCATAATTGATTGATATCGTTCTAACTTATGAGGTTTGACTCGATTGTCGCATGAATGAAATGCACTTCTCCCGACAGGCTGCTGTCGGAACAAAACTTTTTTTTTATATTTTTTTAAACGCGTTTTTGGCCCGATAGTTATTTTTCCACAATTGCTAACTAATCAAAGAATAAAAAACAAAAATTTCGCTCCGGCAGCTGGCGGTCGGAAAGAGTGCATTTCATTTTGTATACGGATACCCTAAGCCGTCCCAGAAGTAGTAATGTTGAGACCATGATTTGTTTCGTTTATGTTTGACCCTCCCTCGTACTGTTGCTGCCGGGTTTGTTTAAGCTGAACTTAATGGGAATCAAAGGCTATTTCAAAAAGGAATCATCATACCGAATATAATGCTTCTGGAATCAACTGGTGATTTGTAGTGATTTTTTTACCATTTTAACCCCTATTTTCCCCCCTCCACCTTGACCGATTTGGCCCAAATGCAATACCGACCGGGGCCTTATGACTACTGATTTTTGTGCCAAAGCTCGTTCCGCTAAATTAATTTCTACGATAGTTATCGTGCTAACAAGGCCTCACACTTACTTCCACACGGTGGACATCGCCCCCTCCCCCTCGACTTTTTCAAAAAATTAAAATGGGAATCAAAGGCTAGTCTAACATGGAGTATACGTACCGAATATGATGCTTCTAGAATCAACTGGTGATTTTTAGTGATTTTTTGACGACTTCAAGCCCTGTTTTCCCCCCCTCCACCTTGACCGATTTGGCCCAAATGCAATACCGACCGGTGTCTTATGACTACTGATTTTTGTGCGAAAGCGCGTTCTGCTAAACTAATTTCTTCGAGAGTTATCGTGCTAACAAGAAAACGGCCATAATATTATATATATATATATATACACACATAAATTCCCTCCTTAAGAATTAGTGAATTTTTCAAGTGACAGTTAGCTGGTAACGCTCACTTTGTACAATCCGTTCTTACCTAAGTTGATTCAACTTTTGTTTTCCTCTAAAGGCTAATTTAATTTATCAGCATTAATCTTAAAAAATCAAGCCATTTTCGTGACAATACCCCCCCCCCCGTTACTCAATAATGAACAATTGAAAAAGACACACTTAAAATCGTAGAATGCACTCTTGCTCGTACTTTGGGCGTTGGTGAGGTGGGTTTCATGCGGGATCGGGGAAAGAAAAGGCGAAAAGTTTCCTGTTAAGGGATTTTTCAATTCCTTATTCTTAATTACAAAATAATATACAGGGTGGAAGAGCATAAACTTTTGGATAATTTTTGATGTCAGATTCAAAAGAAGCGCATTTTTGCGGTTTCTGTTTTCGAAAAAATAATTCATTTGTGTCATTGATTGGGTGACCGGGACGGCGGCTCAAAGCTTGGCAAACCCGGGATTTTGAATTTTTTTAGGCCTGATTTTAGCACATGGGCTTTAAACGTAGTTGATTAAAACTGATAGAGTTTCCCATTTGCATAAAATTCTGTAACAGGGCAATTACTTTTGCACCCACCTTCTTCATTAACATATGATTTAATTCAGAGAGGACAGGTGGAAATGAATTGCCCTGTTGCAGAATTTTACGCAAATGTGAAACGCTCTGGGTTAATATGCGAGGGGGGGGGGGATTCTCCAAGTAATTGAGGTACCTGACTAATTTTCCATCGTAAGTCACCTGACAACATTGCAATTCTTGTATCAATGAATAAAATCACCGGTGGCTTACGGCTACGCTATTGATTTCGACCCAAAGTTACAGAATTCATGGGCCTGTTCAATGAAATTAGCCGCAGTTGATATCAGCAGTCAATCATGCACCTGATTTCATTCAATTTTGTCGATTTAACTAATGACATCTTACGACTTATTGTTGTTGAAGTTATAGAACGGACCTCCGGGCCTTAGATTTGCTTTTTCGTAAAAATTATTGTGTGAATGAATACCCACCTTTGAGCCGTCATCAAGGCCTCATAAATGGCTTAATTTTCTTGAAAACGATTAATCCTCGTTCTCTTTTTGAGTCCCTCGTCGAAAATTGTCAAAAGATGAAATGAGTCATGCCTTGAAAAACGCTGTGTAATTTAAACAGTATTTCCCAGTTACAAGAGATTTTTTTTAAAGCAAACTTATTACATGGTGAAAATGAATCTGCGAAGAAACCCGTTGAAACAGTGCAAAATAAATAGAGAACAAGCAACAAGTGATACTGAGTAGCTCACTCCGAGCTCCACTTAATTATCTTCCCTGAGGGGTGAGAATCATTTCTGGTGCCACTTCGTATCTGAATAAGTGCAAATCACTACACAATACGAACTTCGGGTATTTAGGGTCTTTTAAAAATTAATTAAAGCACGTAAATCGCCCAAAACAACTTCTCTCTATGCAATCTTGATAGAAGTTGATAAAGAACTTGAAACAAGATGGAGCAGCCAATCAGAAAGAATCACCGAATGACCGCACTGTACCTTATGAAGCCACTGTAATTTTATAACTCGGGCAGCGCTGTCGTTGGCCACATGGGAACTAGCTCTTGTGGGCAGTCTTCTACTAGTTTCTAATGGAAATCACCCACAACTGTTTCCATAAATGGTCAACTACAGCGCTGCCTGAATTATGATGAAGGTGAATAGTGTAGCGGCCGCTACACCTTGGATGGTTTTAGCTAAGGGGCTTTGGTAAAACTAGTTATGACTAGGTAAGTCGGGTTTAGATACGGTACGATGTACTGCTGGTGTTATAGGCAAGAACCCGCAATACCGACACGTCATGATAGAAGTGCCCTACTACTGTCTTTGCTTAACACTATCTTGATCAATAATATCAAAAGCAGTCATAATTTTATTGAAAATATTAGAGCATCAGGAGGGCTCACCTTGAACAGCTTGTGAAGAAGCTGGTTATTCGTCTGCGAATTAATCAGATTAGAGTCAACGCTTCGAGCTTCTTCCAATTCAGTCCCAGTCACCACCAGGGCTAGCCGGAATATCGTAACTAGAAACTGTAAAAAGGAGGAAAGAAAGTAAGAAAATACAGAAATAGGTATAAAATCGAGTTTGAGAAGAACAACAATAAAATGAATAAAATGTTGGCGCACAATAACAAAATGCCTTTCCAATCACACAACCTCACGTTCTTTAAGATAGGATGCTTGTTTTATTCTGCGGGGTACTCCAATGAAGAAAGCAAAGAACCCACTTCGTCTACTCCTCATGCTCCTGACAGTTTTCTGAATAAGGACATTTACATTAGGAGTGAACTCTTTCCGCCTTTTGCTCTTAAAACTTTCTCACACAGAAAACGTAGGAGCTAATTGGTTAGATTAAGAATGTGTTCTGAATGTTCTTTTCAAATGCGTTCTTTTAGTTTTGAAGGGAAAAATCCGGAGTGATATTTTTCCAGCACTAAAAAGGGGGTAAAGATCTTCAAAAGTGAAGATTATTTTGCCGATAAGAGTGGGGTATTCTATGTTACATAGTTCACTTCGTCGTTAATTCAAAGCGTAGCTTGGTACATACTGAAGTAACTTTAATTCGGTGGTATTCTCAGCAAGTCTTGTGTAAACTTGTGCTGAAATGTATTCCCTAGAGGGAAAGATAGCCGACAGATATTGCAGCATTAGCAAACTGGCTCTCTCTCTCTCTCAAAATAAACGTAAATTAATCCATGTCCAACGCTACCAAAGAAGCGTAGGGAGAGGGGATTTATGATCCATCATGGTAAAATGAGTATTTATGGGGTGGAAATCCCTCTGAGGAGGTAATTAATTGACCAAGATTTGTACGATTAGACCTCCGAAGGCTCCACGCTGTTGTTTTATAACAGCGAACTTAGTACGTAATGAAATGGATCCCTAATGGGAAGAACTTCCAAGAATGAGTATACATCGACCTTGTCTTAAGTGGTGATAAGATCGGGAATTGAGAAAAAAATATATATATCTCTAGAGGAGGTGGTATGGAGATGAGTATGAAGAGAAGAAATAGGAGCACCTGCTGAGACGAAAGAAGCCCCAACACCTGCTTTCAGAGATAGCTTGTTCACTCACTGCCTCTTTTTTTTTCCTTCGCCGTTCCTTTCCTTTGATCTTTTGAGATCGGAGCCGCCACCGGCTTGTATCGTAGAGAGACTATCTACAATCTGCTCTTTTTTCCCCTTCTAAATCCATCCTTCGTCCAAAGCTCTTTCATCGTTGAAGAAACTCCCGATCCCAAGTTAGATATCCGACTCCCGGTACTCCGAGATTTTCCCACGGGGGGGTTTCTTCTTATTTCATATTTTTTAAAAAGACTTTTCCATTGAATTGCAATTTAATTCCATTATCACCACTCTCGGTTGTTAATGGATTGGATGAGACTTTATCCGAAAGGGAAGTACAAACTGTTTTGTTGTTGTTGTTTTGTTTTTTTCACTCACAGTGCTGATTACTATCCTGGGAAATTATGGTAAAATTCAATTTAACGGGTCCATTAAAGAAAAATCTTGACTGTTGAACGCTTTTTAGCAAACACAACAACAGGTGCGAAAGCCACAGAAGCTTATTATACCAGTTTTATCGCAGCAGTTTCGTAAAAGGAGAAAAAACTGATTATCCTAAAATACTCAAAATACCTGCTGCACATTCAAGAATAAATTATGTAAAATATATAACGCAAATATATAGAGAAAGTTACTGACCGTAAAGACTGGTAAAATGATGATAAATAGCCCAACGAACAACGGTTGCTTCAAACTTTTTCTTTGGGTGGGAGCAAAAAATAAATAAACATAAATTTGACAGCTTCCTCTCCCCATCGTTTATTACTTCGATCGAGCGATCCGAAATTACGTATTCCAATCTCAAACAGAGAGAAACTCACTTGGATAATTGATTGATTTGTTGGGTTCCCATGAAGAGGGTGGTGGAGGTTTGTGGTGGAATGAC
The DNA here is from genome assembly GCA_038030265.1 of Corythucha ciliata. NCBI lineage: Eukaryota > Metazoa > Arthropoda > Insecta > Hemiptera > Tingidae > Corythucha > Corythucha ciliata. The sequence goes on along the minus strand of CM075941.1, from coordinate 23,528,938 downwards.
TGCCCAGCCAGGATTTGGAGACACGGAGAAGGGAGAAAATACAGACGAAAAAAAGAAGTGGAATAGAGGCATTGATGAAGTGGGAATGTTGCGCGGGGGAGGACTTTCCTGAATCCTGATGACATCGTTTCCACCCTCCGCAGATTGAATTTCAACTCAAAACAGCCTATAGTTTTGTGGCAACCGAAAGATGAAGAGAAATAGAGATTCAGGAATAAAAAAAAATTTGTCAAGAGGGAAAATGGAAAATAGTAGACCAATAAACTCTTATCACAAGATAATGACGTTATTCGTACCATAAATCGTACAGAGGCAAACAATTGAATAATTATTTTTAATAAGTTTACAGTTATTCCTTACCCAGATTAGAAAGATTTTGCAAACAGCTCCTCTAACGCTAACGTTAACGCTATTCACATTTCAACCAACGAAATGTTTACTTCCCTAGCAACGCGTACACAAAAATTAACTTTAGCGTTTACGGGACTGATTGAAAAATATCTCTATTATCACTATCAGCGCTAGTGTCGAGGTAAAATGGCGGAGAAGAGCCATATACTTGTCGACGACTCAATACATGGCACAATCACGTATATTTTCGCGTGTTTCAGGAATTATTTTTTTGCTGAATTATGCTCAAACACGTTGAAAAAGGATGGGATGGCAACGATCTGGTACTATACTCCGAGTCCACGAACAACAACAACAAATCTCTCATACTTTCGAGGGCCGCACAATACTCCAAATGAATACTCGGGGAGGACGAGTTTGTCCGAGTGGTGTAAGCACACACAGCAACGTCAACTGCCTCAGCAAAATGGTACACAGCTGGCGAGGAAGGATCTGAGGGGAAAACGGATAACGAACCCTATCAATTCGCCAGAAGCTGAAATTATATATTATTAATATTGTGGTGTTGCCACAGGACGAAATTGTTGCTAAAGAGATTGATGACAGCCGACTGGATGCTATAAAAGGTTCTTTCGTCGAGAACGAAATCAGGAAGTCTGACGCCTCATGTCTAAAATTACTAGTTTTATCTTCTCGATGGAAGTGTGGTCCTACATGGAAAATGTCAAGCATGGCATTTCGGTCAAAGAATTAGTTTTTGGCCATATGTTTGTTTGTGCGACAGTTTTTGATCTAGCAAGACCAAATAGTTTCCCTAAGATTGAATAAAATGTTGTCAGGCTGAATATTCAGCTGGTTGGGGGGGGGGGGGATATCGGTAGTCTCGCCACGGGCATCAAATAAGCTGTTGGTCCTCCTCTGTAGCAGCAGAACTCTTATTCGCGGAGAATCGTGGAATAGTGCTCTCGATGAAACTAAAAATAAAGAGAGTTTGAATACCCATAATGCACAATGCGGATGGTTCACACGGTCGATAGAATGGCAGGCAGGCAAGTACTAGAAACTTAAGACGTAAAGAGTCCGCTAATTTGTGGTACGTAGTATCACAATCACAGGACGCCTCTACAACCTGTATTTCGCCCTTTACTGGCTCAAAGGTGCAAGATAACATCAGGATCGTTTATTCAAATCTCAGAATAATTGTTATAAAATTTCCATTTCTTTTTCCCATAAAAAGGGAACGTTTCTTTATCCGAATAAAGAGGGATAGAGGGAATGGTGGTAGACGCCAGTTAATTACAATTAATATGTTTGAGGGTAAAACTCAAAAGAAAGTTAAAGAATTTGAACAATCAAAAGAAGTAGAAGACGAAAGCACGAGCGAGCAATTCTGATCTTCTCCATCTTTCTATTCTCCAGGCTTTTTTTTTTCTTCTTCTTCTTCTTCTTCTTCAAAAGGCTTAATGCTCTCCCTACATGCCCGAAGGCAGAAAGGCGGCTTCCATGAAAAAATATAATCATTAAGCGGAGCGAGCAGGCGTGTGCTTGGGCTGCAAAAATGCCTAATGATAACGCCTAATTCCTGAAATACTCTGGTAAAACATGCTTGAAAAACCGGCTCACAACTCCCTCAACCCCTTCACAAAGGGGAAAAGTGGAGTATGAGTCATTGGCGGATGAGGTGTACCGCGAATAAATTCTTCCAGTTTCCCGTCACACTGTTCTATCAAAACTGTGCCGACAGAAAAAAAAATCGTTTATTTTTCCAAGGGGAAAAAATTAGGTAGCGTTTCGCAGTGCTTGAAACGTGAAAGTGTGCGAATAGCATAAATAAGAGGCATTGCGGAGGGAGGTAAATAAGACAAATGACCCGCCCCGTCTCGCCCCATCAAAAGCAGCCTCGAGACCATCAGAGCCCTCCTGCCCGAAAAAAAAAAGAGAGAAAAAAAGTTGGGAGCCATTAACGGCATATCCGTTCCTAAACTTTAATTATGTTAATGAGGCACCCAAGCAAAATTAACAAATAAATTATTTAAAAAAATGTAATTAAGTGCGAGGAAGAAAAAGAAACGACACCCTACATAAAAAGGGAATGCTTTTCGTACAATATCTGTGCCGTTTTTCAATCACCAGTTGTATTTCATGAAGCGATTGAGTCGCATAATGAATGAAGCGAGGCGCAGGGGAGGGGGTGCCCTGGTTAAGGGGAGGGGGTGCCCTGGTTAAGGGGGGGGCGCCGTTAATTTCAAATAGGTATTTTTTGCTGAATTAATTACTATTCGCAAATGAAATTATTCTGAAACCTTGCATAAGCTTTCAAGGTTGTGGGTTGTGGCTGATAAGCATATAACGCAGTGGCGTTGAGTTTGGTGGCGACCCAACCGGAGCATTCATTAGGTGGGCAAAAGTGTATTCCAAAAACACTCAACAAAAAGTGTTTGCAAAAACTCCCTATTATGTTGTGGACTGTTATTTCTATTTTCCTACTACTTCCCCCCTTGATTTCAGATGACCCACAAATTGGTGAGATTTGTTGAGGACAAAATTCTCCACGTATGCCCTGCGAAAGATGTACGAAAGATGTGTAGTAGGAAGAACTGTTACAGTCACTGAAGCAGCAATAGTATCGCATTTTTCTGACTTTAGATGAGAAGCACGCGAAGGAAGTGTAATTGCAGACTCGAAATAAACGAAAAACTCAAAAATCATGTAGTATTTGAAACCGAAATACACTCGTAGTAATGCTAGTAATGTAAAAAAAAATACTGTTAAAGAGGCTCTAGGCAACTAGAAATAAACCCATAACCTGCAGTTCTAAACCTTCGCTTTTTCCACGGAAATCGTCTATTCAATGACAGTGCCGGGTGTTTTAATTAAATTCGTGGTTTTACATGTTGATTGAGAGCTCAAAATGAATGAATTTATGTTCTCTGGTTGGAATACTGTATTGCGAGCCAACACAAGTCAATTTTGCGAGTGGCCGTATGATGGAAAAAATCTAAGCTTCCAAAAAGAAATGCCTCGGTGGGAATTCCCTCTCCTGAAAAACACCGGCAACACCAACAAAACAGTAGGTACATCTGTTTATTACTCAAATGTGTTGAACTTCCTTAACCAGAGGACTTCAAAGGCGGCTTCGATAGCCACTGATGGATAGGGAAGTCTCCTTTATTCTGATAAAAGGGGTGTAAATAATGAACCTTAGGGAAGCTTGGCTTGGTCACATTTCTGTTCTGTAGCATTCCCTACTCAGTAATGTTCTGGTAATTTGTTCGTTTTGCGATTGTATTGTTACTCCCAAAAAAATGCGCTTAAGGCGGAACTGCAGTGATGATTCCTTGACCCCCCTCCCATCAACATTCGTCTACTCCTCGGCATACACTTCCATTTCTGCACCAATTCTGGATTTTAATGACTCGTTTTAATCTTCAGAAAATTCCGCATATATGCAGTAGTTTTCATTTTTTCAAATAAGCGAAGGAATATGAGCGTGAAATTACAAGGTAAAAGTTCAAGGCAAATTTAAAGTAACTTCTGGGTTGAAATTTGAAAAACGGTTCAAATGGTCTCAACGGTTCCTTGACTCAAAGAGCGTTCATAAATACGGACCTAAGTTTTCTTTTTTATCAAAGTAGCAATTTTTTAAAAAATTAACAGATATTCCAAGCCCGAAACTGTCTGTTTGCAGACAGATTGAACATATTTTTTGAATAAAAAACTTACTCGTGTAAAAGGGGCCCATACACGATCATCCTGGTTGTCAACTTAGTTTACAACATGGCGCGTTGACAACAAAGTTTACTGTCTGTGGGGAAGTTGGTGGTTGAAATTTTGAAACAACTTCCCCACAGACAGTCAACTTGGTTGTTAGCACGTAATGTTGTAAACAATGTTGACAACCCAGGTTGATCGTGTATCGGCCCCTTAAAAGGGGCCTTAAGCGGCCCATACACGTACAATAAATATTGCGAAAACTAGGGGTTGTACAATAAAATTGAACGTTTGTGGGTTGCACAATATAATGAAAAACCCATTTTTTTTATCCGTAAATATCTGGGAAGGAAATATTGTACAAATTTATTGCGCAATAATTATTGCACGTGTATGGACCCCTTAATAAAGGAACTACTGCATTAATAAGTTTTTATCGCATGTTCTTTGGGGAAAAGTATGTATAGCTTCGCTCAATTTTAGCGATGGACACGACATGACTTTTGTGGCGTTGCTTCAGTTTGGCATTAGGCCGGGGTCGACCACGTCACTTTAAAATTCTGTTTAGCCATAAGCTGAGCTTAAGAGCTTAAAATCCAATCAAAATTGAGTATTGCACGCCTAGAGTGACACCTGAAGACAGAACAATTTGTTCGGGATGGACAATTCACACATGTACTGACAGAAAAAAAAGATATTAGCATGATTACCTCAAGAAAATGTATGTAATTGTATATCTATACATACTTAGCCATGGAAAACGCCTAGTATCTCCAACAAAAATAAAAATTGTTGAAGTAACAGTAAAACGTTACAAAGTAATCACTCAAACCGGCACTTTTGTGGGCGATGTTGAGAAGAGTACTTTTTCTAGTAGTTCACCCGGAAATCCGCCAGACCTCGTATCCGATAGCTTGAATTCCCAATTGGTTAGGCACGAATTGCTATGGGATAATTTCGCATTGCTTCAAAGGTCTCTTGGGCTTCTCCACAGTATTTCCACCTCCATTCATGTAGAATTTTATCTACCCCAAGATGGACGATGAGACGAGACGATTATGCTTTCAATCGATTCTATAGTGGCCTCATCTGATGGCCCAGGAAACCATGTTTGACCTTTGCCGGCCCTCACGAGTGGCAATTAATTTGCAAAAAATTCAGCTCTGGAGCCGAGAATTTCCACTCGTCTTTTCAGATTTATACATTAGTGTAATACGCTAACGGAAAAGACGAATGGAAATGCTCGGCTCCAGAGAAAAATTTATGCGCATGGAATTCGCTATAGGTAAGTGGGTTTTTACTGAATTTCAACTTTTGAAGCAAAATACTTGAGTTTTTGAGATAAATAATCGGTTTCCGGGGCCGAATAATTAGTTTTCTCGTGTGACAAATGAGGATAGTAATCAGCACAGATACGTTTCAAGAACGTTACTGTATGGTAACATTGAAACTTCGTCTGAGATTCAGTTTTTTGGAGATTCTTTGGGGGAATTCTTGGCTGAATACACGTTTTATAATAAAAATCAAGAAATTTGGTCGTTAAATTTCCTATTTTCTGTTTGAATAGCCAGCAGGTTCGTGGATAACATTGTATAAGATGCCATGCATCCGAAATTTTCTTTGTCTTTCTTCTAAAAGGGAGCCCCGTGCAAGGGCGCATCCATTTCGGAGCAAAATGGTGAGTCTCCACCTGTGAAAACAGATACCCCCCCCCCCACAACAGATACTGTTTATTTTATCTAGAAAATGCTAATTTCGCGGCAGAAAACTGACGTTTCCGAGAGCGGCAATCCTTTCGCGGAATTGAATCTTCCAGAAATCATATTTCGTGGATCTCGCTCAAATTTCGTTGATTTGGCTCTTCGAAAAACCATTTACAAAGCCAAATTTCGGCGGTTGGCTCCACGGAGTCGGAAGTTGGAGGGGAAAAAGTGTCTGACAGACCGACACGGCAGTGGCAATGCTGAAAACTAATTTTTTAACCTTCCTGAGGATGTGTAGAGTACACAAATATGGAGTCTGCCCTGACTCAATTTTTTTTCACGAACATCATAATTCCTTTCCCTGCGGAAACAAGCACGGATACCGGAATACCAAGTTAGTAATAATTTTATTCCGAAGCGTGTTCCCCCCTTGGATCGTGCCCCTATTAGGCGGTCGCTTACCCTGCCTGCCCCTAAAAACGGCCCTGCTTGCGTGCGGAAAATATGTAGCGCTTTTCAGCGTAATTTTTAACAGAAGGGGCAAGGGGAAGCTCATTCGACTAAACTCAAGGGAGGGCGAGAGTACATCAGTAAGTGGACAGACTATAAAATGAAAAATTATTAAACTTACAACCAAAGTCCAGGAGGAGGTCATTATCCCCCGTCTGCTGGAACAGCAGTGTTTCCCCCTTTTCCGAAGAACATGCGGCAAATCTGAAAAAAAGAAAAACATGAAATTTGAATAGAAATGAGTGTTTACAGAATAATAGTCCACCTCCTGAATCAAACCGCTCATTTGTAGAAAAATGCCAAATAAATCAACTGAAAAATAACACTGTTGAAAAAATTAGTATGTTGTGCACTGCGCGCCTCGATGGTGTAATGGATACAATGCTCGCTTCGCACCCAGTGGGCTTGGGTTCGAATCCAGTTTTTGCCAATTACAGTATAGGGCTGCGGCGAGCTGTAACACGGCGCACTTGGCCTCGTGAGGGCGTTCCCGGTGGTGTGCATTCAACAAATCGCATACCGACCGAATCGCCCGCGTAGTACGGGTGAGAAGTGCACAGTTGGAACAAGGTATAAAAACAAAAGTTCATGAATGGCTAATGCACTCGTACGCAAAGCCATAATAATTCGGAAAAAAAAGTATGTTGTGCATTGACCGAGAGCTGGCGACAGTCCCATTCAACCGGAAAAACATGGTCCTGAAACTTCTCCTATTCGTTAGGTTTATTCGGGCTGAATATGAATATGAGCCCTGAACGAATGAAACCTGATATACTTAATCGTATGTAACTGGTCTCCTGTTGGCGTCAGTCTGCCTGAGGCATATTTTGTCCTCGGAGATCAGTCAAATTCTCGAAATTTTGGACGTGAATTAACTTAATGAACTTATGAACGTACGATTTAGTCATATTTAACACGTTCAACATGTCTCAGTCAACACGTTTTATGGTGCCGAATACGAAAATGACCGTCTGCCAGGGGCGTGTACCCTCCAGTAGTAAATAAAATTCTCCAAATTTGGGACATTAATCTAACCGGTAGAACATAGTCATGAAACTGGCCTCTGAGGGCAACCCCCAGGCAGAAGCTCCTAAAAACCTCCCGAATGAGACAAGTTAGAAGACTGTGTTCTTTCGGATAATTCATGTCCCTTTCGGAAATTCGACTAAGAGCGGCACTGGAACGGATGGAGACTTTAGGAATTATCATCAATGAAATTATAGCAATGAAAATGTCTCACTGCATACAGCGATATGTAAACCGACGGTCTGGTAATTCGACCTTCTTTCATTTCTAATTAGGTATTGCGAGCTGAGGAGAATCCTGAATTCTATCGATAACTCCTTCCCAACTGGAAGCGATTCACAGTATGATGTGGGTACTTCTCTTTAACTACTTGAAGTATTATAGGCCAGTCAATATAAACATCAAACATCGCAAATATGCATGTAATTGTTTTTTCTTTTGCACATTGTTAGGGCCAATGAGAGTACAGCTGTAACTTGGGAAGCATGCGTATTAGGTTAAACCCAACGATACCAATGAAAAGAGCACACTTTTTTCTGTGTGAGTAAGGACATTTTGTCCAAAGTTAGCGAAAGATTCTTGGAGTAAACTGGGAAAATATCAGGATATTTTAAAAAATGTCAGTTTTTGACAACTGTTCAAAGCTAGACTACATTAGCCATGGTGCTCCTAGTGCCCGGCAAATTCCTCTTAAACTGTATGAAGTAACTTGGTTTAACACTTCATGCTTATTTTACTCCTGACCTTCGCAATGTTTTGAGAAAAATCCATTGTTATACCAAAAAGTAAGGCAATTAGGCCCATTTTGAGTGGCTAAAAGAAGATACGAAAGCTATTTCAAGAAATTGTTTTCAGCTTATTCCACTTTTAATTGTCTTTCCTCATAGATTAGCATAGGAAAAGTGAATTAAGCTGAAAAAAAAAGTTTTGGGAATGGCTCTTGATCTTCTTGTAGGCACTCAAAATGGGCCTAATTGCCTCATTTTTTGGTATAACAATGGATTTTTATCAAAAAATTGCAAAGGACAGGAGTAAAATAAGCATGAAGTTTTAAACTAAGTTACTTCATACAGTTTTAGAGGAACTTGCCAGGTGCTGGGAGCACCATGGCTAATGTAGTCTAGCATTGATCAGTTGTCAACAACTTACATTTTTTAATATCCTAATATTTTCCCAGTTTACTCAAAGAATCTTTCGCTATCATTAGACAAAATGTCTTTACTCACACAAAAAAAAGAGAGTTGCGAAAACCCGTGATGTGCTAAAAAACAACAAATTGATTATCTGAACTAGGAATGGAAATCTGACCTTAGGTCATAGGAAATTTTTTGTTGCATTTTGGATGTACAATCATCCCTCTCATTTTGTTCAACCAAGTACCAATCACCGTGTATTTGAGTGCTACGGGTCTTGAAAAATTACCCTACCAATAAAATCTCGCTTTTTGGCGAGATTAGGTATTTTGTTGATTGCCTGTATTTCCTGAACTAACAGACCCAGGATGCTCGGGCATGGCTTAAATTGTAGCAAATTTAGTCGGCTTTAACAATGTATACAGTGGTCATGCTCGAAAAACTCTTTCTTCTGGTATTTTTGTTTAAAAAACCAGAAAAAGTGATGTAATTTCTTAGTTTTTCGAGTGCCATGAGTTAAGCACAAGGTTTTGAGGGTTGCAAACTTGAATAATAACTGCTCTCATTGGTCCTAACAACACACAACAAAAAAATCAATTACATGCATGTTTGCGATTTACCCCGATTTTTGTGTCTATATTGACTGGTCTATTAGGAAATCACCCACCATATGAAATAATTGTCTCCATATTCCCCCTGAACCAGATATCTTGGAGCCCTAATCACACGCCTTGCCTCAAGGTTACTCTACGCTTAACTGAATTCTCTAGACTTATGTCAAAGTACAGAGAGTGTTGCGCGTGCCTCAAAAGCACTCTGATTATTCGAATAACACTCATCTTGATTAAAATATGACCACTACAGTGATGTCCTTTCTTTCAGATTTCAGTACCTAGATGTGCCCGATGAACAGGTCATATTCGATCCTCAGTCGGCGTCAGAGGTCGATCCCTTAGGGAATTCGCCGGCGTCTTTGGAAGTTCTGTTGGGGCCTTCGTCGTCGTCATCTTCAACGTCATCAACAGCTGTAAAACGTTCGCGTAAGTCAACATATTTGGACGCACCGTTCAATCGGGGGAGAGTGAGCGAAACAAATAAGAGGAGAAGGACGAGTTCTACGTCGGGCGATACGTGCACTGTGGCGTTAACTTCGATGGCAGACACTTTACGCCAGCCACTCGTCATGGCTCGCCCTTCTCAAAAAACGCCACCAGACGATGATACAGACATGATAAATGTGTGCGTGTCGTTCATCTCCTCGGCGTTGAGAAGTATTCACGATGACAACGACAGGTTGGAGCTCATCAGCAATCTGACGTCAATCACAATTCAGGCTCGGGCGCGTTTTTTAAAAAAGAGAAAGGGCAATCAAGGAGAATGACTTTTTGATTATTTTATTTTTTGTGGAAATAGATTTTATTCCTTTTTAAAAAATAAATGCAGCGATTAAGGCGAATAACTTTTTCGATTATTTTTTTTTTTTAAAGTTTTTTAAAAATAAAAGGAAATTTAAAAATAGAAAGTTCATTATATGTATAACTGAAAAACGAACAATTTAAACAACGTGATGAGGTTTTAAAAGGGCTTTAATGGTTCTATACATTGATTAGGAAAATTCTACAACTTTATGCTTTATTAACAGCTCCTGCCTGCCAAGGTGCGCTACCTGGCCCGTTGAAATATTCACAAAGCTGGTCTCTTACTATGGCGGCGGAAACTGAATGGTGGTTGTAACAGTTGGTGGATATACCTCTCAGATAAATATTAGAAGGACCCTGATTATTATAACAATTTTGGGATTGGGAATACCAATGATTTTTCTGACTTGATAGATAATTGTGGAGAAGGACGCACGTGGAAGTAATTTTTTCTACGGCTAGAGGGATGGGATTGAACAATACCCTGAACCTATTAGCAAGTATGCCGAATGCATTTTCTACAATTCTTCGGGCTCTACTTAGCCGGTAGTTGGAAATTCTCTTTTCCGGCGTCCTTCCTCGTTCTGGATAGGGTTTCATTAAATTCAGTTTCATGGCAAAAGCGTCGTCCGCAACGAACGCGAAAGGTAGTTCGTGAGGATAGCCGATCAATTTAGAAGGTTGAGGGAGGTTCAAAGAATGGGATTCGAATTTCATTCCAACGAGACCTTCCCGAAAAACTGCGGAGTCATGCATACGGCCATTTCTTCCTATATCGACATAAATGAATCTGTATTCCGAATCCAAAACCCCCAACAAAATTATGCTATCTTTCCCCTTATAATTTATGTAAAATGATCCATCACTTCATCGGGGCAAGAAATTGATATGTTTACCATCAATGGCAGAGGTCAAGTGGGGCAATTGCCATATAGTTTGATACTTAAAAGCTATTGCCTCCCAGCAAGGGCGGATCTGGGACCTCTCTCAGGGGGGAGGGGGTAATCGAAACCCCTCCCCCCAGTACACCGCCACCACCTGCCCACCACTCTCCTTCCCCCATGTTTTGAGAGATTTTCCAGGCTCCGGGGGGGGGGGGTAATTCTGCTGACCCCCCCCCCCTTTAGATCCGCCTATGCCTCCTAGTCATCACTGTTTTGAGGAAACGTTATTTACTCGCTTAAAACCCTTATCAATGCATTACAAGTCGATTGCACTATTTAAGAAAGCGTATTAGGCGCTATACGGCAAGAGTAAGATAAGTCGCGGAAAGTGTTACCAGTCGCCAAATATCGCAATGTAGCACAAAGCCGGGCTCTCGGAGAAATGGCTTCTCTCAAGTTGGTATTTTGTTTCCTGATGAGAAGACTAACTCGCGCCAATAAGTCACTCAGTTCGTTTTCCGACATTCTCACAAAGTTTTCGAACGACTCTTCAGGACTGGAACAAGGAGATTCATGGGTTTATCTACTGTTAACTTCTTCAATTTACGAATTCCAACATATTGGAATTATAAACTCACCTGAGCTCTTGAAATAACACATTCAAAACTCCTTCTCCTGCATTTCTTCGCTCAAGCCAAGAACGGCTCCTTGCTGTTCGACGAGACGCCTCTCTGTCTCTCCGACGTTTTCTCAGCATTTCGTGACAAAACACCAAATAGGCAGCAGCGTGTCTTCTTCTAACCAAAGCTGCGATTACCGCATCCTCTTCCATGTCCATGCCGAGTCACTCCGGAATCAAATTTTGACAATTCGTATACGCGACACTTCGTAAAATTCGCACGAAAATCGGAAAAGAAAAAAGATTCGTTCTGAAAAGAACGGTCAAAGAACTACGTTTGTACGTACGAAACAATAACAAATCGAGAACAACAAAAACGAGAAAGTAGAAACGCTAACGCAGGATATCAAAAATCAAAGTGGTTATGAAGTTTATAATTGGTGGTGAGCAGCGCCGCCAGCGCTGTGTCAATGGCAGGAAGATGAATTAATACAGTCCAGATCAAATGTAAATAAACCTCTTGATTACAAGGGAGCTTGAGTTCAGTTTTGTTATTTTAGTGCGTTTTTGCTTATTTATTATTACTTTTTTTCGCGAAAATGCTGAGAATTGACGAAATTTGTGAAGTATGCGATTGCACCCATAAATCTAAAAATTTTAAGGAGGCCGAAGAACTTACAGCGGCCGGTCTCTTTGTCCTCGCAGGGAAATTTCCTTCAGATTGTGAAGGCGTTCATCTCGCGTGCATCGTTAGGAGCTCGTTCGTCGACTGACAAAACTTACCAGGTTGAAGGAGTTCTAGCGAGCCAGGCCAATTGTTCGAGTGTTACTAAAGTCAAGTGTAGTAATTGTAAGACAGGAGTCATATAGCTAAGGTTCTTCCAAACACGTTGTTGCCTCCTTGATGTCCGTCAGCCGGTATGTGGTAGTTCTCACATTTTTTGCTTTGCTTGAAGGCACCTACTTCTACTACAAGTAGACAAGTACTACACAAGTAAACACCCTGGGTTGCCAAGCATAGCAGACAAAACCGAAGAAATTTCGGCCACTGGCTTGGCCTCTGCTCTTGGCTTACGGCAACGAAGAAAAATTATAAAAACGTACCGGTTCGTTCTTTCCCGTAAATGGTAGTGGAAAAAGTTCCCAGATTAGAAGAAATGCTACGGCTACGTGACAGTGCTGCACGCACCAGATATCCTCTTTTTTTCTCTCATACTCATCAAGCCACACAACGTGTGAGACAACAGGGTGTTTAAACAAATTTTAAATGTCTGTTCCCCTTCAAACACATCAAAAAAATGCAAGAACTACAACATACCGGTTGACGGACACCAAGGAGGCAACAACGTGCTTGCAAGAGCCTGAGCTACCTGCCTTACAATTACTACACTTGACTTTAGTAACTCTCAAGCAATTGACCTGGCTCGCTAGAACTCCTTCAACCTGGTAAATCTTGTCAGGCGAGGAAGAGCTCCTAACGATGCACGCGAGATGAACACCTCCACCATCTGAAGCCAATTTCCCTGAGATGTGAGGACAACGAGACCAGCAGCTATAAGTTCTTCGGCCTCCATGAAATTTCTAGATTTATGGGTGCAATCGCACACTTCACAAATTCCGTCAATTCTCAGCAGTTTCGCGAAAAAGAAAAGTAAGAATAAATAAGCAAAAACGCACTAAAATAACAAAACTGAACTCGAGCCCCCTTGTAATCAAGAGGTTTGTTTACATTTGATCTGGACTGTATTAATTCATCTTCTTGCCATTGACACAGCGCTGGCGGCGCTGCTCGCCTCCAATGAACAAGGGTAACCTTCTAGAAGAAAAGGTTCGAAGAAGGCTATAAAGGAGGTGATTGATGGGTGGCTGCCAAGCAAGAAAAAAATTACCGTGTGAACGCTTCGTGCACGCCAGCAGGCACGCTTCCAAGCAGAGAAACCTGCCTGGGGAAACACAATAAGGCGAAAAGATTAAAGCCTCTTTACAAAGAGCCTAGACAAGTTATAATATAATAAAATATTATTCTCAATGGAAATTGAAGGGTCACGTCCCTGGCACATGCCGGATATGTGTGAACGAGCCTCCTAATTCCCATATGAGAATAATATTTTACTTGTCAGACGTGCCCCGTTCACGGCACTGATGTGTGTGAATAGACCTTAAGCCTACCAGAAGGGCGACAAAATACTTTTAATATTTAGTTGTAGTGTAATATTTAGTAGGTATAGAAACATACCTACTATGTAAATGTATTATAGGTTTGGCTCAAGTATATACCGATGGCAGCGTGGAGGTCTTCTCTTCGTTCCAGTGATGCGAGACAGAGCTTAGAACTTTGACAGAGCTTAGGTATACTTTATTTCCGTCTTCCAGCCTAGATAAACATGGAGCAAGATATCGAATAAAAAAGGTCCCTTCAGAGCCACCTTGTAATAGTTTATTTGCAGAGAGGTTGAACCTTTTCTGAAAGATCTAAGCAAGAATCATTATGTTGGTTTCTAGGCTGATAGTAAGTTGAACTAAGAAGCCCCTAGTATCAAGAGAGATCAAATTACCCTTGAAGAAGAGAAGGGGGTAGTCTCTGAAAGAAAGTCTAGTTGTTAAGTTTGAACGAAACTTACGATAGGTCACCGAAAGGAAATAATGACAAGGTTATAGTTTGTGCCCTGGTAATGATAAGTGGGGGGAATTTGAAAAGCTCAAGGCAAGCGTATGATTTTCATTCAACAAGACCCAACCGTAAAATTAAGGGGAGTCGCTTGTGAATTTATCGCGAATTGGCCAGCTTTTCTCAGTTTTAGCATTAACGAATAAGCGCTTTTTCGCAATTTAACCCACGCATTAGTTTTTTTCTCGACTTTATGCCGCGTAATTACGTTACGCGCTTAATTACGTTAAGTACGTTAGCGCGCCTTCTAAATTTTAGCCGCCTAAGGACCTGCAGAAACTGGAGATCAGCGCGTGTACCAGCCAAATCGCCGTCCATCCCGATACCAAGTCTCCTCTCGTTCCAACACATAACATAAAACCTAAAAATCCCAGCTTTCCCATCTTGTAAGTTCTTGGAGCCCGCTATGAACGGTGGTGGGGGGGGGGGCAGTCCATGGTCCAATACTGATAACACAGGGACCCAACCGCGTCGAATTACAATTATAATAAAGAGCGTAAAAGTTGAAAGGAGAACGCCTGTAGCAACCCAATTGAAATGACTTGTTTCTGCCAAATACTAGTTTCCATGAAGTAGCAAGGATTATTTTTCTACAAGTATACATATAACCGAATTTAAGTTGACCCATACATCTTCGGAAAAATTATCAAAGGGATCCATATTAATTTAGCATTAATTCAGAAAATCATTACTACGAAAAATAAAACTAAATTGAAGTACTTGACCTCCTTAGTCTAATCGTAAACTTCGCTGGCCAAATAACCTGAACAGTGAACACGGATAGCCAAGACAAGAAAGACAAGTTTTTCAAGTGGCGAGTTAATTTAATAAGTTCTACCAAAATTTCAACCCCCAGATTCAAGTCATGATCCCGATTTTAAAATAGAAACCCCAACCAATTTTATGCCCACGGTAAGCAGAATGCAGTGTAGCGGGCAGTGAGTGGAAGCAGTCGCTTTTATAATAATTTAATTTTACTAATTTAAATTGAATTTTAAAAATTTAGTAATTACGCCAAGGTCAATTTATAGGGCTCGGTTTTACGTAAGTGCGGGTTGTTGGTAAGGGATTGTTATGTTTTTTCAAAAACATTAATTAACTTTGACGTCATACATAACAGGGAGGTTACGGTTGATGTGGGCGCACGCTTCACGCGAGAGTACGCGGGTGTTCTGCCACGGGGAAGTCCGACTCACGGACGTGCTGTCGAAAAAACAACCGCCCAAAACCGGAGTCAAGCTGTCATAGCGAACGCCTCGGAAGACCGGCGATCATCAGGCCGAACGACATAATGGAGAACAAAAGAGAAAAGACCGGAGCTCGCACCTCGCTAATCGTTCTCTCATTTTGCCCTCTGAATGCACCACGAAGGCGTCCCAGTTTCCTCTCGGTTTTCTTTCGTTGCTGGCGTTGCCGACGAGACTACTTTCCTCGGGCTCGGGTGCTGACCAAAAAACTCACGCTCTCTGCGTCTTCCTTTTCCTTTTGGTCCTTTCTTCTCCCCAATTCTTCACTGCCGAAATTCGACGCATTCGGGTTCTCTCACTCGTTCATTTTCGGCTGGACTAGATTGAATTACGACCGAGGAGGAGTTTGTTTACATCCCATCTCATACATTGCTTACGTTCCGATTACGACACTTTTCATTTGTACTTATTACCATTATATTCTTTAATTATCCTTCGCTGCCTTAATTATTCTTCGCGGGCCAAGCTGCTTGTCTCGATTTCCCCCGTCCCCTCACCAACATCAGCGTCGGGTTTTGACCCATAACAAGTAAGGTCCTTATGTCATCTTGACTTACATTATGACGCTTCGATGATTGCTCATCGGTAGCTTCAAATGCACTTTTCCCACAAACTTTTTTTTCGTCATAATCGTATACATATAGACAGTAGTTTCCATAACTAAGACCAGAAAAGAAAAGAAACCCTTTAATTAAAGTATTTAGGATTTCTTGACCAGTATTTCCCACGGGAGTACCGCCAGTCGTGCGTGAGGGGCAGGTGGATATTGACTTGGAATTCTAACAATAAACAATAATTATTTGTTCTTATCCATTTCAATAGGCTGATGAACCACACTTTCTTTTCATGCAATTTGTTCATGTTAATGTTCATGTTCATGTTCAAACCTGTACTTATGTACTTATGTTTTTGTTTGTACACTCCGCATCTCATTAATGGATAAGTAAAGCAATAATTAAAATAACAGTAAGGGAGATGGGAAGGAGAACATGTACTAATAATGAAAAAAAAATTAGAGTAATTAGAAACTACTAATGGTGACTAATTATTTAATTAGTCATTGTTTTATGATTTTTAGTGGAAATTTCTGAGAGTACAGTACATCGTTCAATTCACACGTACCCGATATAAAAGACGTAAGGGCCAGGCCTCAGAACTCAAAATTGTTGCAGGACGCGAGTTAGCACATTACACCACGAGAAGAACGTCACGCACGAAACTCTTGATAGGGCACGGGTTTAATTTAAACTGAACTCTACACTTGGAGGGACGGGCGAGCGCACATTTCGGAACTCGACAAAGCTTCTTGAGTACGGCAGTTGGTGGTGGTAAGGCTGAGAAGGGAATGGAGAGGTGGAGGACTTTTGAAAAGATGAGGACAACGAAGAGCGGCCGAGGAAGAAGGACCTCTTCTTGTTGTTCTTTCTACTTTTTCTCTCTCTCTACCTGTGAGGAAGAACCCCTGCCTCATGTTCTTCATAACCATTCTGAACCTCCTTCATCACAACGGTAGCCCTCCTCCTCATCCGCCTTTTCCTTTTTTTTTCTTCTACTTTGATAGTAGCTGTTCCTTTGATGTTTTGCCGCCGCGGTGTTTCCAACACTACCACGCATCCAGGGTTACAAACTCATACACAAGTCGCGCGTCCTGAACGGGGAGCCCGAGGCTATGGATGGACGTGAGGGGGCGGGCACCTTGCGGGTTTTTTCAGTTTTATTTTTTCGTGAGAGAAAAAGTAGAATATATGTAGACATTAAGCAGCAGACTATACTACTGTGGAGTGGACTTGACAGTAGCTGCATAACAGGCCGTTGATCACACCACGCGGTTTATGACTCAGCCATCCTATAATTTTCGGTATCGGCAATATTTTTCGGACTCCGCTAGAAATTATTTTTTGGCCTGTTCAATAATTTCAAATGACACACGCACAAGACAATCTGGTTTCGTTTTAAGGATGTCAATGGAGAACTTGCATGAATGCCCGATTTGAGGGAAAAGTATACCAGTGAATTGGCACATGCGGACAAAGGTATAGTAGTTGCAGCCCGATTGGTGCGTCTGGTGATTTTTAAATACATTTCAAAGTTCTTCAGGAGGGGATGGATGGTGCTAGGGAAAAATGACGTCAAAGAGCAGTTTTGAAGCATTTGAGGAAACTCTAAAATGTTTTGCTTACAAATAACAAGAAAAATTAAACCCCAGAATACGCGTCTTCCCCCCTCTTCCCAGCACCATCCATTTCATTAACTGCCCTTTGACGTAATCAAACCCCCACTCAAAATTTTTAAAAATTCGCCTAAAAAACCCTCGATTGTTTTCAATGTTTAATGTGGGCAATTGTCTTGTTGAAGAGCCCTCTTCAAGAAACACCAGTGATTGAAAAATGTGCAAGTTCCCCATTATACGTTTATCAAGCTTTGAACCAAAGTTCTTTGTTTATTGTCTTCGCACATGCGGTGTTTGCCAAGCAACGAGCAAAATATTAATCATTTTCCAGCCATTGCCTAAAAACCGACCAACTGAAAATTGAAAAAATATTTTGCTCATTGCATGCAAATAGCTGTAGCCGTAGGAGGCTACATTGTCCGTCTTCCCTATCGTTGAGGTGCGATAAAAACGAACCGGTTTTGGCTGCTTGCCATCTTCAGCGTCTGGAAGTACAACTGAAACTCAGTTTCAGTTCAGTTCAGACAGAAGATGGCGAGCAGCCGAAACCGGTTCGTTTTTGACGCACCTCAACGAGAGAAGACTGACAATGTATAGGCTCCTACGGCTATACAATTTTATGCATGCATTACCTACTAACCCTCGTAGCTTAAGCGATCTTACGGTGTCCGGATTTTTGCGGTCTGGAGGTTTGCGGTCACCATAAAAAAAAGGATAATCCTATACCTGTAAAGAATAGTAGAAGGAAATGCCTCGGAGATCTGCGGTCGTGTGTCTCCCCAACCTATAGCTCACCTTTCCTTCTGTACAATTGTTCCAGTATCATTAGAACACACAGCTTTGAAATCAATGAAATAAGCTTGGTAGGTGGAATCGAAGTTCTGGGGAATAGTTAGGGATGCTATAGCTATGCTAAAAGTTTCAGTCTTTCAGTCCGTGAATAGGAATGAAGTGACTTATTTCTCTAGATTTTAGGATGTTATCGTACGAGGTGTTTGTAAACCAATAAAATGACTCAAGAGTGTTCCTCGCAATATCCGTTTGCAACAGTCAGTCACATTCGCTTTTTCGACAAAGTCGAGTCAATCAAGTGATTGCATGTTGGTACATAGTTACTAAATACTAACTGTTATCTAAAGGTGTATTAGCTCAGAACTCTACATATATTTTGGCGAGCAAGAACTGATGAAAAACCTACTCCCTTGTCCCTTAATTCCTATTCACGGACCGAAACTTTAATAGCATAACTGTAGCATCCCAAACTGGTCCCTAGAATTTCAACTCGACCTACCAAGCAATCTCATTGATTTCAAAGCAGTGTGTTCCTACGGCAGTGAAACGATTGTACAGAAGGTAAGGTGAGCTATAGGATAGGCTGGGGAGAGACATGACCGCAGTTCTCCAAGGCATTTCTTTCTACTATCCTTTACCTTTAAGGGTTTATCCTTTTTTTTTTTATGGTGACCGCAAACCTCCGGACCGCAAAACTCCGGCAACCGATCTTACTAAGGCCCGGGTCGACCACATGGGTTTAAGAAATATCTAAGCGGAACTTATAGCGTTTTCCTTTTGCCATTTCAAAAGTGCTCTGGGCCGCTCTTGTGACGTCACAAGCCCGCTCGGATCGAACCAAAATCTGGCAAAGAGTGGGTTGAAATGGAACGACTTTTAACAAGTGGAAGAGAACGCTCTTTAATAACAACCTTCCTCCTCATGACTGTTCTGTAGTTTTTGTGTTTGTATTGAATGGAAGTACATATTTATTTACGTGCATGAACTGAGCACTTGTATATTTGTGTGTGGAGTGCTTGTGGTTAGCGAGAATGTACTTATTAGCATGACTGTGAACAAATCGGGTGCATCCCTTCGTGGGTTCAATGCCCAATTCTATTAATAATGTTCTTCCAGGAACATAATTGATATCTAATAACAACAACTTGCGAATTTAGAAATTCTCGGCCAGCAAACACGCTTTGTGGCGACAGGAAAAATGAAGGATGGGCTTTGGGGAAAATATGTAATACATAAAGATGAATAACTTCATTAATGTAGAGAATGAACCGTTTTGTAACGATTGGAACACTGGCACTAGGTTTTTGTTATTCAGTCTTCTCCTTATTGATTTATGCTGCAATAATAGCCCACGTAGTCTTCTTATTTTAATATTTTTCGTCGGACGAGCTTGACTCTAGACTAGAGTTATCCGTACATTTCAAAATGAGCCTAGTGGCTTCATCTGACCACTTTTTTGGATCTGTTGAGTAATCGACGATAATGGTACCTACGAATAACAGAACTTGAATGATTGTTAAACCGCGTTCGTTCAACAAATCGTTGGCTTCATCCGCGAAGGAAATCATCAAAATACGAACTCATATCAAAACTATGCTTATCACAATGAACCTTCCAAGAGAGGTTTACCGCTCCGTCGATTTTGACGGAGCAGTTGAAGTTGCTCTAGCTCTGATCCATGGAGGAGCGTAGGGATAAATTGAACGAATAAAAAGTCGCTCTGCTGAGGATCAATTGGCAAATGGAATCTTCAAACTCTTATCAGATCAGACCCGGAGCAGCCCCAGCTCTACTTTTTGTGCTAATGGAAAACGCTATCAGAGTTAAACAGGAGATAAATGAAAAAACCCAGTCGACAATATGCGTTTAATCTTAATCGGAAGAAAAACGCAGGATAAAGTTCCCATTAGATGAACGCTGCTCCAGGTTGCGTTTGGTATAATATTTATACATAGCATTGAGAAATTGTGATCTTCAGTTAATTATTATCTTGGCTCGAGGGCAAGATTCGTCGATATCATTCTGTTTATTTCAATTGAACTTGAAATGCTGGACAGTGATTTAGCAGAGATGGACGAGTTAAGACGGCTAGTAGGGTACCTCGGCCCCGCATCTTCCGAGACCACGGACTCTTCTCGGGCCTGACTGAAACTCCTTGGAGTTTATTGTCTAGCCATACTATTTGTAGAATCGGGAAGTGGCCCGACACGTGCAATGTCTGTTAGCCCGTACTTCAACTCCCCGTCAGCCGCACCCACCGGCCAAAATGGGCACGTCCCGGTTGAGACCGAGTGGCGGTGGGGAGCCATGCAGGTGCAAGTGCCATGAAGTACGGGATGCATCCGCTTGGCTGCGGGGATTTACCAGCACCATCAACCCGGTCGGACATAGGGACCAGCCGGGAAGTTGACAGTGAACTGGAGCAGTCAGGTGTGTAGGGGATTGGAACGAATGTGCCGGGGAGGTCAGAAAGATATCAGTGGGGTCAGAGGGATCAGAGATTGCTCGTGGTTTATCCGCAACATCAATCCAACTCGGCATAGAAGGCCGAATGAGGAAGGATGGTTGCCCCGAGACCTCTTCGATGGTACCATGCCCTAGCAAATCCGTTCAACCGCTGAACAGCTGCTCGAGAGGTGATTAAATGGTATGGTAATCGAGGTTGATTCCAGATGACGCGGAGATCCGTGTAATTTGGACAGCTCCAGAGGACATGGGCTGCGCGGTCTCCTCTCGGTGGCCACATGGGCAATCCGGCGAGTCTCTTCTCCGACAGAAGTGGAGTTTATCGTTAAAGCTACCGTGTTCAGTGAGGAGCTGGGTCGCAGGGTAGGATAGTAGGCGTAGGTGAGGCATACGCATGCGCTGCTGAGTCGAGGGAATGATATTATGTAGATGACGTCCGGTGTTGTTTTGGTCCCATCGTTGTTGCCACTGTGCAATCAAGGCACGCCTTACAGCCGTACGAGGTAAAATCCTGCTCATCAGGAACTGCCATAATCAAGTCTGGCCGTGGAAGATCCGAATTCAGGCTTTTAAGTTGGATCGCAAGGCTCTCATCGAGAACAAGGTCTATTGGGGGGACGCCAGTCAGAACATGGCATGTTGAGTGCTGTGGTAGCGTATGCTTTAAGCACCTGCAGTAGTATCAGACGCTGAATCGTGAGAATCTTATTTCTAGCACGATGACTAGCAGGGGGCCACCATGCAATACACCCAAAAATGATGTGTGGAACCAGTATCTGCTGGTAATAAACGAGTCTTGAGGATAGAGATGCCCCCCATCCTGGGCCGGAAAGTCCACGAAGGAAACGACGAAGCGGTAGAACTCGCTCCCGTAACAATTGAAGATGTGGCAAAGCTGTGAAACAGCGGTCTAGGATTACGCGTCTAGGATTAATCTTAATTTCCAAACAATCACGTATGTTGATGACTTGGCCATCATCATTAGAGGCACCGATATTGATCACCTCTGTGACCTTGTCTTTGAAGCCTTGAAGTGTTTAGAACAATGGTGTGATTCACAAACATTCGTCGCTCGGGGCCGAATACGCACCAACCACATATTACTTCGGGACGGGAGAACTCTCCCCATGACCAAAAAGCCAGTTTACCTTGGCGTAATCTTCCGAGACCGGACGAATTATTTCGATACTATATGAAAGATTTAGTCCTCTTCACGAATTATTTATTTTTTCGGCGGAACTAGTTTTCGGCCTTCGAGGCCAGTTCATTTCAACGCCTTCTTTGACTCCAGTGTCACATCACTAATGTGGGGCGTTAAAGTTGAATTCTAATAATCCTAATAAATATTAATTTAAATTACGGGTCTATTCTAGTAATTATATATCGCTCACGTTTGTGATCACAAAGCTTACAATAGACCCGTAAATTAAATTAATATTTATTAGGACTATTAGACTTCAACTTTAACGCCCCACCTAGTGATGTGACACTGGAGTCAAAGAAGACGTTGAAATGGCCTCGAAGGCCGAAAACTAGTTCCGCCGAAAAAATAAATAATTCGTGAAGAGGACTAAATCTTTCATATTAGTATAGATCAACCTTCACAACGTAGCCAACACCCATAAAATGAATTATTTCGATATTTTGGACGATTGGGAGTTTTTACGCAGGTTCCGGCTTGACAAGAACTCTGTTAAGTCCTTCCATGACCGAATTGAGGATAAAATAAAATCCCCGTCAAATAGGTTAGGACTTATTTTTATTGCCTATGTACATTTATAGAATATATCCATCAGCGAGTGTTCTATACATGACATTTATTTATTAATTTATTTCAGAAACTATGCCGTTTCCAGCATGAATCGTCTTCTGTTATCATTACGGTTCTACGCTACTGGGTCCGATACATTGCCCATGGTGGATTTTATAGGGATCAGCAAAACCTCGGCCGTTGATTTTATCGGGTTGGTCACAGATGCTATTGCAGGCCTCGATCCTAAGATGAGATTGCCACAGCGAAGAAAAAATTCTATAAAATCGCATCGTTTCCTAAGGTTATTGGAGCGATGGACTGTACGCATGTGAAGCTTAATGGTCTTGGTAATTTGTATATTGTATATGATGTAGGCAGTTGCAGTTTCCTTTGGACCATAGTTGGATTTTTCCATAATCTATTTCAATGGGTGACAACGCAGAAGTTTTTAGAAACAGAAAAAAAAACGTATTTTCTATAATCGTCCAAACTATTTCGGACTCCAATTTGAAGATCTTGGAAATCGTGGCCAGATGACCAGGGTCCAGCCATGAACAAACAGTTTTTAATAATTCAAAGATTATGAATAGACTTGAATCAGGGGAATTTGGCAACAGCTTCATTGCAGCTGATGCGGGCTACGAGAACAGGAATTATCTTGTAAACCTTTCTCCAGTCCTCAAAATTCCGCAGAAAACCTTTGCAATGAATCGCAAATTCGATCGAGGAATGTCGTCGAAAGGCAGTATGGTGTATGGAAAAAGCGTTTTCCTATATTATCAATTGGGTTGAGAACGAACTTGGCTAAAAGTTCAAGTGTTATAGTGGCTACTTCCGTCCTCCACAGTCTTGCTATTGATATGAGAAGCCCTCTCCCGGAGTACGATATAACCTACATCGAACATGATGACCATGAAGTGCCAGTTTCTACTCTGGATAATAGAAAAAATGACCGTTCCCGGCAAATATTGGTCAATACTTATTTCCAACCTCTTTTACATTAAAATAAATTACAAAACTTTATCATTTTCTTTGTAATTTGGCATTAATAATTTGATCTTTTAACAGCTCTTTTTCGAGTTTATGCTTTTCTCTGGCCCGTAATTCCTGCCCAATTTGATGTTCCAGCTCAGCGTTCAAAATGTTCAATTTTACCTCATGCAACTCTTGTGTCATGCTTCTTGCTGCAAAAATATTTCGCCTTCTTTAAGGTATATTTCGATTTTAGCCGAAGCCGTTTTATGAGAGACCTTTTCCTCGAATCCCGCATGACCCATCTGACGTCTTTTTTCCTCTTTTTGACGCTGAGGAAAGTGAAAAATTAAGGCACAGCGCTCGCTTAATTATTTCGTAGTAGTTTTTCTACTTTCTAACGAGCATGACTTAAGATTCCTGTTAAATTTCCGAGCTTATTGCTCAAAGATTATCAGGAATAATGTGGCTTGTTCGCAGTACAGTTCCGAAAAAGGACCTTATTACGAATGGTCGGGAAGAAACGTCGCAAGCAGAATCCAAGGGCACAAAACCGCATCTCGCGGCATTGTCACGCGGGTTCGTAATTAGGCCCCAGTTCTTAACATTCTCAGCCTGCAGTGATGGGATTTGAGATTTCTACAATCTGTAAATGCCCATTGATAGATAATTCTACGATGCTTTATATTATTCCGGCCTGATGTGTTTGCCGAAGCAGATCCAGCTATCTCGGGAACTTCTTCTTCCAGAGGGTAACGTGGTGCCACAGCCGACTCATCAACAACTTCTGTGTCTAGACAAGACACGAAGCCTTAACCCTCCTCTGCTACGGTTGGGTCAGATCCGACCCATGCAGTTGCTTCTCTGTGCATAGTGAAGCCCCACTCCTCTTTCGGGTTCAAGGCTTCAAGTACCCTTCTAGTCCGTCGTGAGGAAGACGCTACCTCATTTGAACGTATGCCCATTATAATGTTTAAGCCGACTGAAAGTTCACTCGGGTCATATTTGACCCAGGGTAGCAAAAAATTTAGTTGAAACTTTCCAGTTGTTTTTACTTACGCAATAATAAAAATCATTATTTATGACGTCTTACTTACCAATTTCTTTGTCAGGTGTGTTAGTAGCCATCAGATCATATCGTGCACAGTGGCAAATGGCGTCTAAAAGAAAATTTTGGACTTCTGAAATGCACAATGAAGAACTCGAGCGAGAAATGGACGAAGATTATGGTAGCTAATCGGAAATTGACGATTGCGTTGCAGCGAACAGAATGATGAAGAGGATATTTTCCACCTCATAATTATATTCAAGGACTGGTTTTCTTACCCCCCCCCCAACTATTTTGAATTTTAGTGCATTTCATTCAAAAAATGCAATATTGCGCTTGTACTCATGGTGGGGGGTGGGGGTCATAATGCATTTTTTCACGTTTCAGAACCTCTTGAACACAAATCCGGTGTCCGTTGAAATTCGTATACATTTTTTTGTCTTCCGGAAACATAAAAAACTTAATGGGTCATATTTGACCCGCCGTAGCTCATGAGTGATACCACCGCACCGTAGCAGAGGAGGGTTAAATTATTTTCACAAACATGTTTCGTCAGGCCCAAAGAATTATCGCAACCTTCGGTGATTGTGATTGCTGATTGTTTTAGCGCGAGATGAAGGGGTTTCTTTAATGACACCGGATACCAACTGCTCCAATCGTATCCTTCACTTGGCAGATCGTTCCCCAAGTTTGTAGAAATATGACTCAAACTTCGACCTCCATTCTCGCCCCTCACGACCTCGTCATTTAAGAGCCCTGAGTTCTCATTCGAGTGAGCTCCAGAGGTCAGAGTTTCATAATCTGAAAAGGCGGTTAAAATCAAACGGGAAAGTGTGTGAAATCTACAAATGGGCAATGCCCGTTCAATCCATTTATTACTTTCTGGCACAGCATCTGAGTCGGCCGTATTGGCAAGCCCCTCGGCGCTCGGAAAAATCATTTGTAGGATCTTCGACTCTATTTCAGACAGCGACTGGGCATTGTTCGAACCACCTCCAGTACTAATGGTTTCTTGCCGTATTTTTGCTTTTTTTGACCTTACAATTTTCTTCAAATTTTCGTATTTGTTCCGTAGCTGAGTGTGATTTCTTGCAACGTAAATTTGTGCCTATTAAGATAAGAAGGGCCTACAAAAGTAAAATTTTTATTGATACCTCTGGTATCCTTCTTGTTTGAATTTGTCCGCAATGCCAATCCATCATTTCTCCTTTTCCCTCCACATGACTGCATCAGTCTTCTTAACCCGAGGAGAAAAAAGGTTCCGCTGGAATTTCTTTGTTGCCTGGGACCTTTTTATGAGCAATTTTCGCTATGAGAACGCTTGTTTCCATGTCCCCGCGATCATAACAGTTCTCGGGTCGGACAGACCGAATATCCTCATCTACAGCTAACTTTGACGACGTAAAATGAGCCGTAAAACGGTTAAAGACACATTAGTTCAAGCTATTTTTCAAATTACCTGTGATAAGTTAACAAAACTAGTTTATCTAATAGCCGTTTTCATCCAATTAACAGGACCATCCCATAAGAATACAGTTTTTGTTGTTAGGGAATTTTCTCCTACTGCGTGTATCTCGACACTTATAGGAGATAAGCGAGTATCATTTTTGATTTTTGTAAAGAGAATTTCATGATGATTAACTTCTTTGCTATGCATCAATGTCGTAACGTCAACGGCGAGGACGCTACAACGCATTGTTCACAAAAAGCAGTGAAGGGGTTCGAGAATATTGTCACTTTTAACGCTATTATCTCTTAAGCGGTTGAAGCTACAAAAAACTTGTCGAGGACTAATTTTTGAGGAATTTTGTCAACTTTGATTTGTTATCCGATTAGTTTTTGGGTGGGACCTACAGTTTACGAACTAGAGGTAATGAAGTGAAAAATTATGCACGTTTTGCTACGTCCAGCAGCTAGCTCGTGGGCTAGAGGCGGGGACTTTTGAGTACACCATCTCCAGACCCGTCCGAACAAATCCCAATCACAGCTTTAGAGTTACTAGCTGGTTCAATCTACGCCTTTCTAAGAAGCATTCGTTTACTAGACTATACATACAGGGTGTTTGGGGAGGAATGATCCAAATTGAAATATGTTGTAGTACTCGGCAGGGCGGATCAAAAAAGCTATATAAACATAGGGTCGCAAATGCTTTGTTTCAGAGATAGAGCCAAATTAGTGAATTTTTAGCCACTTTCCCTTTTTCCACCAATAAGTCGTCGAGACAAACCCATCGTCTAACTTAGAACCAAATGAGTGACATTTCTGAAAAGAGCACAAAATTTGCTTCAAAAATACATAGTTTTTTCAAGCTAATAACGGGTTTAAGTATCCTCATTTGTTCATCGAAAGAGGTGAAAATGTTGTTACTGAAAATTTCCGTTTTTTTTCGGCGACGATTTCATCATACTTAATCATGCCACACCATTTGGCGGAACTCGGGAAAACATGTCCATTTTGTAAGCTTTCAAACGGCTCAAGAAGATTGGCAATCAGTGCTGTTTTGACCGAGATATCGCGGTGAGTTTTCGAAAAAGCAAGGCCAAGTTCTCAAAAATAGACACTTCTTGTTCCAGCAAGAAAAAATTCACGTGAAAGGTTCATTATAATTTATTTTTGTACGACTCCAATATCCACCTCCAAAGTGACACTAAAATACATCTAATTTATACCTTCCCCCCTCTTTCCAAACGTCAATTTTTTAGCCGTCAAAATGAGTCAGAAACAAGTCACTGGATCTGTACGGTCAATCTAACGATTTAATGGCTTTTGACGGTCGATTGCGGGTATTTTTTCGTCAAAGACGTGCTTATTATAATTTTCTATGATGCCGTTTATCGTAAATGTGGCTTTGCCAGAAAAATGTTCTATCGAATTTTCAAGAATTAATGAATAAGCTGCTGTTAATTGGCAAACGGAAAAATCTAAAACAATGTTTGGTCTAGCTGTTTTTGGGTAATGATTTCAGTAGCTGTATGGGTCAAATTTGTTCATGCAGGTTTTTGTTTCAATTGTTTCCGTCACCCGTCAGGTTTGGCTTTAGGTTGTTCGTTGATCTTTTGTTTTTCTCAACGCGTTGGACATTCTTTTGTTCGATGTTCGCTTTTTCGATATTCCGTTGCTCGATGAAGCGCTTTCTGAGTAATTTTCGCTCGGCATTAGTCCCGTAAACGTGTTTAAAATGCCACTGTTGTTTTTGCATTTGGAATATTCAAATATTGTGTTTGTTTATGGTTTCTGCAATCGGAACGCTGGAGCTGCTCGAACGGAATATGGCCGGAGGTACCCACAGCGTCGTCTTCCAAGTGCAAGAGTTTTTCGGCAAGTTTTTAATTCCCTTTGCCAAACGGGTACGTTGCCGAGCTTCAGAATTTCTTCAGATAGAAGTAATGTACAGTATTAAGATGTTGACCGCATCCTGAACATGGTGGAAGCCGACCCAACAACCAGTACCCGAAGAATTGCAAGGACTTTGGGAGTGCGCCATACGCGCGTGTGGAGTACTTTACGAGAAAATGGACTACATCCTTTTCATTTACGGAAAGTCCAAAACCTCCATCCAGGTGACAATCTTCTCCGGCTGCAGTTTTGTCAGTGGATTATGGAAAACCGTGAATTGGTCTCAACAATTCTATTTACCGACGAAGCCACATTTACAAGAGACGGCATCAATAACAGCCACAATTGGCACGTCTGGCAAGACGAAAACCCGCATGCTACCGTCGAAAAACATTTTCAACACAGGTTTAGTGTTAATGTGTGGTGTGGTTTAATTGGCAGTAACCTAATAGGACCATACATCATTCAGAACCACTTAAATGGACGCAATTATCGACATTTTCTCGGAAATGAACTCCCAGCTCTCCTCGAAGATATCCCTCTGCGAGAACGAGCAATTATGATTTATCAGCATGACGGAGCTCCAGCTCACAGTGCTCGTGAAGTCCGAGAGTTTCTCGACACTTCCTTTCCAGATCGTTGGATCGGTCGCGCAGGCCCCGTGAATTGGCCGCCGAGATCTCCGGATCTAACTCCCCTCGATTTTTTCCTGTGGGGATGGATGAAAGATTTAGTTTATCATGGTGCCCCCGTAAATTCAAGGGAAGAGTTGATACGGCGAGTAGAGGAAGCAGCATTAGTAATCAAAAACCGCAGAACAGAAATTAGAAAAGCAACAAGGTCCGTCTCCACGAGGGCTACGAAATGTGTTCAAGCTGATGGGGGGATATTAACAATTTCTTTGATTTTGTTATTAAAATATTTTTATAAATAAATTTTACCTCACTATTTTACCAGCGTAAGTTATTGGTTTAATTAATTGCCATTAACAGTGAAGGGTTAATGGTAAGAAATTAGAAGACATAGACGTTATTCATTCTTCTTGTGGGATATGTAGGCTTTATACCTGAAAGTCATAAGTCCTATGTTGATGGAAGAAGTAATAATTTCCTCAAATTTAATCGTGAAAATGTGTTTCAAATAGTTTGATTTACCTCCTTCCATCATTTTGATGCCCTCCTGGAACAACATTTGATTCTCGTTCATTATGATAACTAAAAAGTGGATTTTAGGGTGGGGGGAGGGTGATGAATAGTAAGTTTCCGATCAGTTGGTATCAAAATGTTGGCTGTTAAATGAAACGTATAACAATAAATTACAATGAACCTTTCACGTGAATTTTTTCTTGCTGGTACAACATGCCTGTTTTTGAGCACTTTGCATTGCTTTTTCGAATACTCACTGCGATATCTCGATCAAAACAGCACCGACTGCCAATCTACTTGAGCCGTTTGAAAGCTTACAAAATGGCATGTTTTCCCCGAGTTCCGCCAAATGGTGTGGCATGATTAAGTATGATGAAATCGTCGCCGAAAAAAACGGAAAATTTCAGTAACAACATTTTCACCTCTTCCGATAAACAAATGAGGATACTTAAACCCGTTATTAGCTGGAAAAAACTAGGTATTTTTGAAGAAAATTTTGTGCTCTTTTCAGAAATGTCACTCATTTTGTTCTATTTTAGACGATGGGTTTGTCTCGACGACTTATTGGTGGAAAAAGGGAGAGTGGCTAAAAATTCACTAATTTGGCTCTATCTCCGAAACAAAGCATTTGCGGCCCTATGTTTATATGACTTTTTTGATCCGCCCTGTCGAGTACTACAACATATTTCAATCCGGATCATTCCTCCCCGAACACCCTGTATATGTATAGACCTTGGTATGAAACGGTTTGAAATAAAAGTTTCGTAGGCATAGAAACAATAACATTTTCGAAACTAGAAGCAGCATCAGAAGCTAATTTCATTATCCAACCTTAAACGCCACTTTATTATTATTCTAACATATTGAAATCATTGTCGACCGAAACTTGATATTTCATCCTCCGCTAAGTGCTAAACCCAGCATCGCATTATTGCGGAGCATAGCAATAAATTGTCGACCCAACCCTAAAGGCCCATTTACACGGCCAATTTTTGGCTTATTATTTCTCAATAATAAGTCTTTGTAATCGTATCGCAAAAAAATTTTTTGACCCCCCCTCAAAATTTGTAGTTTTACGTTTCAAAGTGCGTAGAATCCAAATCTGCAATAAAAAAAAAATGTCCGTCCGCCGTCCGGGCCATATCTTGCCCTAGGATTGCTCGAAAAAACTCGTTCTTTCGCACATAGACTCCATTTGGGGTCTAGGTGGTCCTAACATCTGATCAGTTTGATCAAATAACCTCCTTGGGTTTTATGGGCCAAAAGCGGGTCCAAAATGGGGATTTTCAAAGGATTTGGGGTCATAGGGGTGTGGGGTGTCGATTTTCATGTAATTTCAAGCCGGATTTCACTACATCCATGAATAATAAACCCACAGTCGAAATAATAAGGCATTGTTCGGTAATTCGCAGCGTTTTTAAGGCAATTATTGCACGAAAGCGAATTGCAGCAATAGCCGAAAAATTGCCCAGCAATAAACTCCCCAAGCAATAAGCTCACTGTTGTCCAATTCCGGCGACTACTTTTTCTTGCAATTTTTCAAGTCCACGGGGGTTGGATAGTTATTGCACGTTTTCCGCAATTTTTGGCCCCGGGCCACCAAGGGATGGGTGGCCCGGATGACAATTCTCGGAAAAGAAGAAAGGAACAATTTTCAACGGTAGTCGAAAAGTAAAAGTTGAGCCATTTTTGTTGCTCAGAAATGGAGCAATTCACTGCAATACAATTGCAAAATCCCTTAACTATCCGCTGAGGGAAACTTGCTTCGTATTGCTGCAATTTTTGTAGAAAAGAATTATCCAATAATTGCCGAATTGCAGCAATTGTCATTGCTCGTGTAAACGGGCCTTAACAATATCAAATAAAAATAAACCAAGGGCTCTCAAGTAAAACTTACATCCTCATCAATCAGAAGTGAAACCCCGTGAAAACTGTAAAATCGTAACTACAATGGCAGGGGCGTGCTATATACAATTACGTCGTACCTCCGTTTATACAAACAACGATACATTTTCTCCACATTTCTAACATTACAATAAGGCCTTTAATTTAGGTTTTATCAAGCGCTTGACGACGGAGTTCGGGAACCCGCTTGCAGTCAAATTGCTATACCAATCGTTGATTCGGAATCATCTTAAATATGCATGCATCGTCTTGGTGGGGGGTGGGGGTGAAATCTGAGATATATTTTCTTGAATCGGATCAGCGTAGAGTGACTAGGTACCTTTCTTATAAATTTGGGGTCTCTGGGCTTTCATATAGTGACAGACTTTGCTTGAAATAAGAAGAAATTGGATGTAGGGGGCTATGCGCCCACCAAACATTTACGAAAATTGCACCCAAGGTGCGGTCCAGTCTCCGGTTCGCCAATATGGTTCCACCTCTCTGCGATTTCTACTCTGATTCGCTCATTTCCTTTAAGAGGAAGATCATGGCTGATTGTGAATGAGACTACACTGGAATAATAGGTCTACTCGTTTGTCGTCCCGGACTACTCCGAGCATTACGAACACATGGTAACCTCGCGGGTTATCATGTGGAATATCGCGAAAAAATTATGAAAAGTTAGTACTTTCAGTGCTAATAGTGCAGCTCCGGACGACAAACGAATGGACCTAATGATTCTGTACCTGTGGGTAACTCTTTTTATCTGTTTGATTGTTTATTGTTTTCTCTTCGTTATTGTTATGTCGTTACTATTTATGACTGCTCTTTTACTGTCGCTGTACGCTGTTGTGCTTATGATAAATAAAATGAAATAAAATAAAATAAATAAACCATTTTAGAATGAGAATATTTTTCTTCAGATTTCAGGAAGGAGGTTTCTCTTACCTACGCACCTTGTCGGATTTCGTAATTGGCTCCAAGAAAAATCCACTGAAGATTAACCAATAATCAGAATCGCGTGTCCAACATACTTGTTCCCACGGTGCAGGTGCTCTTTTCTGTTTCACGCAACATTCTGGACAACGGAGAAAGTATAACTTTGAACATTTTTCTGTCTTTAAATGTTCTGATGACTGTCCTTTCTGCCTTTTTGAGACGAAATCATTAAACTGTGGCCCCCGTTTAAAATCACTTTTGTGTCCCGTTTCGAATGGCTTCTGAGAAAAAAAAAAAAAAAACAAGAAAACAAAGGAAGAACGAATTGGTTAGTTTTGCACCTTCCGTCCCAGAGGATCATCATCATCACAAACGAGAGCCCTCAATCTGTTAAGTGTCAATTACACGGTTCTACCCCTGTCCCAAACAACCAATATCGGTCGGTACCTTTTTGACGGAACCTACATTTTTTTCGTTTAATTGGTTTACCTGGAAACTCCCAGCTTCCAGGGTTGGGGGGAGGGTTAAAGTGTAAAGCCGATGACAAAGCAAAAACGGCACCTGTGACTTCAAGAAGAGAGGGGGTACCTCGTCGTCATTTTTATTGGTAAACTTGTGATATTGGGGCGTTGGGGTGGCGGACTCTCCCGCTTCATCACCAGAAGCCAAGGCTCCAGGTCATTTTAAAACGTAGTAGTTGTAATTTACAGCCGTTGAGAGACCTTTTAACTTTTTTAATATCTCTTGTGATATTTTTCATTGCAGCGAGGTCTGCAGCTCTAGGACTAATATAATTTATAAAGTCTAGCTTAATTAAAAGAAAAACGCCCCTTTCCTTTGTGCTGTATGTCCAACGCACGGTGTTTCCAGTTGGCCCCCATAATTTTGTTTCTAATAATGATTTATTGTACTTATCTATATAGGGAGCAGGTACCTATTAAATGAATGTTTCTCCTTATACCATAGCTACTAACGCCAGCTATCCAGTAGCTATTCAAGTAAAATTTAATGAGAACCACAGCTATTAAACACTTTTATATTTTCTTCGGCTACACCAGTATTATGCATGACGACCCCTGCTAATGAGCGTTCAGAGGGGTTAAAATAAAGATAAAGAGGGTATATGTAAAGAAAGGGAGAGACCTAAATCCTTTTTGATTGCCATGAAACGCCCAAAATTACGGTATGAAATTGTTGGATCCGATTTGTACTAATTGGATCAAGACCTCTCTTCCATCATCAAAGTCACACACTTTGCCCTGCACGCAAAGTCAGTGAATGTACTTAAGTAGAATTTAGTGGTGGAAGAATTAAGAAGGAGGTCAAATTGTGCATTTCAACCGAAGGGAATAGTATATTACGAGTGTGAGAGTTAGCTATTTTTCCTACACCAGGGCCCTATTGCACAATGTTTTATTAGCTAATATTACAGCTGTTTTATTAGCTAATATTAGCTATATTATTAGCTAATAAAACATTGTGCAATAGGGCCCAGTACACCAACATTAATATACAAAAATATAAATTACGAAGGCTACGAACGACACAACGTTCTCGATACAACATAGCGTCCAACTGGCGGCGACTAGCAAAAGTACGGAGCGTGCGGAATTAGCGTGTGGAATAATTCTGCAAGCTGGGAAATTCGACGGAGCGTGCGGAATTAGCGTGTGTAATTGGCGTAAGAGGCTGATTCCAGGCGGGGTGTAGGAAAAATAGAATTCTTGCATCTGCAAGATATTTTGATGGTAGCTAGTAGGTACATAAATAATTTTCAATCACGAGCTTAAACCCCGAATCACTTCTTAATTTTTATTTGGTTGATGAGGTACCAGTGGCACACCATTGGGAGTCAGAGAAATACTCTGAAACGTTTGTTTCAGTAGCGCTGTCAAATGATTGTTTACGTTTGTTTAGCCCTGCAAAATAGTGACTCCCGTTAAATCGCGCAAAATGTGCGCTGCCACCTTTACGTTACGGCCCACATGAATAAAATCTTTTTTATTTCGGACACAATATCGTTTGTTAACGTTTGCTTAGCCCAAAGTCCCGTTTGGTCCGCCACATGCTCCATCGTGAAACGATATTTTTTTTTTGTGGGGTGTTTGGGCGCGGTGGCGGGAGGTTATGGCCTGGATCGGCTGTGTTTGTCAATTGAGTGTTGTTCGAGGAGCTCATTATTTTCGTCCGGCTCAAAGCAAATAAGCACTTTGAAAAAAATAGCCCATAAACATACATTCTTAGGCGATTTTGGTAAAAGTGCCGAGAGGATTTTTCACACGGGGAATCCGACTCAACTTAAAAAGTCACCCAATGCGTAACAAGAACTGAAAAGTAAACTTATTTCAAGTTTTTTTAAATAAGAGCAATAACAGTAGCACACTATACGACAATCGCCGGGACCTGGGACGGAGAAGTCGTTGGTTTCTTGTTGAACTCAATCGGGGACCATCAGACACTAGCAGCCACCCAGTCACGCGACAGCAACTCCCTAGACTGTCACGTAAAAGACGTACGAGTTGAGAGAGAAAAGACTCGCCGCGGCATCGGCAGTCGTGGAGCAAATCTCGTTACTTTCCTAGTCGCCAGTCGCGGCGTTGCCCTGTGGTAGCGGCGGCAGTCGTCTCGTGTGTTAATACCCTAAGAGCAGTGGCGTAGGTCCTGGAGGGGGGGAATCAGATTAAAATATCTGCACGTCAGGGGGGGGGGGGGGTCATTTCACATTTTAAATTAAAGAAATATTCGAGTAGTCACAACCATTTTTTATCATTATTTATTTTTTCGACTAGTTTCGGGGAAGCTCCCCATTCTCAAGAAACCAGCTGCCTTAACAGAAGAAAGATACAACCCCCACATTCCACCATTCCAGGATGGTACCTTCTTGCACACACAGGGTACACCCTTGAATCTACTGGACATCTTGCTGGTCCGTGTCCATCGTAGACTTGTCCGAGAACAAAATTATTACTATTAATTCGAGAATTTATTTCTTTTCGATGAATTCTCCCCCGTTTTGGAATGAGTAGAGGCCGATCGATAATCGATAATTATGATATAATGCAAAACACTCGCTTTTAGACGATAATGTCATATATGGCCATATATGCCATATATATATGCCATATGGCATATATGGATAATGGCATTAATGGCCATTCAGTAAAGTTGAGGGGAACCGGCTATATACATTTTAGTCAAATGAGAATTCTCCACGGGACTCACGTGATCGGCTCACACCGAAATACTCAGAGAAAATGACCCTAAAAATCACTGAGATAAGGCGGGGTGATTTTGGAGGAAATGACCAAAATTTAGAAATGGACGAATCCGGGCGTCGTCAACCCCATTATCAAGGCATCCTGGATTCCTGGCAAAGACAAATCTCTCTGTCACATGTTAACACAAAATTCTTAAAAATCCTGAGGTCTGACGCACATGGAAACTTGTCTCTCAACTCTTCTCGATGTTGAGAAACAAGTTTCCAAGTACAAACGTCCGTCCTCAGGATTTCTGGGAATGTTGTTTTGACATATTCGAGACAGAGAGATTTGTTTTTGCCTGGATGCCTTGATAATGGGGCGCATATCCCGAAACTAGTCGGCAAAAGTGCAATAAAATGAATGTTTTTACTTTAAAAAATCATGTAATTACCTAAAGTTTACTTCAACATTCACTAAATAATAAAAATTAGCACAGTCCACTTTCGCCCGCTTATAGAAGCTGAACCAATTTTCCGCACTTGATGATCATGCAATCCACAGGCCAGAAGTCCAAGGAAGCGGCTCGGTACACGCGGACTTCACCGGGCCGCTTGGAGTTGAGAAAATTTGTCTAACTGCAAAGCGAAACGCTCATTTTTGGACATTTGTATATGAGTTGCTTCTAGCCTAATACTGAGTTGGAATTCTTCGAACATTTCCACCTTCAGCAAATATTATGCCAAACGGCGCGGCGTCAGCAGTAACTGTGAGTGGTTTGAGCGACCTCCAATTTTTTTACATATCGTTTAAAGTACTAGTAGTACTTTTCGTTAACTCGAGATAACTGTCAGCAAATATTCTTTAGATCAGTGCGATTGGTAACTGTGTGCATTTTCAGCGTCCTCGGATAATTTTCTTCTTGCGGGTTTTCCGCAAATTAGATCCTCCCTAGTCTGACGGTAGGAGAGAGGAAAGGAAATGCACTTGAGCGCTGACTCTTTTGGAACACTTCACAAATAAACGCACCCACACACTGATACATTTTAGTGGGGCAAGAAAGATGAAGAAAATTAAAACTTGTAGCTCTGGGGGGGGGGGGGTCTATCCCCGTATCCCTCCCCGTACCCGTACTTACAAACGTGGAGGTCGGAGGCCCGCTTGAGGGTGAGGGTCGATGGCGATGCCTATTGTACCCATACTGAAAAAAAAGCTATTTTTACTACCGGCAACGGGACCTTGCGGGCTATTCTTCACAAGAGGAGGAGGATATAATCCTCGGGCGGATCCTCCTCCTTTTTAAGGGGGAACTGCAGTGATGATTCCTCGACCCCCTCCAATCTTTCCTCGTCTACTACTCGGCATACATTTTCTGGCCTTATTTCTGCCCCAATCCTGGTTTTTAAGGACTCGTTTTAATCTTCAGGAAATTCCGCATATGCAGTAGTTTTCCTTTTTTCAAATAAGTCGAAAAAAAACGTGAAATTACAAGGTAAAAGTTCAAGGCGAATTTAAAATATCTTCTGGGATGAAATTTCGAGAAGAATCGAAATCGAAAGAATCGACCCCAGCACTATTAAGCACAAAACATTACACAAGACTCAACTTGTGAACAGCGTAGACTCCATCCATCTTTTGAATAACATAGTTAGTTCTGCCCAAAATCTTGATACACATTTTCATTGCACATCAAATAGAGGAAAACTCGTTTTTTCGGGTATTTTCGTTCGTAACTCAAAGAACATTGATTTTAGAGAAACGAACTATACCGTGCATTCGATTCAGAAAGGTCAGTGGTGTACGAGGTAGGTCCTAGGGAGGCGGATCGCCGGGGGCGCGGAGGGCCGTATCAGAGGTCCCCAGAAGAGCATGCAAATGTAAAAATGTCGACTTTAAGGTTTCATGCTCGTGAAGAGGAGAACGAAAACGCCAATTCTCGGCTTCTGAAGGTAACTTCATGGCTCATCACTGAGAAAAAAACAGTAAAAATCATGGGTAATTAGCGGCTAAAATTAAGAAAAATGCTAAATCGTGGATAAAATTGGGAAAAATTGCTCATTAGCGGCTAAAATCAGGGAAAACACGAATTCACGACAGATATTCAGAAAAATCGCTAAGTCGCGACTAAAATGGAGAACAATTGCAAATTCACGGCTAAAGTAGAGAAGAGACGCCGAAGTGAGGAAAAACGCATATTTCGCGGTTAAAGAGGAGAAAACCCAAAACGCCCGGGGGCAGCCAAAGCTGTATCACAGTTGTTATATTTTTAACCATAAATTCTCAAAATCATGAAAACAAAATATTGAAGAAGAACAAACAAACAAACATGGATTTTAATTTTCTTGGGAATTTTCCGGGAAGAAGTTTATTCGAAATGAGGAATTAGCCGGGCTGATGAAACTGTAACTGTGTCCAAGGCCGGCACTAAAAGCCACTCCACAGTTTTAAGCCCACCGGGAAATTGTCTTCAAATTTCGGACAGTGAAGGCGTCACCAGGCTCAATAGTGAATAAATGCAAAAGACGATTGGGGGAGAGAAAAACTTGTATAAAAGGAGTCGTTTTGACGATAAAAAAAAAAACAGTTGCTTTTCGTTTTCCTCCCTCGCTCGACCCTCGAGTGAAATGAAAGACGTGTTGAGTTTATTGAATAAAAGAGTATACCTGTAGGCGAGACTTTGGTGCCCGAGCTGCGAGTTCATCGGACAACCTCTCGGCCCAATACAACCCCTGAGTGCTCCAAGCAACGACCGCTAGACTCGGCCTCAACACCCTATATTTTGGGGTCGGTTCTACATTAAATTGAAGTAATCTTATTGGCAGCAAATAGAGTGCGCAAATAGATTCAAATTTTTGTGTACGTTTTACATAATTGAAAAATTACTGTGAAAATGTCTCTTACTGACAATTTTATCTTGGGAATCAGTCGGGTGCAATTGTGTTGTCTTAGGGAAGGATTTATTTGCGCGTGTGTTCGTGATAAAATTCGAAACAAGCTGTATCACAGTTGTTATATTTTTAACCATAAATTCTCAAAATCATGAAAACAAAATATTGAAGAAGAACAAAGAAACAAACAAACAAACATGGGTTTTAATTTTCTTGGGAATTTTCCTGGAAGAAGTTTATTCGAAATGAGGAATTAGCCGGGCTGATGAAACTGTAATTTCCCCCCGTGAATTTCTCTTCTTCGCTGCCCTTGAAACTATCTTCATCGCTGCCCTTGAAACTATCTTTATCGCTGCCCTTGAAACTATCTTCATCGCTGCTCTGGGGGGTCACACTCGTGTACCGTACTGGTTTCGTAGGATTGAGGCTCAGAGCGAATCGTAGTTCTAGGGCAAAGGCTTCACTCAGGGGAATCTGTGGGAAAAAATATGTTATTCAAACTAGTTTCGACAGGCAAATAATTTTGTTGATACCTCCTCGTTAACGGCAACCTTCATCACATTCCAGAGAAATTCTAGTACGGATATGACGAACGATACGCCACACCCTGCGATGACGACGAGAAAAACACCTCCAACTTCTTCTATCCCCAACTCATCTGAATTTTCTTCCGAATCTTCGTCTTTCTGAGCCTGGAAAAAAAAGGGAATGGACATTCATTTTACATTATTCACGATTATGATCACATCTTGTCAGGTGAAGGAGATTCAGAAATTCTTTTTAAAATATTTTATTTTTGTGTTTCAATTATTAAGCCCAATTTACACGTGTAAGTTTTTTGATCAAAGTAGCCATTAAAAAAAAAAATCCAACAATTAACTGTTTCAATTCAGTTTGAACATATTTTGGATCAAAAAACTTACTCGTGTAAAACAGGCTATAAACAATTGAAAAAAAAACCTTAAACGTAATGACGCCATGAGGCATGAGGCATAGTGATGAGCAAGAATGGTCTTGCTCCTTGCAGTCTAGAAAGAATCTTGCAACAAGAACAAGACCAAGACTTGATTGTGGATGCAAGACCAAGACCAAGACTTACCCTGCGAGAACAAGACTCCGGGAATGTGTCTAGCGCAAGAACAAGAGTCTTGTGCAAGACTCTTGCAATTTCTTGCAAAAAAAAAAAAAAAATCGGAATGATTTTTAAGAAAAGCTAGCCAGTTTGACGGGAAAAGGGAGAGGGCTCTGAAGACGCTTATTCGGCAAAAAGCGCGCTCACAGACAAAAAAGGTTGAATCCTTCTCTGCCACTCTTCATCATCTTTTTTTTTTTTTTCCGGTTTCCTCTTTTTCCGTACCGAGTTCTTACGAAACACAAGTCGTTCTCTCCGCGTTGCGGTGAAGAGAAAGAAGTGACAGCAAAGACCACCTGCTATTTCATCATCGAAAAGTAAATTTAAATAAATTTGTACTCTTAAGTGAAAGATACGAACAGAAGCGTGGAATCTGCAAACTGTGGTTTTCTCGAGGAAAGAAGTTGAAATGAACGAAAAATCTCAACACTTCGGACGGGGGCTGAAAAATCGCCGTATGCCATGCGATTTTCCTGGCGCTTCTAAATTCGGCTCAAGAATTCAAGACAACAAATGCCTTCAATTATGGGCGGGGGAGCAACTCAGGTTATTCCTCGCGAATCCCGTCCACCTCCGTCCAATCAACCCTCGTCTACTCCACGAGTTATAGAGCAATAATCCCGTATTTCTATGTAACCCTAGATCCCTGCGAAATGCAGACTCTTCAATTTTGTACTAGAATAAATAGTCTAGGAAAATAGAAAGACAGTCAGTCGATTGGTGTAACGCGTAGAGATAACTTGTGCGGAAAAATAAAATAAAGTTTTTTAAAAACCATTTTTGTCGTTCGGACCATTTAACTCACGGATTACACTTTCTCGCCTTATTTATGCACCTATCCTGGTTTTAGAGACTCGTTTCAATCTCCGTTTAGGGCGCATCTACCCAGTTCGGTCACTTTCGGGGGAACGAATTTCAAACAATTTGTTAGTCGGTTTTACCATTTTTTGGGTTTGGATAGTCCAAGGAATTTTTTTTTTTTTTTGAGCGAAAAGTCCGTCAAACCAAACCACTTTTTCGGCGCGAATGGTCAATGCAATGTTTAGGACGAAAATTGTCGGCATGACCCTTTTTAGGGCGTGGAACAGTCGATGCGATTTTTTGTACGGCATGAATCTTTAAATTGACATTCTAGAGTCCGATACTGGTCAGATTTGGACTTTTTAGAGAGAGGAATGGCCAGTTTGGTCATTTTCGAGCACGTACAGTTGGTTTTGCCATTTTTCATGGCCTGAGTTAGGAGATTGAGGGGTTAGGAAATTGGGTGGTGAGAGGCAGGGGACGGTTCATGATGAAGGGTGTTGATGGTAAAGGGAGGCATTAACAAATCATTATGTAGGTACATTAATTCTTCTTGCTACTGTTTATTCTTATGATTTGAGGGGGGTGGGTCAATATGACCTCTGGATGCGCGCTAGTCATCGTTGACAGCGGCCAAATCCGTCGCACCAAAAAAGTTACGGATTTATTTCCCTTATTTTTAACTTCCGAGAAAGAGCAAGTAAGTTCATAGTAGTGACCGTCCCCCCTCCCTTCTAGCGTGCAAGAGTCTTGCGAGACTCTTGCTCAAGACCAAGACTAAGCCTGCGAGACCAAGACTGAATTGTTAATGCAAGACCAAGACCAAGACTGTCAAGTCCTGGTCTTGTCCTTGCTTTTCACATCACTAAGAGGCAGTGTTTTTGTTTTTCAAGTGATTGATCAATTACACCTTCTAATTGTACTAAAAAATTAATCTAAACTGTAAAATTTAGCAATATAAGTAGGTATGTTGACTCACACTGCACGGTGGTTTGCCGTGGGACTGCTTCCACCATTTATCTTTCAATTCAGCGAGCTTTCCCGACTCTTGCATTTTTAAAATTGAGCCGCTTATTGGAATCCGGTACTGAAAGTCTGAGATGCAAAAAGAGGAAGAGCTTTTTATTTGTACATTATTTATCTGCAGACGGCACTTGATCCTATACTTTGAGTCATTGCGATGCCGTATCCCTTAGAATCCAGGAGACCTCCAACTTGCATCAGATCGCAATGCTTTTCAACTTGGTATTCAATTGTTGTGGACTCCATGAAAAATGCGAACATTCTGTTTCCTTTCAGAACACGTTCTACACCCTCGTCATTCGTTTTAGTGAATACTGCTGGTCGTGAGGACTCCATTATGCTAAACATCTTGTGATATAGGCTGTTATTGCTGTCCTGCAAAAAAAAACCCTCGGAATGAAGGAAGAGTTTCACTTAAATTTTTTCTTATTTGCTATTATTCATAGTTTAATTAATTCAACGGCTGTGTACGATCCGGTCTTACTGGTGATGGCGGGGAACCACACTTTCTCGCCACGATAAAAAGATGATTTTTTTTATCGCCGTCTATAAAATAAAAATAACAGGAGGAGAATAAAGAAACTCAGGAAATTAATAAATCATCTCTCATCCTCATGTCTCTCTCATCCTCCAAAGCAAAGTTGTATAGAACCCAAGTTCTTCCACTCATCACGATTGCTATGGTAACGGTGGTTATTTATAAAATTTGAAATTTTGATCCCGTCAGAGCGCTCTTACAACATTTGGTCTCAACTTTTTCTTTAATAAAGTGTCTGCTTCACAAACTACATGTGAAGCAAATAAAATTACAGCTGGATTTTGGACATTTTTCGTTTTCACTGATAGAATATTTTTTTATTTATTTCGATTCTTTTCCATACATTTTCTTTATAAAACAATTCAATTTCAAATTCCGTCGTGTTTCGTGCCTCGGTGTAAAACCCAGCTCAGCCAGAGACACTGTAGATAGATGTCCGCCGTTTGTGAGTCGAAGGTAGAGCGCAAATTTTCAAGGTAAAAGTTCAAGGTGGGTTTCAAGTTATTTTGGGGACAAAATTTGGAAAATGTATACAAAGCATTTTATGTACAATTTTCTGTAGATTGGAATGAGTACTTGAAATCCGTGCAGCACAAATAAGGCGTGAACAATTATGCCATGTAGTTGACGAAGGCTGTTTGGAGGGGGAGAGGTATTCTATCTGCGTGAAACTAGCCCTCAACGTTCGGTCTGCATAGGGGATGGAAGAAACACCATGCTCACCTGACTCTTGAGAATGCCCAGGATCTCGCTGCACTTGACAAAACATCGTAAAACAACAACGTTTCAATAGATATACAATAAACTTTTTTTAGCTCAACGGAAATCTTCTTCAGCTTTAGTCTGCTTGAACCATTCATCCACTATTCACCACTATTCGGGTCGTGATTGACCCGATATTCATATTTTTCATTTGGTTTAATAAACTATTATTTTTTATTTGTTCATAAGCGTTTTCCGAACCGCCAAATTTTGGGACCAAATGTCATGTAGCACTCTGGCGGGAACAATTTTCCCTCTAGCTTTAGTGACCACGCGTTATCAGAAGAGAAATGACTTGGTATCTATACGACTTTGCTTCAAAGAAAAAAATGCTCGTAGTTACGCAATATTATGTTACATGTATTGAACTAATTTACTCTGAAAAAATTAAAAGTGGAGCCACCAGCGAGAGCACCGTATTTGATTTTTGTCTGCGAGCCCAAATCTTCCACGTTCTGAATGGTCGACTCCATCCGGCTCGTAGTAAGGGAGGCGGCAAGATTGGCCGTGTACGACGACACCATGATAAGAACGAAAAATGACCAGAGACCCGCCACGACACGTGTAGACATTGCTCTGGAAAATAATTAGTACCGAATCAATTGAACAGATAGAGAAATTAATTGCACAAACTAATCAAATTTTCATGATGTTATAGATTCAATTATTGTGTTCTCATTCTCAATTAAGTACAGTTGAGAGGGGAGACCTTCCACAATATTCTCTCCACCTAACTAAGCCAAGCTGCATCTAACACGCATCATAAACTCCATCAGTTCACAACCTAACTAATTAGAATTCTACTCGAATGCTTTGTTGGGTAATTCTCTTCTCAAAAGTATGCGTTTGACATCATGTCTACAACTTGGCCTTATGTTTCTCTTATTTGAACGTGGTCAGGATATAAATGAAGTGAATAAATGGGAAGTAAAGGGCAGAGCTTTAGGTAGACGCCGATATGGATTCATGTAAAACTGGAACGCGCATAAAAATCAACAGATAGGTCTTTAGGGCTTATAATGGTTATTCAGGATGAAGGTTTAAAACAAAGCCATTCTTATTCCAAGTTTTAAAACTTCTTTGCCAGCAAATCGAGTAAACCCTTCATAATATTAGCAATAGCTGCACCGGTGTAGAAAAAACTTTGTGTTGATAATAACGCTACACTTCAGACTGGAGATTTCAAAAGTTCACTCCATTGGAAACAAAAAGGAGCAGATGAAAAAAAGAAAAGAAAAAAGGGATTCTTGGGCTGAGTTTTGGAGAGAGTGGAAGCAAAGAAAAAGGCTCTTCAAAGAAAACTCCGTATGGCCCTAAAAAGTCGGCAAACGACCCTATTCTATCTTCGTCTTCGCACTGATCAAATAGTGGACTCAAGGAATTTCTCAAGGATTTCGCTCGAGAAACCATAAAAAAGAATAAAAACAACGACTATACCACAATAAAAATGGAGCTAAGAAATCGAAGCTGACAAAGAGTTGAAAGTAAAAATGTGGAAACTCAAACTTCTGATTTTGACGAATTTATTCAATGACGGATTTTTTTAAAAGAATAATAATAGTAATAAAGAAAAATCGTTACTACTTGTTTAGCAAAAAAACTACGTTTACAGAAATTCTAAATTGGGTTTTACGATGAATGGCTTAGTGCTTTCCTGTCAATCCAGAAATCATCTTCACCCCCCTCCAACTCCCATCATCTTCACCTACTTCTAACAGGAAGACATGGCCAACGAAATTGAACGAGTTTTCACGTGACTGCAGCGTGTAAAGAATGAATTTACTGGCCAAAACAACAAGAACACCAGTGATGAAAAACTTTTTATCGTTACCAGTGAAAAAAGTGGTATTTCCCTCACAGTAACCT
Organism: Corythucha ciliata; assembly: GCA_038030265.1. Taxonomy (NCBI): domain Eukaryota; kingdom Metazoa; phylum Arthropoda; class Insecta; order Hemiptera; family Tingidae; genus Corythucha; species Corythucha ciliata. Next base: position 23,484,956 of record CM075941.1, on the reverse strand, counting down.
CCCTGCGAAAGTAGAACTTTGCCTCTCAAGAGAGGAAAAATATTTTTCCTCGCTGCAGTGAGGAAAAGTTGAAAAGCCAGGCATAAACAGCAGTAATTCTTCACTCTTCAGATAGCATAATGGGAACTTCTCTCCTTTTGTGGCCTTCGCTTATTTCTCATGGAGTGCGGTGTGTTTTGTTATGGTTGGGTGACTTATATAAATTTTTTATTTGATTTATCGTTTCGCACAAAAACAAAATGTTATTTTTGATTTTTTGTTTATTTAATAATTTTTTCCCCCAATTGGGAACGCGAAAAATATCGTTCACAACTCGGGAAAAGTGGAAATTCACCCGACTCGTTGACGTAAACGTCACTCGGCTGGCGCCTCGTGAGCTTACGACAACTCTCGGGTAAAGATCTCGTTGGGAAATGTAGGTACTATTTTGCGTTTTCCTGCGTGTGAAGTTCAAGTTTACAGGCAAAATACAACACAACACAAGAAGTACAACTGCAGGAAGTAGAAAGATACACACCAGTGATGTAAAAAATTTACCTCTCTGGTGTGTAGTGGCGTAACAATTTTACCTCACAGAACAGGGAAAGACGGTGGTGGGACGTAACTAGACAATCTGACGTGACTAAGGCACTATAAAACCCGAGTACTGCAACACGAAAATCGGAACCATACTTGGTCCCTCGTATGATTATAATTATCACCTGATCTCATTGACAAGTAGGATATTTTTATTTATTTCGACCGCGTTCCGCGTTTGTTTGCTGTTACGATGACAATTTTTTCATTCATGATATTTTGTTTACCCTAACGACTGAGGGACCAAATATGGCGCTGAAATCCGTGTTGCAGTACCTGTGTTTTAAAGGTTCTCTAACGTGACTAGGCTTCCGCTTTATAACTATGTAGTTGACCGAACGTTATCAATTGCACACGAATGAAAATTGACTCTGTTTTTATTAGGCTTATGTCAAAAACTGGGTAGCTAGCCACGAGAAAAATACTTTACACAACTCCTGAGGGAGTAGAATAGCCTCGTGAGCCAAACAAAACTCGCTTGCAAAATACTACTTCCCTCACTCGTTGTGTAATATTATACTATTACCTCACTGAATAGTATTGTACATTATGTAACGAGTACCTATCGAAAGTGAGTAGCCAGACGTGAATTGTTGTTTTTATATCCTTTTCCAAGTCTGGTTCCTTTCAAGTATGTATTAGCAATAGTATATTAGTGTATTATTTATATTAGTACAGTGGACGCCGCTTATAAGACTCACGGTTATAAGGTTCAGTCGCTTATAAGACTCAAAAATGGCTTGAACGGTCCGGACGCATCCGAATACATTGAAAAAAAATCGGTTATAAGACTCACCACTCCGGATATAAGACTCAGTTTAACCTTGAGCTCTTATCGAGTTTCGTCTTTCCGTGCGCATGGTATCTCGAATCATATCGGTTAGTCTCCATTCGAGTCGTCGAGAAAATCATTTTTTCCAGTCATTTTTCTAGTCTTCTTTTTCTAGTCTTTTTGTGGTTTTGATTTTTTTCGAAATGTGTTCAAGACGCGCTCTTAGTTTGAGTTGCTTTTTACTTAAATGTATAAATACATACATACAAATAACTTTACCTTCGCCTGTGTTAGTACCTTTTATTGACATGCAATGAAGTTGAATTGAGAGTTAAAGAGATGATATCAGTTCAATGCCCCCCCCCCCTACCACTATTCGCTTATAAGATTCATCCGTTTATAAGACTCACCTTTGGGTGGTCCCAAAGTGATTCTTATAAGCGGCGTCCACTTACGGAATCTGAAATGCCCATTACGACCAGGTATCGTACGCTATTTTTTCTACAGCCATTAATAATTTTTGCCATTTTCAAGCACGATGGTAACACGTACTCACCAAATCTCTAACGGGAAGGCGCTAATTTTTCTTGGAAATATTTCCGTTTCGTTCATTATTTTCAAACAAGTGAATTTCGAAAATAAATGGTCCTTCTAGAGAAATCATTCATAAATCTTAAAGAACAGTCGGACCCTGGCTAAAATTACTGCACGATATTTCATATTTCCGCACTTGTTATGAAATGTACTAATTTCGCACTGTTTTTTAACCGGGTCCGAGTACTGGAGTTTCTGGGGAGGGTGAGGAGATTTGAGGAGCCGTGCTAGCCCCTCCGAGTCCGGGACCCATTGGGTATGACGTAGGGGCCCAATTGGTGGCCTTGGCGTAACCGGACTCGGCTTGGCCGGGACGGCACCCCCCCCCCCAATAAAAACAAAAGAAAACGGTTTTTTAACCACGTGCTTCAAAAATAGTTCGGAAGCATTCATTTCCACGCTGTTTTTCAACCGTTTTCCTACACGAACTATAATTGTTTCATTTTTAATTTTATTTATTTGCTATTGTTTTCTCGCAGTCGCGTGAAAAACGTCATAAATTACTCGTAGGAAGTGGATTTAACGTTTTTTTGTTTTTATTTATTGGGCTCGGCCTCCCCCTCGCTCGCCAAACAAAAAACTCCCAGGTAACGCACTATTTTCCTGACTTGTAATGTAATATACTATTTTGCTTGACCAGTCAAATATAATTATTCCACTACCCTTCAACAGCGTCGAGCATCAACTAAATTAGGATGAACGGTGTATCCTCGTTACTCGGTATTACTGTGTACTCGTACGGAATGAGCAATTTTCCGCTCTAGTATCCTAATAAATACTATTACGCCACTGCTTGTGGCGTAAAGTGGAATCCAAATCGCAGGTCGTACCGTTCATCTCAGGTTATTGCAGTTTCACGACGCTGTTCATGGTGTAGTGACACATATTTAGACGGCCAAGCGAAAAATGGCATTCACTACTCACGAGGAGCGTCTTTACGAGTTTGTTGTTAGGAATTAGCCAAACACAACTCGCGCGTAAAGTGTATAGTTTTCCTCACACGTTGTGAACAATCGATAATATACCTATTAGTTGGACATTTATCACAGTGCCTCACATCACCATTTTTATCACAGGGTGCCAGTGCTCAGGGTGTTTGGTGTTGAAGGGGACGGGGTGTGGCTTGAGTGGTTCCTATTACCCAGCCTATAAAGGAAAAATCTAGCAATCCAGTGTTCTTTACTGGCACTACAGGTACTTACTGTGGAGCGTGATCTGAACCCTGCTGCATAATGGATCCAGTGTTGTGCCAAAAAGCGTTCAACATTTTGCACTGATTTTCGAGTTCTTCAGGGCTCTCGCAGGGGCGTGGATTTATCCATTCCGCTGGAGCAATTCTTAGAACACAGAAAAAGAACAAAACATTTCATTTTAATTTCCTAAAAAATGCGAGAAGCAGTTTTACCTTGATAGGACATACAGATGAAGGGACACACCCAAATAAACCGTGGCAACACAAATCCACACGTTGATGGAGAACGGTAGGAGAAAAGAGAACAAATCGGGCGGGCGCTCTAGAGGCTTACTGTACAATATGCTTATTCCTGGAAGAATTGCAACTTTTTTTAATAGCATCACTGTGAAATTTTTGCAGAGGAACTCACCGAGCGTCATAAATGGCTTTGTGAAGTCTACCGCGCTTCTTCTTTCGTAAGTTATAGTCAAATCACAAATAGCAAGATGCGCTCGCTGAAAATGCCGCACGTTGTGAATGAGATGCAGATATTGAGAGACATTCATACTCACTCGATCTCGAAGTTCTCTAATTAGTCCGTCCCATTGTTTCGTCTCTTGATTAAAAGCACCGTACTTATTGTCCGGAACTAGGACAAGCTTATAGTTAAAATTCAAGTCATTAGCTATTTCTGCGATCAAGTCCTTGGAGTATCCTTCGTAGCGATCGTTTCCCTCAGCATAAGCGTCTTTAATCGTCAGATATGGCTCGCCCTGTAATTTAACATCAATGTAAAAGAACTTGTGTGGACCTATCATGAACAAGGAATCAGCATTGAAATGCCAACTTACGAGCCGTGAAACTACTATGAAAGTCTTGTTGGCCATGGATAACTGTAATTCGCTGCTCATTTCTGTCGTTGTACGCGTATACGTGATGACTCCGTCCGTGTTCCACGAGCCAATTTTTCGGAAACCTGTTTTCGTTAATTGAATTATGTCAACAGAAAAAAAATTTCGACGCCCATTTTCATCGAACGAAATTTTCCCAGTCATGCCTTCCATTTGTATCTGTCAAAGAACGTGTGCATTTTTTATCGCCTAAGAACTGGAGGGATGTAATTTTTGGAGGAAAAAATGGTTTACAGATTTCATCAAATGAGACATTCTCAGGCCCTGCTCCCATACTTCTTGTTGACTGGAGCATGGTGTAGATCGTACTTCCAAGTCTTCTTTAAAGTCTTGAATTGCCCGGCCGTACACGTTTACAGCATCATACATTAGGGCCACATCGGTCTGTTTCAGTTTTTTAAGAATAATTTGGGGTAGAAGTGAGAAAGTGGGGCGAAAGCTTACTTTTATAGCGTCAGGCTTAAGGCTTAATACTCTCCCTTCAGCTGATTCTTCCGCCTCCCAATCGTGGTAAGCAGCCTGGAAAGCGTTCCCAGTGACGTCTGTTAATCGTATGGCAGTTATATTGGTTGATCCGCAATTAAATTCTCCGTAATCGATCGTATGGGCATCCTGGAAGGATTGCTGGTTATTTATAATTGGAATTAGAGAATGGAGAAAGTGGATAAACTGACCAACGTCGTGAGGATATAACTATTGTATTCATCCATCATTTTGACTTCTTTAGCCTGTTGGAAAATGGGTAAAATCTTTTCGACGGAGCAGTCCAACACTATTTTCGCTCCTCCCATCTTCTGTATTTCTTTCAATAGCGGCCTGCGAACAGTTTCCTTGTCTGAAAACCGTAACAATAATAGGGAATCCAAAAGCTTTCATTTATTGTGTTATTTTATTTTTTTAATACCTGTAATCAGGTTCTTCGTCGTCTATAATTTTTGGGAGTTGCCACGCCGTAAACGGCACTCGGCCCTCAGACGTAAGCTCGCGGTCCACTTTGATCAACTCTTGAAGACGAATTAAAGCACTGTCGTCATCGTATATGACTGTGTACGTTTCCCAGTCCATGTCCTTGACTATTGCCTTTAAAGCCTACAAAAAAAGAAGAAGAAAAAAAGAATTGGACTGATTTGCTTCAACATTTTCCACCTGTTTGCGCACACTTTGGGTCAAAGAGTATATCAACAATTTTATATGTATACGCTCTCGGGGAAAAGATTTGTGCTTAATGTTTCATCTTCTGTATCATCCACAGCCCGGTGGAGAGAAAAAAGGAAGCGAAGGGAGAAAAGGGAAGTGAAATGCGAAACACAGGAAGCAAGTGGTACGGAATATTAAAAAGGGGTAACTTTATCACTAGTGGTAAGGAAAAAGGGGAAAGAAGTAGAGGGTGCAATCGGAAAAAGAAAATGAAAAATTCAAAACACATTTCGGATTTACATTGAAAATGAACTCAAATGTACCTGAGCCAGTATGGACGGCGGTGGGTAAAGATTTAAACTTATACGACTCGGTTGGATAGATGATACAACGTCCCAGTGGGTTTGTATGTGAGGAATACGAGCTCGTTCGGTGATTGATCGAATAACGCCAACTGTTGAAGGGGATTGCGGGCCGAGCACGGCTCCTATGCCCTTGTTCAACAGGCTGCACGCTGTAACGTAGGAGAGCGTTAGAAAAAAAAAAGTTGACAACTACTTTAAACGCTCAATAAACATTATTGTACAATATGCGAGTCTATCTTCCCCTACATGGACCCTGTACGGACCTTCGGGAACAAAACTCAAAACGGCCCTAAAAGGCATTATTCTCGAAAAACTGCTGTATTTTTATAGAAGGGCCTCATGAATACGAAAGAAAAAAAATAATTAAAACTCAAGTACCTATGCTTCCAACATAAATGAAGTAAAATCATGCATAAATCTGTAGCCGTAGGAGCCTACATCGTCTGTCTTCCCTCGTTGAGGTTCGTCAAAAACAGACCGGTATCGGTAGAGAACCTTTGAAACACAGGTACTGCAACACGGATTTCAGCGCCATATTTGGTCCCTCAGTTGTTAGGGTAAACAAAATATCATGAATGAAAAAATTGTCATCGTAACAGCAAACAAACGCGGAACGCGATCGAAATAAATCAAAATACAGGGTGGTCGGTTTTGAGTAGCAAAAAAAAAATTGGGTAATAGTACACCAAAAATGGGATAAAAAAGTCCTATTCGGATAGTGGCCTATCTCTTTTTGTTTTCGAGTAATAATTTTTTTAGTGATTTTTAGGCGCAACTGTATTTTTCGCCGAAAAGCAATTATTTTTCAGCTTCTACTTCACTTTTTTCCAAAAGTGATGGCAGTTTCGTAATCTACGGAAAATTTTCTACGGGATGAACGCAAAATCAATATTCTAAATCGTCAAAAACGCCTAAAAACGTAACGTATTCGTTGCGTTAATGCAAAAAAACCAATAATTTGACTTCACAAAACAATTTACTGTGTCACCAAAAATAGCTTCACACGTTGTCAAACGACGTAAAAACTTCTCTGTTTTTCCAGCTTTCCAACGGTGTACTCGAAAGTAGAATTATCTCCCTCCTTTGACGAGAAATTTCGAAAAGAAGCGAAAAAGTAATACATTTTGGGCTAAAAATGTGAGTAATAACAGGTGCGAAAATTCATTTGTTTGGCTCTCTTTCTTGAGAAATCCAAGCGCTGGCACAGTAAAAATTAAAATGTATTGCATTTGAAGAATAAACAACAAACAAACAAATTAATTAATAAACTGGACGACGAGGTGTGCGAATTTAGGGCGTCTGCTGGTTTTTTATTTTGTTTTTATGTGTTGGACATGGTCCATGAACACCCTCACATTAGCAACGCCGAATATGTCGACGGAACTTGCAATTCCACGATGGAAACTCAAGTTCCGTCAACATCTTCGGCTGCTAATGTGAGGGTATAAAAGAGGATACAAATAAAAAACCAGCAGACGCCCTAAATTCGCACACCTCTTCGTCCATTTTATTAAATTTTTTATTAGTTGTTTATTCTTCAAATGCAATATTATTTTAATTTTTCTTGTGCCAGAGCTTGGTTTTCTCAAGAAAGAGAGCAAAACAAATGAATTTTCGCACCTGTTATTATTCACATTTTTAGCCCAAAATGTATGACTTTTTCGCTTATTTTCGAATTTTCTCGTCAAAGGAGGGAGATAATTCAACTTTCGAGTACACCGTTGGAAAGCTGGGAAAACGGAGAAGTTTTTATGACGTTTGACAACGTGTGAAGCAATTTTGGGTGACACAGTAAATTGTTTTATGAAGTCAAATTCTTGTTTTTTTGCATTAACGCAACGAAACGTTACGTTTTTAGGCGTTTTTGACCATTTAGAATATTGATTTTGCTATTTTCCCATAGCAAATGTTCCGTAGATTACGAAACTGTCATTACTTTTTTAAAAAAGTGAAGTAGAAGCTGAGAAATAACTGTTTTTCGTTGAAAAATACAGTTGCGCCTAAAAATCACTAAAAAAATTATTACTCAAAAACAAAAAGAGATAGGCCACTATCCGAATAGGACTTTTTTATCCCATTTTTAGTTTACTATTACCCAATTTTTTTTTGCTACTCAAAACCGACCACCGGTGTATCAGGTGATGAGATCAGGTGATAATTATAATCATGTGAGGGACCAAGCATGGCGCCGATTTCCGTGTTGCAGTACTCGTGTTTTATTCGGCTGCTTGCGGGAGTTTCGGCTGCTCGCCATCTTCAGCATTTGGTTTCTCAACTGAACTGAAACTTTGGTGGGAAACCAAATGCTGAAGATGGCGAGCAGCCAAAACCGGTCCGTTTTTGACGAGCCTCAACGAGTTAAGACAGACGATGTAGGCTCCTTCGGCTACAGATTTATGCATGATTTAACCACTAACCCTCGCAGTTTAAGCGACTCTACTAACAATTTAAATAAATGAAGTACTTTCTACACTCGACAAAATGCGGTATTTACCGCTGACTTCGACAGTTCCCCACGCACCGACAAACGGTGGGGGGGGGGGGTTTCAACCGGATGCTCTATTGGCATCGACTTAAAAAGTGCTTTCTACACAAGGGCGTAGCCAGGAAAGGGCAATCTTTGAAACCGAATACTAAACTCGCAAATCGTCAATTTATGCCTTCAAACAGGCTAATTATAGCATTATAAATAAACCTTTTGCCCTTAAAAAATCAAAAAAAATCGTGAAGTTCCGCCCGAGAAGCATTTTCCACGGCAAAAATTGATTATTTTTCGAGAAGAAACTGCAGAAAGACCCCAAAACTTGCGATTGGTCTGGCTATGAAACCAAAGTTGGAGTGAACGAGGATTATAAACGTGTCATTTTATGGCTGAGCAGAAACATCGTTCAATAAACAAATTCTACGGCTAAAAAGCCGCAGAATTGAAATATTGGAGCCAATACACCGCGAAAGTTTTTGCATTGGGGAATGAAAATCTGTAAAATTCAGGTGGAAACATCAGCGAATTGCCACGTTTCTATTCCTCCCTTTCGCGAAATGGAAAATTCGGGGTCGTTTTAGTGTGTTTCATTTTGAAAATGCACTATTTTAACTATAGTCGCCGCAGAAGTCCAGCCCAACAGGTTCCGATAGCCCCAAAGCTTGATGAACATTCGCGAAATTACGTCATTTGAAGCTAAATATACGATATATTGTACGTTTCTGCAGTGGCATAGCGTATATAGGGGGGCGGTAGGGCGGCCCGCTCCGGGCATCATTTGATATGAGGCATCGTTGGCTGAGGCTTTTATTTACTTTTAACATGAATTATGTTAAAGAACCGAGCGCAGTAGAGATAAATATTGCGCCCGTTTGCGCACCACCGGTAGAAAATACTCCACATCTCTTCAACCACCCTTAGTTGGCAGGTGCGCTCCGTGAAATAAATCGCGGCTTCAAGAAGCACCAAAACCACACAAAATGGTCCATTGCAGAGAGTGGGAGGAGGCTAAAAACTACAATGATGGACCGAAATCTCCGTGGAACTGTTAATTTCGTCATAGAAATGTCAACTTCGTCCTTCAAGACAGTCAATTTTGTCTAGAGACCCGTAAATTTCGTCTTCTAAACTGTCAAGTTCATCCTTGAAACTGTCAATTTCGTCCTGGAAATATAAATTTCGTAATTCACAACTGTGTAAATGTAGTCCTTGGAACTGTCAATTTCGTCGTCTACCTCTGAACTGCCAAAATCGTCCTTGAAACTGTCAATTTCACGCGGGAAATGTCAATTTCATCATTCAAAACTGTAAATGTTATCGTTCAAAACTGTCGATTTTTCCCGGAAACAGTCTATTTCGTTCGAGAAACAGTTAATTTTGTCCTGGGAACTGTCAATTTTGTTCTATAAACTGTCGATTTCGTCCTGGAAACTGTCAATTTTGTTCTATAAACTGTCAATTTCGTTCGAGAAACTGTAAATTTCGTCCTAGAAGCTTTCAATTTCGTCGTATAAATTGTAATAATTTCGTCCTGGAAACAGCCGATTTCACCCTTGAAACAGTCAGTTTCGACGTTCAAAACTGTCAATCTATCAATTCTCTCCTACAGTACCGTTAATTTTATTTCTTCGTAGTGTCCTGGAAACTGATTATTCCAGTGAAAAAGTTGACATTGAGCCTGCAGCATTTTGTCCTACAAACTATCGATGTTGTCCTGGAAACTGTCAATTTCGCCCTATAAACTGTACATTGGTTTATTGAAGTGCCAAACCGTGATGTTGGTTCAATCCACAAAAATTGGGTTTTCAGGAGTCAAACCCGTGAATGCGGTTTTTAAAAAGCCGAACCAGTAAAGCAGAGCCAAACCCTCAGGACTTTTTTTTTTTTTAACGATTAAACCTTAAACCACACGAAATCGGTTTCTTGAAGAGCCATTCTCGTGAAGTTGGTTCTCTCCGGAACACCCCCCCCCCCCTTGATCGGACATCACATGTGGCTCAGTTACAGAATATCTAGTTCACAAGGACTATGAAACTGCTGATTTTCACCACTGAAAAACATTTCCACGCCCATAATCTGTCAATCTGACACCACGGTCTGATTATTACGGAAAATGCGTATACGGTTTGAGAACCTATCTGAAGTTAAAATAGGTCATGGTCCTTCCCTGCTAAATCGAATACGATTTTTGGGAGAAAATTTTCCCGAGAACCCTGACGTTTTCCCCTACCCTGAGCCCTGGGATGATTTCCGATAGTGGCGAGTAGCCGCAGATATTCGCGTTTTTGTTTTTTTGTGTGTGTGTTCTTTCTTTTTTTCTCTCTCCCTTTATAGTGCGGCGAGGGGGCACCATGGCCACCGCATCGGGCATCAAAATATCACGCTACATCCCTGCGTTTCTGGCCTGAATATTCTTAAAACTGCGAGTTTATGGTCTTGCCAAAAGCTTTTTTTTATAGCGGCCGTGGGGCCTGAGCAACTCGGCCATGACAGCACCCAAAGTCTTGACGACTAGCCACAAAATAGCAACGTTTTGAGCTAATCTCCCTTGAAAAAGGAAATTTCCTGGCTGAATTATTTCGCCACAAATTTCGCGAAATTTTAGGGGTATTCACGTCAACTACCGTACTCTTCGTAGTTTCGAAATTGCGTAGTCAGATGTTTGTTACCAGGGAAATCAAGTTTCGAATGAATGACTTTAAAATATGACCCAAACGAAATGAACGACAAAATGGGGGTCGTTGCAACAACGCAATCACGCCCTTTTGTTTTTATTTCCAAGGCGGCAGGTTTTTATTTTCGAGAAATTGCAAGATTCGGGTTTAAATAATAGATATTAATGCAATTGGTAGTTTCTGTATGTTTTTTCTCGCAAAATTGCGAATTTGTGATCTAAATTTTCTCGAAACATCATCTTTCCGTGGTTTTTGGACGCCCTGGGCTGTCCGATCCGACTGCATCGATAGACGGACGAGTAGCTGTATAATTGCTACATTTAGAGCTAAAAATTGTTCAGTTTGCGTGTTTGGATTTAAATTTGAGTGAAATTGGAAGTTCCCCGACCGTCGGGGCTGAGTTTTGGGATCTTTTTTTTTTTTTTTTAGTTGCCGTGGACCCCAGACCAGTTAGCCCCGACGACAGCGCGCAAATAAGCTTGATAAAGAGCGGCAAAATTTCCTCATTCGGAGCTAAATATCAGTGAATTCGCAGGCTTCGGGGCAAAGTATCCGCGAATTTGCAAGTTTGCGAGGAATCGATGAGTGAGGAATCTCAGATGCTGAAACGAGTTTTAGTGAATTTCATTTTTAAAAGTTCCGACAGCAGCCTGTCGGGAAAGTTGCATTTCATTCATGCGAAAATCGATTCGAAACCTCATAAGTTAGAACGATATCAATCAATTAAGAATGAAATTTAGGCCGTGGTGTAGAAAGTCAAAATCATAAAAACGTTTTTGTTTTTACCGCAGGCCCCTTTTTTGGCACCAACTGGGCGGGAACAAAATGATAAAACTAAATACAAATAAATACACCTTACCACGGTGAAGAGTCGGTTGGGTAGCCTATTCGATATATGGGTAGCCAACCGACTATATGTATAGTAAATCGAACCGACCTCGGATTCGTGTTTTAGGAGGCCTGAAACGTTAAAAAAATGTATCATGACCCACATGTGTGACCTTCAGGGCGAGACCAATAGTGCATTTTTTGAATGAAAAAATGCGCATGAATGCACTATTGGTCTCTCCCTGATGTTTGTTTATATACGGGTGGATGCGTATAATTGTAAAAAAAAAAAAAAAAAAAAAAAAAAAAAATGGGTTAAAGTAGACCTCATTTGCGATCGAAAACACCCCGAAAGCCATGGTCCGAAAATCAAAACCCTTCGAGAATAATATGATGTTTTAAACGTCTTTTTAGGATAACGTCATTTCCCTTGACTAAATGGGATTTATGATGCTGTCTTGCGTGGATATCGTGGCTGAGCCTCTGTCGCACCTATTCAATTCCTTTCTTCGCGATGGCGCCTTTCCGGATGTTCTCAAGATTTCAAGAGTAGTTCCGATTCACAAAAAGGGCTCGGCGGAGTACTCTAATTATCGGACCATTTCAGTCATTCCAATTTTCACCAAGGTTTTTGAAGCCCTCCTCGCAAAGCAACTAGTCCAGTACTTCGAAAGTAACAATTTATTTAGTGAATCTCAATTCGGTTTCCGGTCGGGTAGATTCACAACAAAGGCCACGACTTCCATCCTTCAAAAATGCTTGAAGAGCCTCGAGCGCCAGGACGTGACTGCTCTTCGGCTGTTTGACTTGACCAAAGCGTTCGATTCTCTCGATCCTGAAATTCTCTCCGCCAAATAGACGGACGAGTAGCTGTATACGCAGGCAGTCATCAAAACAGTTTACTTTACTTGCTTTCATTCCCTAATATCCTATGGTATCCCGTTGAGGGGAAACTCGCCGCATGCCCGTCGTATTTTGCGCCTTCAAAAGATGACCGTCAGAATTTGCTGTGGTGCCCGTCCAGGAACACCGTGTCGGCCCCTATTCAGGGAGGCGAGGGTGCTTACCGTACCTGGCACCTACATCCTGGAGCTCCTAACTTTTGTCAAGGACAATCAACTTGAAATCCCACTCGTTTCGTCGGGTCATGGCTATCAACTCGAGGCGCCGACCACGTGGTAGTGCCCAGACTTCGCCTTGCCACCACCCAAACATACTGTCCACGAGCCGCTGGCATCGAGCTTTTCAATCACCTTCTATCCAGACTCATGTCTTTCCCAGCAAAGCGTTTTCGTACGGAGCTGCAGGAACAACTTTTCTCGATTTAGCACTATATTCGATTTTCGATTTCGAAAACATATCATAGTAGGTGACTATTTAATGGTTTACGTCCCCAATTTTTGTGACGTTGTTATACATTTTATAGTGTGTTGGCAAAAATAAAGTTATGTTATGTTAGTAACTCGGTTCCCAGCTGACTTTCTGCAACTTTTGACGATGGATTCGGGGAGAGCACACTCTTTTCTGTCAGGCCTCTCTTGTATTCTTTGTGTATTCTTTTTTGTATTGTAATCTGAGTGATCTCTTACATTCGATTCACCAAAAACCCCATAGTATGCCTTGTTTTGAAGGAGAACCTGAGGTAGGCCAAAAAATAGAAAACAACATTTAGGCCGTGATTAAGATTTTAATTTCAAATAACTCCTGTAACAAGAGTCCCCCTACCCATATCGTATAGGCAACCCAACTGACTCTTCATCGTGGTATGGTGTATTTATTTGTATTTACATTTATCATTTCCTTCATTTTGTTCCCGCCCAGTTGGTGCCGAAAAAATTGCGTCTAATATAATGTGTTAATTGATATGAAACGGTCGGAAGAACAAAAGCTTCGCGTTTCTTTTGTTTAATTTCACTCAGTTTCACAATCGATTGGTTAATTTTTTGAGGGGATCATTACTTTATCTTGACTTAGTAATTTAGCCTGCGGTAAAAACAATAGTATATTACATACCGAGTGCATTAAGACTTATGCACGAGGTGTATACGCTGTTTTTCGCGCGACTAAGGAATAATGCATGACGAACTCGTCCATTATCGAATCCCCCTACATCGAACGACCTCCTCCTAGCGTAACCTCCAGACCCTAATTAATTGTGCAACGCTAAGCGAGCAAATACAACCTGCTGTAGAGCGGAGAGGTATGGGCCGCCTCCCTAATCCCCTCCAACGCCAGGAGTATACGAGTAAAAGGCCAAACAAAAATTAAATTGCAAAAAAAAGAGGAGAGGGCTTTCGGACACGGAAGAAGCGAGAGCAAGAGCGGAGATCGTCGTCATAGAGGTCAGATTCTAAAACTGTAAATTGTTTAACCAAATTGATTGTTCCTTTTGCTAGCTTAAGTTTTGTCCCCTTTTTATAAATCCGCCAAATATAAAAAATATTTTATTCAGTTACGTCATACCCCTCATTTCTACCAAATTACCCCTTCCTTAGGTGCTCGTGGTGAAATAAAACTCATTACCGGTGCAATTGCACTAGTGCATTGATTTTATGCACTCGTGCATAATCCTCAACTTAATGCTCTACAAGGACGCGTATAAGGTGGCACTTAATATGCAAGTCGCGCGAAAATTACCTTTTTGTACAGCCTGGCGTAAAGACTCGAAATTCGACCGTTGGGAGAGTCTTGAGCGGGCGACATGAGGTTCATTCCGCCCGCCGGGCGTAAAGAAAAATATCAGCCCGCTACGTCTTCTTTTAGGTATTTTGTTGTTTTTAGTGCATTTCATTCTGAAAATGCACTACTGGTCTCGTCGTGATGGTGGCAAACATGGGTCATGTCATGCTTTTTTCACGTTTCAGAACCTCTAGAACACGAATTCAGTGGTCTCCTAGATTCATATATATATTTCTTTATACATTATATATATAAGTGTATATATATATATTTACTGGTTTATTTATAAGCTTATGGCCGATTTCTTGTTAGCACGATAACTCTCGAAGAAATCGAGACCCCGGTCGGTATTGCATTTGGACCAAATCGGTCGAGGTGGAGGGGGAGAAATAGGGGTTAAATGGTCAAAAAATCACTATAAATCACCAGTTGATTCTAGAAGCATTATATTCGGTACGTATACTCCATGTTATAGTAGCCTCTGATTCCCATTTTAATTTTTTGGAAAATTCGAAGGGGAGGGGGTGTTGCCCCCGGAGTGGAAGTAAGCGTGTGGTCTTGTTAGCACGATAACTCTCGAAGAAATCAATTTAGCGGAACGCGCTTTGGCACAAAAATCAGTAGTCATAAGACCCCGGTCGGTATTGCATTTGGGCCAAATTGGTCAAGGTAGAGGGGGAGAAATAGGGGTTAAATGGTCAAAAAATCACTATAAATCACCAGTTGATTCTAGAAGCATTATATTCGGTACGTATACTCCATGTTACAGTAGCCTCTGATTCCCATTTTAATTTTTCGAAAAAGTCAAGGTGGTGGGGTGGTCTTTCCGGTGTGGAAGTGTAAAAATACCGTCGAACTTCACTAGTTCATCTTAGCGCTCTAAAATTCGACTCAATAATTTAATGTAACGAAAGCCCTGGTTTCCATTGAGATGTGTCGAAAACTTTGATGGGGGGGGGAGGGTGAAATGGGGGATGAAATTTCAAAAAAATTGCTTAAATTCACACGTTTAGGTATTTACGGCACAAAAGTTTAATCTTACAAAGCCCTTGGAAAACTACCGAAACTTTTCGACATTTTTGAAGAGAGGGTGGTGAAAATAGAGGAAGCAGTTCGGCTTAATGAAACAAATTATGGTATCAAAATTATTACTTCTGGGACGGCTTAGGGTATCCGTATACGGAATGAAATGCACTCTTTCCGACCGCCAGCTGCCGGAGCGAAATTTTTTTTTGAAAATCGTTTTTCCTAATTTTGTTTTTAAATTGTACATTAGCCAGAAAAACACAAAAATAAGCACTGCAAATTACGCTGAGAGGCGATTAAAGTTCTCTCTGTATCAGCTACGTCATCCTTCCATTCGCTGGCTAAAGTGTGTGTTCACTTCAGTTTATTATGCAAACGATACGATATGCGTCTGTGGAGTCCGTGCAACCTATCAAAATGCTTCATTTTTCGAAGGAATTAATTTTTCTTTGCTTAGTAGACTCCACAGATGCGCAGCACAAAGCTTCTGAACAGGGCTTTAAAGACTGGTTTTTATTATTATTATTGTAATAATTAAGGACTTCGGCTGTACAAAAAATAGTGTACAACACTCGGGCGGTATTCCTCATTACGATCTCGGGCGACAACTGCCCTCGCCTTCACCTCGGGCCCTTCCCGTCGCCCTCGACCGTAATTAGAGAACCTTTAGAACCCAGGTACGGAAACACGCGATAACCGCCATAGTTGGTCCCTCCGCCTTTTTATCGCTTGTGTTAAAAAGACAGCACGAGAAGTCACTCCATTTAATAATAATAATGAGAAGAAGAATGAAGCTGTTTAAAAAAAAAAAAAGAAATCAGATGGTATGAGTTTTGAGAACTGAAGAGAGACAATCAAGAGACGTGTGGAAGAGAAAACACTTATCAAGACCCGAGTGATACCGACCGGAGGGACAAACTATGGCGGTTATCGCGTGTTTCTGTACTCGGGTTATATAGTAGCCTTACCGCAATGAGCATCATACCGCCCTTGGATCGTAATATAATATTTTAAATCAATAAAACTCGTATCAGCATCCGAGAGTCCTAACTCATCCACACGAAAAGGATACGTTGTAAGCAAGCTTGATTTCAGCAACTGGACAAACGCGATTTCATTTTCAAGAAATAGACAATTTTTTAAATTTTATTTTATTATAGCTTATGCTTACGAGAGCCATTAGCCGGTTGTATTTTTTATATTTAAATTTAAATGACAAAGTTAGGCGGATAATTGTTCGAAGGAATTGAGTATATGAAATAAGTTTAATTACTCGTAATGAGGAAGTAACATGAAAAATAAAAATCGCTAGAAACATTTTTTTCTAAAGAAAATGACTAAACATGACCAGGAATTGAATACTAGTGCGTAAATGATTGATTCCGATTTATTGCGAAATAATAAAACTTGTCAATTTTTTGTTACCTTAAACGGCCGGTCTGTGACTCGTGACGTAGTTAAGGGATTGTGACCCCTCCCAACCCTCCACATCAAGACTGTTATCATGTCTTGCTCCTTCTTGTCCTTCCCATTCTCTTATGTCCTATTGTTTGATTTGTGGGAAGCTATTGTGAGGTCATGCGAATGCTGTTGTCACGTCATCAGCCTATCTAGCCTAGTTCAAATGGGTCCCGCAACTCAATAGTTTTAAAAATTAATAAAAAAAATATAGGGCCTGATTTTATTTGAACGGATCGTGTTTTCATGAGTTTTGGTACCCAAGCAATCACGACAGCATGATTTTGGAAAATGTGTTACTTCCTCATTAGTGAGACTTAATCGTAGGTAGGTGAAAATTAAGTAAAATTCGAGTTGATTTGAGTGTTTATATGAATCAGTTTATTGATTCATTTTTAATATTACTAGTATTTCATCTTTCATTTCAGACTTCTATTGATGCGTTATTTATGTAAATGATTAAATCACTGTTTGTATTTTCAATGTTTTGGAGGATCAGTTTGTAACTGAAGGGGGCGCTTAATATTCGTTTCTTGTACAATGAGTCTAAAAATACGTTGCTTAGTGCGCCGTATTTGGAGCATTCCATTACTTTGTGTTAGAGATCATCCGTAACACCACAGGTGCTACACGTGCCATTGAGATGTTGACCAATTTTTTTCAGGTATGCATTACAAATGCTGTGATTGGCTCGAAGCTATTTATAATTCTGATATTTCTCCTACTAATGTGGAATTCATCAAACCGTGGTTTTTAAATGGACAATTATTTTGTCCAGATGTCGTAATTTGTTTTAAATTACGAATTAGTGGTATTGCGGAAGTTCTAACGGGCGACCATTATTGATGTTGCTTGTTAAAATCGAGTATACATAGATTGCGAAGGTCTTCACCTCCTCACTCTGTATTTCTCACTCTCTCTATCGTCGAAAAATTGGAATAAATAATTGTTTTAATATTGGAAAATGTAGCATTCTTCCACAATATAAAAACACTGTTTTCCGAGAAAAACCTTTGTAGATTGCTTAATCTGGGACGTTGAAATCAGGAGGGGAATTACGATTTTTATTCAGAATTACCGTTTTTTTATTTCCCTTATGATTGCCCTGAATAAAAATAATGTAAGAACGTTTTGGGTGTTCCGAAGTTATTCTGGATACACAAGTTTACTCATAGTCGTTATGGGAAACATCAAAATGATGGAAGCCTCGGATTTAATCTTCTCGAGAGTCCTACATTTAATTGAATAAGAGAACCACGCCGTGGAACTTAGTTTCATCTACAGAGCGCTGGCGTGATTACTTCTCACTCTCTGATGAGTGGTTTTGAAATTTCATAACCGCAGGTTCGTCACTCATACAATCCTTTTTCTTCTGAGTCCTCGTGTTTGCGTCCAACGTGGACGTACAGGCGTCGTCGATATAGTTTCAGGAGCGAAATTGAATTAGGGAATTGCATTAGAATAAGCAGCAGTATAACTGTTGCATCCCCGAATTTGTCAAACCCGAGCTCCCATGCAGCCAGGGGTGGGCAAAATACTTAGAAAAAAGTATTTCAAATACAAAATACTTTTGAAAATGTAATTGAAATACAAAATAAAATCCCAATTGTATTTTAAAATACAAATACAAATACGTACTTGTATTTTGAATTTTAAAATACAAAATACTTTTTCGTCCAAGCATAAAACTCTTTTCAAAACAGAAAAATATAATATTTGAAGGCCTACTGAAGGTCAGACTCACGACGATTTTAATGAGATCCTCATACACACCCTACACATATCCCCCCTCATCCATTCCAGCGATAATTTCGCATCAATTCCTAGATCGGTGACCTGACCGGCATCGGTCGTGCAGCATTTTCTTGATAAAACTAGAGAGACAAAGCTACCAGTATGTCTTCTTGGATCCAGGGCATGGCGTATTCGAAGTCCAACAGGTGACCTATTCTGAAGAGAGCAAGCTAGAATTCGCTATGAAATCCTAGGAAACAGCAACAAAGACGCAGCTCATGAACAACAATCGGTTTGGATTTAGACTTTTTTCCCCGTGCAGCGGTTGCACTGTCCCCCAAGGATGAGAGATTCGTGTACTCGTGTTTTTAACTCGGTGGGTAGGACTAGGACACTAGGAGATCCAACCCCAGACACTTGCGTGGCCTAGGAATATGATTTAGACATGCGCATGGTGTCCTTGGGTTTGAGACCGCGCCAATTGATTAATATGATAAGCCATATTTATATAAAATGAGAGGCGGGTTTGTCGATGATTTCGACGGCCCCGCTTCGTCAATTTCCATAATCTTTCCCCTGCAACTACTACAACTCGAAATCTCGAACAGGAACACGATACACGAATCCGGCGAACAAAGCACATAAGCTGAAACCTCTCTTCGGGGAACCAACCTCATGGGGCGGCAAAAAAGGTTCAAGTCAAGAATTGAGACAACTAGCGCTCAAAAAGCATCAGGTGGTATTCAGTCATAAACCCTTAGAACAAGTTGGGAAAGTATTTGTATTATTTTGATTTAATTTAAAATACAAAATACTTTTTGAAATGTATTTAAAATACAAAATACAATCTAAAAAGTATTTTAAAATACAAATACAAATACGTATTTGTATTTTAAAATACAAAGTATTTTAAAATACATTGTATTTTGCCCACCCCTGCATGCAGCATTCGATGAATATTGTTGGAATAAAATGGAGCATTTGCATGGAATTTGAGGATGTTTCTGTGGTGAAACGACCCAATTTGTTGATCACGGCCAAAGATGATCGGAGAAACGTATAAATCAATGCTATTCGATGCCTGCGTGGCTAAGCCCTTGCCTGTCAAATTGACATCATCAAAACACTTGTATTAAGAGTTATACCTACTATAACTTGACAAGTTTCTAATAGACCCTGAGGGCCCACAAATTTCAGATGGTTCTAGGAACATGTGTTTAGAAAGTTAACTGAATTTACCACTTATTTCGGTCCATATGAAACTTGACGATCTATAATTAAGATATTCAGAACTTTGCAACAAATTCAACACTGATTTGTTAATTTTTGTCACAAAAAAGGGAGCGTTTATTTGAAGGTTACTAACTCACACTTTTATGAGCGTGCAGAAAATCATAACAATCTTTCTGTGAAACGTGACTTACTTGAGCGGCTAACGTTAAAACTATCGAGCTCAGGAACGACGCGTACCACCGGGATGAGTGCAGTAGACGATAGATCGCTGTTAACCCATTTCACTGCGAAGCGAAAGGCTTGTTCTGCATCGGAGTTTTCCGCATGAAAAATCGCCACTGGTGTGAAAAATAGAAAAAATAAAATGATAATAATGAAAGAAAAGAAACAAAAAGAGAGTCGACTAAATAATTTGTCTATAAGTGCGTGCCTCCGCCTCACAACAAAGAAGCTACAAGAAGGATAATTTGGATGGCTAACTTTCTAAAGCATAGGGTTCAAACCATCGGAATTAATTACCCTTTACTCTTATAGCACGTTCTTGGATTCTATTGTCACGGTTTTTCTTTGTCCATCCGACGTATAAATTAATGGATCTTCTGTTGGTCAGATTAAAACACCTGAGTGTGTGTGTCGAGAACATGAGAACGGGAGTTATAAAAGGGACAGGCAGTGGGACGTAATGATGATGGTTGGCGGGAGGGTACAATAAAGTGGAAGAGCGGAGTGAGCCCGGGTAATCCGTTTTAATTTAAACCTTCGTCGTCTGACTCATTAAACTTATATAAACTGCTAAAAGGGGCTTGAAAATGCTTTCCGTACATTCGTTTGGTAAACTGTGTTCTACGAAATTATTAGTTATGAAATTTTCCTCATAACAACCCAGAATTAATGACAAGTTGAGTTTCCGATTTCGTGTTCAAAGAACTCGAAAGCACGGTTGAAATGACGAGGTTAATGAAACGTCTTTGTTTATCGGAACAGCGGAAACGCGTCACTGTTTTCATTTTCCATGAATTTTATAGATCGATAGATATCGAAGGTTGAGATTCCTGCAATTAAAAAATATGAGTGTTAAATTAATCGTTGGCCGCTTCCGTCTTTTTTTTGAAAACATTTTATTTCCGAGAGTTTCACTGCGCTATACGTATAGAGAACTTAATATTTCATAGCACATCGTTACTCTAATAGATTTACACACGAATTAGGTTTGTACTGGAGTTCCTAATGAGTAAACGTTTTTAGTTTTTAATTGCAAATTAGACGACCCTTGTCTTAGGACTTTTCAAGGGGATTACTCCCCTCTCACCGCACCACCCTAGTCACCATGCAGTGAATTCGAGGGAGTGGGGAGGCTGAAAATAAAGAATTAAACTTTATTGAAGCTAAATACTTACCATTTTTACTTGTTTTGAGTTCCGAGAAAAAATTGCTCCCAGGGTGGGATTCGTGCGTTTGAGTTCCGAGAGGGAGTTTCTCTCTGGTGGGGTTCGCTCTTAGCGTAAGCCTCTCAGGCTAGCTCAGTGGCAGAGCGCCTGGCGCGAAACTAGGAGGTCGTTGGTTCGAATCCCACCCTGGGAGCAATTTTTTGAAACAATAAGAGTACTTGGAAAGAAATACATACAGACTCAGGTTTGAGGAAGATTCAATGTACAATGTAACTCTCCTTAGTCTAGGTGAGATTTTCCTATGCCAACAATTCGCTGTGGTAGCATTGGATCAGTTATATTTTCGGTGGTTTGTAATTTTGAATGATGAAGGTGTTCAATGAAAACCTCAGGAATGATAAGTACTGTTATGTTTTCCTCTCTAAATTCAATAATGATGATACATAGAAGAGTACAACAGAAAGTGCTGAATAATTCAACTTGAATTAATTGTAGAATGAATACGATGTTGACGCATTATATCCAGATGCAAAGTCTTCGTTTAATTAAGGGTTGGAATGAATCGGAATACTTTGCAAAGATATTGGAATAGTTTCAACCTAAAGGGATGTGAACATTATGTATTGACTTGCTATAATTTAATGGGACTAGTGCAACCTGTTTCAAAGGTGTCGTATAATTTACGCATTTCGCTGAATAGTTATGAAAGGCATATTCTACACGTAGTACTGACTAATAATTAAGTCATATTTTATAAAAGGTTTATGAAATAATAAGCAGGTTAATAGAATAAGCACACATTTTTCATATCATCATTATTATTATTTCAGGCTTCGACAATTGTCTGCCTTCCAATAAACTGTCTGGAAAAAATCCAACGATATACATATAAACCTGGATTGCTCACAGCGGTCTGGAGTGGTGCGGAAGGGGCAGGTCGTCCCCTGGTAAACAATCACCCTGCCCCTCTCCTTGTGTTGTTATAGCTACACGGTTCTTATTTTGAAACTCCACCCCTCTCATCCACTTGGGAACTTAACTGATGGCTATTCTTTATCAGCAGTGATGAGCAATCCAGTTCTTTTATATATCGTTGGGAAAATCTCGCCGATGGCGAAATCTATTGGCGCTCTTTTCTCTGATAGAGACAGAGTAACCTCTTGCTTCTTTCAAAGGGAGTGTCAGTAATGTCCGACGCCGATTTGACCGCTGATTTTTCTCCGTGTTCAGCATCGAAAAATATTAGACACGTGTCCACCCGAACTTGCCAATGGGCCCAGTGGGGGCCTCTAAAAAATCCCAAAGCCCAAAAAGCCGGAATTTCAAAATTTCGTTTTCCGACCAATTTAATGTGATTTTTCGAGGGAATTGGTGTGAGAAACTCGAAAAAAATATAAAAAAATCCCATAGCCGTAGTTTTTGATTTAACAAAGGAAATTACACTAAAATATGTCCTCCTACGAGCCAAACTATAGACAACGTTTTCCCCAATATTTTGGCAAATTGGAGAAATTTCCTTAGAAAAATGTCCGTAATCACCTAATCACTCAAGTTACAGCTGTTTTTGATGCGAAAACCCGTGATGTGCTCAAAAACATGAAAAAATCGATAATCTCGACTAAGAATAATAGAAATCAGACCCTAGGTTATAGGACATTTTTTGTTGCATTTTGGATGTTTAATCACCCCTCCTATTTTGTTCAACCAAGTACCAGTCACCCTGCATAAGATATCTGCCTTTGCTTCTGTATTGACTTCTTTCGAATTCAAGGCTTTTTTGAAAGCTCAAGAATGATGAATACGGGCCTTGATCTATTGATATACATTATAAACTCTTTCGCATCCGTATTTGTCTTTGCCACTGGTCTATTCACAATACAATTGGAGTAAGTAACTATAAAAAATTAAATGACAGCTTGTATGATTAGAGTAAGAAGGGAGAAGAAGAACATAATTGTATAGTTAAAACAAACTCTGATGGATTTTTTAAAACAAAATTACCAGATGTAAATGAACCTAATCATTATGTAAAACAAATTAATTTTATTGATTTTTAGGTTCCATTAGAATGTGGTTGAACAATAGTAGTTTTTTGTTAGCATCACCCTTAAGGCGCGTATAAACTGGGCGACCCGACATGTATTGCAACGTTGCAGGTGCGGAGCGGTTGAAAAGAGTCGACCGCTCCGCGATTGCAACATGAGCGCTCCATCTGCTCGTGCGAACATACTCCGCTCGAAATCACCCCACCCCCAAATCCACTTTTCTCTCACGTCTTCGTTATATTATTTTAGTGTTAAATGGGTTCAGAAGAAGAAACATTACATTATTACTATTTTATGTTTAGTACCAACATCGTCCATGGTTTGGCCATTAGTAAGGGGAAAATTCGGAAACGATGACGATGGTGGAAAACAGAAGTTTTTTTGAAGTATTTTTAAATTACCGTTACAAGTAATTTAATTAATTTTACAGTCTCCAACACTCGTAAATGACTAAATAGAACAAAATATACAATCAAAACAATATTGTGCTTACAAATTGTACAGCCGTACGGGGAGTGTTTAGAGAAAATAAGAAGAAATCATGCAGAAAAGTCAGACCCGCTACGATATTGCAGATGATGTTGCAAATCATGTTGCACGTCAAGCAAAGAACCATACACACTGCTCCAGCGCTACGCCTTTCATGCGCTCGAAAAACCGACAGGGAATCCGGAAGCCGCGAGCTGTTCGCGAGCGGAGCAAAAACCCCGTCCAAACGCCCAGTTTAAACGCGCCTTTACGCCCACGCTACCTTCAGTGGGTGAGGTAAATGTTTTGTTGTATAGGCAATAACCCACAAGACTAACGCTCCCCCCTAATCAACCACCTTTGAATCGTTGAATATTCCGAATTCGCTTCAATAATTTAACTTCTTTATTATGAATAGCTACTCATCTTCTTCTGGATTACGGTTTAGCCTTATATAATTTACAGCCCTCCATATTATTTGGTTATATCACTTAAGCTGGGGGCTTCAGACCTAATCCTAGCCATTTTGTATGTCTGCGGGAGGTAAAGAATACGTTCGAACAGGAAGAATGGATTTCATTATTAAAAAAAAAAAAAAAAATCAAATTCAGTACGCGATGAAAGATATAAATAAGTAAAATTAATAAATGAGGAATAAAAAAAACAATGAAATATTGTGGCTGGTTTCAACCATCATACGATGTAATTTGTGGGTTTGTGACGGGCCTCACTATACCACTACAATTCTCTCCCCCGCAGTATTTTCCTATTCCTTTTGTTAATTGGCCGGTTTTTAGGGGGTAGTCAACTGTAAACACTGGTCGATTTTTCCTAACTGCTCATAAAATCTGTCCTAGTAAAGCTGTTATTGTAGCAATTCAGCTCATTGGAAATTGCCATTGTATAAGGCTGCAAACAATGCCACGGACGGCTTCATTCCTCCCTCTACAACAATTACCAACGGAAAAGTATTACACTCCTGTAAATGCATTATATCGCTTGGAATCCTCATTGTTACATGTTTCATTGCAAAGTTTAGCGGCAAATTAAACTCTGGTAAGCCTCTTGGTATGGAATTTACCACGGACGAGGGAAAATTCTTTGAGCAAAAAGCTTAAGTCCGAGAATGCGGTGGGCCTGTTCCTGTTAACTCGTTGAAAAATGA
Organism: Corythucha ciliata; assembly: GCA_038030265.1. Classification (NCBI taxonomy): domain Eukaryota; kingdom Metazoa; phylum Arthropoda; class Insecta; order Hemiptera; family Tingidae; genus Corythucha; species Corythucha ciliata. The sequence continues at coordinate 23,460,246 of CM075941.1, read as the reverse complement.
TACAATTTCCAGGGTTCAACGAAGTGTGGCGATCGAGAGGGAAACTTTCTTGATAGAGGAAAGGCTATAGATGACTTGAACTAATTTTATACTTTCTAGTTTATACTGTAATATAAGTATATTGAGTTATGCTTCTTGAAAGTTGGACTGTTCAATTTATGTATCTCTCTGTAAGCAATTCAATTCACCGTTGAGGACGTTTCAAACTACATTTTTCCATGTAAAAAAATTGAAACCCTTCGGAATTATTTTTTTTTTTAACAAAAGTTTGCATAGTTGGTCGATCAGACTGGCTAGAAGGTAGGACCAACTACAGCCTAAATGAAGTCTATGTGTGAAAGTACGAGTTTTTGGAGCAATCAGAATATTATTATTATTTGTTTTAAAGGAAGGTACTGGTACCTAACTTTATGGTTGACAGTTCAATATTGTAGGTGATGATGGCCTACACAGGCTGAAAGTTGATTAGATCAATAAAGAAAAATTTTTTGTGGAGAGACAACAACTATCACCCGGACGTAACATGGCACTCGTGCTGCATGTACATCCCATTGGCTATGGGAACGTATTATTGAAGAAAAGCATCCTGAGGTCGCCTTCTTTTCAATCTGCGCCTGTTTGGGATAGATGGGGGTTAGATTCAAGATCACAGACGATCGGGTTGGTATGATCAGCCTCAGCCATACGGTTGTGGAGGTCAGTGTACGTTTGTTTTAATTACTTCATTGATGTAGTGAAGTACTGAATGTACAGGGCGGTGTGGAGCATAGCATTGCGGACATACCACGAGTCTGTCCGCAATGTCCCGAATGGGGAACTTGCATGAATGCCCGATTTGGGGGGAAAAGTATACCGGTGAATTGGCACATGCGAACAAGGATATCAACTATTGTGAGTCATCATGCCGATGTAGTGGAGCTCTTCGACGATAATAAGCAAAGAAAAGACGTAGTCACTCCACGATTTCAATTTATTTCACTCCAGACCGGTTTCAACCGTACAAGGCCATCTTCAGTGGTCCTAACGATCGACAGCAGCTCCTAGGCTTTATTTCCTTCCTAAGTTACATAAGGAGTTCGCCAATGGGTTTCCAAAACTTCGCCCTGTTGTTTCTTTTAACGGGCTCCAACTGAGAAGCTGGGCAGAGCTATATGTCGTCGGTTCTTGAGGGAGACTAAGTTTAAGCCTGCATATGGCCTTAAGAATAGCACGGAGTTGGTGGGTTTGTTAAATACCATAACTTTTGACTCCAATTGTAGACTTTTGTCCTTTGACGTAGAGAATCTGTTCCCCTCTGTATCACCAACCGACGTTTTGAAAGTGTTCATGAAAACTTTAAACCAAACATTTAAGGACCCTCTAATCAGAATGGAGCTTATAAATTTGTTCGAAATTTGCCTAAAACAAAGTTATTTGTTATTCAATAGCGCGTATTATAAACAAGAAGAGGGTCTGGCCATGGGGTCGGGTGTGTCGCCGTTGGCAGCGGAACTATTTATGGACGACTTGGAGAAGCTTTTTATAAAGGATGCGACAACAAATCCGTTTTTCAACAACATTAAACTTTGGACTCGGTACTTCGACGATGTTTTGGCTGTGTGGGAGGGTACGGACTCTGATCTGGACAAGTTTCTGGACCTCATTAATGGCTTACATCCAAAGATTAATTTCAAATTGGAGAAAGAAAAGAACGGGATTATTAACTTTCTTGATGTTACCCTAACTTGACTGGAGGATAGGGTAAAATATCGTATTTACAGGAAGCCTACAGCACCGGACTTGGTAATACCGGCGGATTCGAACCACCACCCGAGTCATAAGATGGCCGCGTTTCGGGCTTATGTCAGCAGGTTGTTTTCACTGCCTCTAGAACGACAAGAATTTGTCTCCGAGCTAGAGATTATCAAGGAAGTGGCAGTCAACAATGGCTTTCAAAAGAGGGCTGTGGATGACTTGGTGGCGGCAACAGCTAGAAAGAGACTGATTCGTTCAGTTTTCCCGTTGAGCCGACCTGTTGACGATTCAAAAGATTTCTTCGTCTTACCCTTCCAAGGTCCAGTTTCCCTACGTTTGGTGAGGATTCTGAAGCGTACTCACAACGTGGCCTTCAAGAATTTGTCCAGTGTAAAAAGCAAGTTGAGCGACGGAAAGGACCGAGTGGACATCTTTCAGAAAAGCGGGATTTATCGTCTAAGATGTGGAGATTGCAGAGCGACTTACTGCGGGCAGACAGGTCGTATGTTCTGAACACGATTCAAGGAACATCTCCAACGCTCTAATTCGGCATTTTATTCGCACATTAATTACAGATTCCGACCATGTAGCTGAGGTCCTTGTGAGCGAGGATAATCATAGGGCTATTGAATTATTGGAAGTATTGGAAGGTCTGTTTATAAACAGAGAAATAAAAATCACGGGGGAATCTTGTCTCAACGACAGATTAGAGGGTTCCAATGCCGATGTTTTCTTCACTCGTGGATTTAATCCCTCCTTCAAATAAATATAAAACAATGAACCTTAGATCATTGATCAGTTCTCGTTCAGACAAGTGATGAGAAATCACTTTTACATTAATTTTGACTAAGGGAATTTCTCCCAGCCTCGCAGCCCCTGGAGTAAGTACAATGTTTTAATTTAAGAATTGGGTTCTGTTATAGTAATCTTCTAGTCAATTTACCCGTTTTTAGGCTATTTATTTATTTAATCGTTTACTTTGTTATTTATTATTGATTTATTTGTGAGCTCATAGTTTCTAATTTGCTGTCGATCGTTAGGATCACTGAAGATGACCTTGTACGGTTGAAACCGGTCCGGAGTGAAATAAATTGAAATCGTGGAGTGACTACGTCTTTTCTTTCCTTATTATAAAGGATATCAACGGTAGTTGCAGCCTGATTGGTGAGTCTGGTGATTTTAAAATAAATTTCAAAGTTTTTCAGGAGGGGATGGACGGTGCGAGGCAAAAATTATGTCAATGTGCAGCTTTGAAGCATTTTAGGAAACTCTAAAATGTTTTGTTTACAAATAACAAGCAAAATTAAACCCCAGAAAACGCGTCTTCTCCTCTCTTCCCAACACCATCCATTTCATTAACTGCCCTTTGACTTATCAAAACCCCGCACTCAAATTTTTAAAAATTTGCCTTAAAAAAAACCCTTGACTTGTTTCAATGTTTAATGTGGGCAATTGTCTTGTTGAAGAGCCCTCTTCAAGAAACACCAGTGATTGAAAAATGTGCAAGTTCCCCATTTCAGCTTGGAGCGCCCCGGCTTTACTTTAACAGATATGTGTATACGCAACCAAGAAACCACATTGCCTGTAGTTTACGATTTTTAGTTCCTTAAATCTACTTGGTGGGAGTGAATAAATCGATCTATCGACACGAACCTGTTCGAAAGTTCAACAGAGTGTGGATAATAAAGTAGTTGAAATATAGTATTTGATCTATATAACATTGAAGAGAAAATTAATGAGAAAATAATATGAAATCGCACCTAACGGAACTTCGGTTTTAAGAACGGTCCGTTCAGAAGAGTCGTTTTGATCATAGTCTTGCCCATATATTGTTGTAAAAATCATGGTGAACGTCAGACAGAGAAAGTAATTCATCATTTAGCCCACGCGCGTCACTTCACGAAGAATAGGGTGGGGAGGAAAGCGTGTGGACTGTTCATTAGCGAGACGCACACGATCACTTTGAACCGAGCAACAGAAAAAAAGAAAGAAAAAGTGTTTTCGTTGTCTAAAGTTTAAACTCATGACACGCGGTAGTGATGGAATAGGAGGGGTTTGTTGAGAAAAGGAAATTCAAAAATAGCTCTGCGAACAGCGGGCGAGCTGAATGTGAGTGCATGGGACAAAAGCCAAATATTTCTTCTTTCCCCATACAAAATGGGCAAGCCTTCAAAAGCTTCTTCCTTAATTTTTCGTGCTTTATGCATTAATTACATTTAATGAACTGCTATATCTGTATCATAAAGCAAGGAGAAGTAACCATTTTAAATCTCATGAAGGGTGATTACAAATTGGAGAAAATCTCGAGATATTCATAAGTATGTCTCACAAGAACCCCTGACGATTTCCAAATTGCATCTGATCCAATTCCTAAATTGTTTCATTCTCTTTGTACTTTGTAGGAACCACATTAACCAATCCATTTTCACATTGAAGTCTAGATAACCAAAACATTTTTTACGAACTTGTTTCGAAAACTGCGACCATATCTCACGATACAGGAATCATCGTGTTCATTTGAGACAAATGCGCTCTCAGTGTCCTTTTGATGTAGCTCTTGTCTTGAGATCATTTTTCACTTGAGTGTAACCGTACCACCATTTTAACACAATATCCCCCACCGACGACTTGAAACGACTTGAATTGGCAGGTTACTAAGCATTCTCGGTGTTCAGGATTGTTCTCATCCCCAAATATCAGTAATATGAAGTTTGAAAGTCAAAGCTATAGGAATTGAAGGATAATTCCTTGGAAAGGAGGTCGGAACAAAGTGATGACATAGTCTACTTGTATTTGAAACATCACTCATGCATTGAATATCCCTGGGGACCCCTCTCTTCGACATCCTGATAGCTCGCTTTGTCCGCAGCGACGAGAAATCCCGTTTTCTTAGTATTGCGTCCAGAAATCTAATACTACCGTAATAGTTTTTTTCTCGTCTTTAGGGGACAGCCAACATGACAGGCGTGATGTTGTATTTTTAGCAGTGTTTTTTATTTAATCCACTGAGAAAAAATATATTTTTAAAAATAATTATTGTTAGATGAAAATGTGATGTCATATACACGCTACGTAACCGTAACTGCTAGTTTAACCAGAAAAAATGAATAGACATCATTTCAACGCAACGACAAATTAGTAACTGGCTTTATTTTGTAATAATTTTTTTAATAGCATCAACGTCTAGGTTATTAGCCATTTGAACACAAGTAATTACTTATTTCATGTTACTAATTCAGTTGTTAATGCTCCTAATTTAATTTTACCTGCATTTCTATTTCTATTTTTCACGTATATCATTGACCTATTTTCTTTCATAGTATAGTCACAACTGTGAATTCGAGGGAGTGGGGAGGCTGAAAATAAAGAAATTAATCTTTAAATTAAATACTTACTATTCTTTACTTGTTTTGAGTTCCGAGAAAAAATAGCTCCCCAGGCGGGATTCGAACCCTCGGCCTCCTAGTTTAGCGCCAGGTGCTCTAACCAACTGAGCTGTCCCGGGAATCCACGCAAAGAGCGAATCCACCTAGGAGAAATTCCCTCCCGGAACTCAAACCTACCCCCGAACTGCGCACCTATCGGGTCAGTGCATGGCATACGGCACATTTCCTTATATGTCCGGCAATTAGTGAATTAATTGAGTTTAGAAGACCCTCTTCTACGGACAATTATGGGATTACTCCCTTACGTATGACATGCACTGACCCGGTAGGTGCAGTTTGAGTTCCGAGAGGAGATTTCTCCTGGGTGGATTCGCTCTTTGCGTGGACTCCCGGGACAGCTCAGTTGGTCAGAGCACCTGGTGCGAAAATAGGAGGTTGTGGGTTCGAATCCCAACTGGGGAGCAATTTTTTCTCGGAACTCAAAACAAGTAAAGAATAGTAAGTATTTAATTTAAAGATTAATTTCTTTATTTTCAGCCTCCCCACTCCCTCGAATTCACAGTTGTGACTAAGCTGGTGCGGTGAGGAGGAGAGTAATCCCCTAAATGTCCGTAGACAGGGCCATCTAAGCTCAATTATTCAATTAATTGTCGGACACATTAGGAAAACTGAAATACTTTTTTTTGCAATCAGACGTAGTTTTCTCACCTTTTGGGGTTTTCAATTAAAAAAATGGCTAAACCTAAAAATAGCTGAGGTTCTACACCAACTTTTAAGATTGCAGTGTAGGATTAACCGACATATTCAGTCGGAGTTGAAAAAGTTTGAAAATACTCCAAACTTTCGGAATTTCGCACATTTCACTACTCGGGCTCATTGTTCCATTTCTCTGTCACCAATTTTAAGATTTATGATCACAAGAATGCTCCGTCAGAATAGGTGTCCGGAATAGGTGTCTCTTGTCTTTCAAGTACGAATAAGAAAAATACACAAAAATACCCCATAAGACTTCAATCTAAAAATACAGTTTTCATGGTGATACTATGCGCCAACTTTTCTGAAAAATTGTCATCTCCGAAAGCACCTTTCGAATTCAGCTTCAAAATGTTGTGAACATGGGTTCAATTTTGAAAAAATTTGACTTTGTTGCAGGATATCTGAGCACGTGTGTAGCAAAATGGAATGGAATGCCTAATTTCTAAAAGAAAAAAAACGCTCTTTCCAATGGTAAGATTTGGCCTCGGAGCCTCCGGTTACTATGCAACGTCCACTTTTCCTGGAAAAAAATAGAAATCAAAAAGTTCTTTACCCAGAATATCTCGGAAAATAATGAGAATCGTACTATGGTCAATAGGGGTCGTTTTGACCCATTTAATGTGCAGAATCACCGGGTGAAATATTGCCCTCTATTTTTTGAACACCCCTGCGAGGTTTCTTTAGCAAGAGAGTCTACTCGTTCATTTCCCGGAATTCCTGCGTGACTTGGAATCATCAACAAGGTTATAAGAAGGGATCGATCGACGCACATATGTGCTGTGCATGTTTGTATGTTTCTTGCCTGATTTAATTTAAGAAATACATAATTATAAAAACCAAAAAACGGTCGCTCAGTCGTGCTTTTCTTAGACCGGTTTAAACTATTTCTTGACTTACTTTCCTTATTTCTTCATTATTATTTCATTTTATTTATTTATTTGGTGAATTGTTTTTCTTTTGCTAAGCAACTTACTGTCTTTTTTTTCTTTTGTATTGGCACGTTGTCCGAGGCTGTTGATTCCCCCCCCCCCCTTTTCTTTGTGAGTAGAGACTATTAGCCTGGATTAGCCCATTGTTCTTTTATTTCATTTTTTTTCTCGTCGAACCACGCCTTTTCGAAGGACAACTGAGCTGAGCCGGAACTTCAAGCGGAAGGTAGGGGGCGTAGGAAAGTGTTCCAGCCGCTTCCCGTCACACAATTTGGCGCCCAACGTGGGGCACGACTCTTTGTTGTTCCTGGACAATTTTTGAAAGTTTTGGTTGTTGTTTAGTGTCATTTCTTGATCTCGTCTTGTAACCCTGTCCTCAAGGCATTGTTGAATCTAGTCAAATTGTTCGTTTGTTATTGTTATTGTTGAGATTTAAAATTTTATTCGAGTTCAAAGTATCTATTTCTCTCTGTGATAAAGAGTCAGTTTCCGGTTTCCTGGATTTATGCGCTAGAAAGGAGAGTTTAGTGAAAGTAGTAGTAGCAGCGCAGAAACTCGATCTAGATAATCCTGGTGAGATGCAGGTGGATGCCCTGAGATCTGTGTTGTATGATTATTTCAAGTCGAAGAGTTGTAGGATGTCTGAGGATGAAGAGCTTTGCACTGGTATCTGCGAAGTAGGCCTGAGACATTTGAAGACTTCACTTGTGGTTTGAGGCAAGATTTGTTCCGATGGGGTTTAGTGAAAGACTCATGCACCAAATAATAAGAAAAGGAGCAAATGGGAAAAAGAGAGCCCCATAGCAGATTTTGTGGATAATTATGCTAGGGTTGATGTCAAGATTCCCTCGAGTCATGTTCAAAGAAGACAACCAATTAAACTCCTTTTCCCCTTCGTTCTTCTTCTTCACCCACCTGTTGAATAATCATCATGTGGTACAACTTCGGCTGACACAGAATCCTCTGAACGAGACGTCGCAAGCCGAATTTGAACAAAACCAGCTGTTAAAAAAAGACCGCGTGATCGCATCATTGAAATCGATTCGTTAGCAGTTTAGTTTTTTTTGTTTTGTTTTTTGTTTGCTTGTTTGTTTGTTTTTTTGTTCTTTTTGTCGAATTCAGTTTTTTTTTGTATTTTTAACAAGTTACGAATGCTATTTATAATGGAATAATCCTCAAAAAATAAGTTAAGAAAAAAAAAAAAAAAAAAAAAAAGAAAGAAAGAAAAAAGAGTTTTGAAATCACGGGTTGAGTCGAGCGAGGGAGGTTATTCGCCTATTTCATAATTCGGGCAGAGCTGTCGTTGGCTCACGTGGGCAGTCTTCTACTAGTTTCTAATGGAAACTACCCATAACGCTATCTGAATTATGAAATAGGCGAATAACCAAATAGAAAAAAGGTTGGCTCCATGCTGTTTCGGGAAAGTAAGAGCGGCTGTTCACATGAAAGTTCTATAAAGTCCATAAAGTGTAATAAAGTACTGGTTGTAGTTGGAGCAAGACAAAAATATTCGTGCCCACGTCCTGTGGTCTTATGCCGTCGTTCATACTGAAATTGTTTCGTAAGGACTGGGATTGAGCGACCGTCCGTTGTCTGAGGTGCAGCATCGTGGTTTGTTTCAAGGTGAGCCTCTCCCTGGAGCTCGCACCAGATTCGCATGTATTTGGCAATAAAATACAAATAAAGATAATGAATTCTAAAAAACAGGAAAGTGAGGATTTTTTAGTGACATACTACTTAACGTCCACTCAAAAAACGAGAGCGGCATTCTGGTTTACACTTCCTTTATCACTGAACGTTTACTAATAAATTGAGTTCAAAATTCTCATAAATTCTTAAACACCAGCAAACAAAACATCGGGGATCGGCCTCTACGGGGAATTTAACGTAAACTCGCGACTTTTCGTCTTGAAAAGAAAAACCAAAAGACTGGCCTATTTCTTACACACGAATTTTTATCCGCTCAGACCCCTTTGCCTTATAAACCCCGAACGAAGCAGGGGCGGTTTTATGGGGCGATCACCACCCACGTCAGCTCAGCCACCCTCAAAGAAATGAGTGGTGAAGGGAAAGTTAGAGATACAAATGAGAGGGAAAGCAAATCAGATATCCAGATCTAATACTTTTGCATTAATTGGTACTGCCAATTTGCGGACAAATTAGTAATATTGGCTTTTGAAGGAGCCAAATCCGAGTGAGACATTTGGTTTTATGGAAGATATCCCTCGGAATTTGGGGCTTAAGAGAGCAAAGCTGCCTTAAGTTTGGACTTGAAGGAGACGAATCAGTGGCGTGGCGTGGGTGAATTAGAAGGGCAAGTGCAACTTAGGAAAGGACGTAACTGAATGTAAGGAAGAAAATTCAAAATAAAGAGAGGAATGACAAAAAATCCATGAAGAGAGGCCGTTAAAAGGCACCGATTTAACGTTGAAACGTTAAATGACGTCAATGTAATTCGCAGCAATTATTTTAGTTTAAGAAAATCCATGTTTATTTGACTAAAATTGAATTCATGGGAGCTCTAAATCTGAAAACAAAAGCTCTATATGATTTGCGTCCGAAGAATCGTGCAACCTATCGACCCCAAAAAAGCAATTCACTAGGTGAGTACTGAGTAGGACGTAGATAAGTGTCTGAACAGGATTCACAAAATTTGAATAATTTTTCGTAAATTTCGGAGAAAATTACAAATCAACTGTAAGAATCATTCGAATCGGTAAATAGTTGGTTTTTATTCGATTACGACAATGACTATACTGTCGAAAACTAATTGTACGAAATTATTAAGCTATAAATGCTCCAAAGAATAAAAAGAACGTAATTTTTCCGAAAAAAAAATGTGTTCAGAAACCGAGAAATCTGGGAAAAAGTTGGTGAGACCAACTACATATTATTTGATTCTCTGTGGGTCAGACAAACTACTTCCTCCCCCCCATCCATGCGCTCTGAACCTCCCGACGCGCAAACGAAGTCTATTGTGCTGTACTCCAACGTAGGAACCGATCCCTAGCACTTTTTCGCCAGCTTTAACGACGGCCCCTACCAACCGCACTTTATCAGTCTGTCTCGGTCAGAGTGTTATGATGAGGGGTTAGCGAGGGGGCAAAAAGTAAGGAACACACTCGTAGCACTTCTGTCTCGAGCACTACGTCCGTTTCATGCGGCTTCGCACATCTTCGCAACACAAGATTTATAATTTTAACATCGTTGTCTTCAATTACAAAATGAGGAAGTAACATAAAAAATAAAAATCGCTGGAGACATTTTTTTTCTAAAGAAAATGACTAAATATGACCAGGAATTGAATATTAGTGCGTAAATGATTGATTTCGATTTATAGCGAAATAATAAAACTTGCCAATTTTTTTTGTTACCTTAAACGGCCGATCTGTGACTCGTGACGTAACTAAGGGGTCGTGACCCCTCCCAACCCTCCGCATCATGGCTGTTATCATGTCTTGCCCCTTCTTGACCATCCCCTTTCTCTAAAGTACTATTGTTTGATTTGCGGGAAGCCATTGTGAAGGTTATGCGAAGGCTGTTATTGCGTCATCAGTCTATCTAGCCTATTTCAAATGGGTCCCGCGACCCAATAGTTTTAAAAATTAATAAAAAAATATAGGGTCTGATTTTATGTGAACGGATCGTGTTTTCATGAGTTTTGGTAACCAAGCTATCACGACGGCACGGTTTTGGAAAATGTGTTACTTCCTCATTATGTTTCAAATTCTTATGAATTTAACCATAATAAATTTTGGAACGGAAGGAGGAAAAATAATAATAATAAAGGGGGATCGCTTAGGGCAAGTGCCACTTGCTTTACTTGCCCTGACGCCACGCCACTGAGACGAATGCGGAGGGTTTCCATTTGGAAATCATCGTAACTGGCGTTTGTAATATCCAAAATAACGAAATTTGGCTTTTTGAGTTACCCAAATCCATAAATTTGGTTTTTGAAAAATATAAAATTGGCCTTCGATATTAGTCAAAGCTGCGAAACCGATTTTAGAAAGAGCTGAAGCCACAATATTTTGTTTTTGAAAAAGGAAAAACACGCGAAATTAGTGTTTGAAACAGCATAAATTCTATTTTAAAGAAGCCACGGCATTTGGTAATGGAAGACTGAATTTCCTTGGTGACATTGTCGTCTGAAAAGGCTAGCCATGACACTTGATTCTCGAACGATGCAAATTAGTTTTCACATTAACCAAAATTATAGAAAGAGCTTATTCCATGAAATTTGGTTCATCGTAAATCTTAAATCGCCGAAATCGGGTTTTGAAAGAGCCAAATCCAAGAGATTTATTTTTGAAAAAACCAATGACCGCGAAATTGGGGTTTGAAAGAGCCAAACCAACGGAATTATGATTTTGATCAAAAATCCCAAAAATTTGGATTTGAACGAGTTAAATGCGTAAAATTTTGGTTTTAAGAGGTCGAAACTTGGGTTTAAAATAGACTCAATTGCGATATTTGGTTTTAGAAAGAGACGGGCTTCTAAGTCCGAACTTGTATCGTCGTACGATATTTTATTTCATTTTCCTCAAATCCCCCCTCCCTCCGTCGTGACTCCTCGCAAGTTAGTTGAAATGAGTACACGTCCATAGCTTTCACCCACCAATCCCGCTAGGAGGCAATCCAATACGAACAAAATATAAATAGCGAACCTATGGTACGAGGGACCAAGGCAGAGTCGTTTCAGAGTTCTTCAGCGAAGAGTTTTGTGGGTCTTTCGACGAGGATGTTCAATCGTCACCCCACCGATATTATAATAACTCTTCTTTCATGAAAAGAGTTAAAGGCCTCTTCACAAGCTCTATGTTTTCGTTATGTGGTGGCTATGCAACCTATCAAAATGCTTCATTTTTCGAGGGAATAAATTTGTTTGGTTGCATAAACTCCACAGAACGTAAACATAGAGCTTGTGAACGGGCGTTTAAAGCTGCACTAATCGAGGCAGCCCTCTATCGACGAATCCGATCAAAATTCGCGTCCGAAACAGAAAAATGGTCGATCCCCTCGCGCGCCGTCTACACTGGGTGAGCGGCACGAAGAGGGGCTCTGTTAGATGAAGCATAATAACTATTTTTAAAAAAGCTTCATCTGGGAGTTTTAAATGAGTTTTGAGAATAGTTATTGTACGCTTCATTCAACAAAGTCCCTCTTCCTGCCGCTCACCCAGTGTAGACGGCGCACGAGGGGATCGACCATTTTCCTGTTTCAGACGCGAATTTTGATCGGAGCCTAAATCCAAAAAAAAAATTTCGCTCCGGCAGCTGGAGGTCGGAAAGAGTGCATTTCATTATGTATACGGATACCCTAAGCCGTCCCAGAAGTAATAATTTTGATACCATTATTTGTTTCATTAAGCCGAACTTCTTCCTCTATTTTCACCACCCTCTCTTCAAAATGTCGAAAAGTTTCGGTAGTTTTCCAAGGGCTTTGTAATCTTAAATTTTTGTGCCGTATTTTATAATACCTAAACGTGTGAATTTAAGCTTTCTTTTTGAAATTTCATCCCCCATTTCACCCTCCCCCATCAAAGTTTTCGATAAATCTCAATGGAACCCAGGGCTTTCGTTACATTAAATTATTGAGTCGAATTTTAGAGCGCTAAGATGAACTAGTGAAGTTCAACGCTATTTTTACACTTCCACACCGGAAGGACCACCCCCACCACCTTGACTTTTTCGAAAAATTAAAATGGGAATCAAAGGCTACTATAAGATGGAGTATACGTACCGAATATAATGCTTCTAGAATCAACTGGTGATTTATAGTGATTTTTCGACCATTTAACCCCTATTCCCCCCCCCTCCACCTTGACCGATTTGGCCCAAATGCAATACCGACCGGGGTCTTATGACTACTGATTTTTGTGCCAAAGCGCGTTCCACTAAATTGATTTCTTCGAGAGTTATCGTGCTAACAAGAAAACGGCCATAATATTATATTATATAGTTTGAGGTTAGTGTGGCAATACTGAACCACGTGATGAATTAGGTCATTTAGCATCGATTTCACGAAATACACTATTATCGATAGTCAATTTGTTTTCGAGATATCGAATAAAAACTGATGTTTTCATGATTAGCTCTTTTTTTTCAAATTTGACTTGATGTGTCACCGCACGAGGTTAATTTGGACAAAGTGAATAGTGCGTTGGAAACAGGACAAAATTGCCTACAAAATGAGCCCAAAAGAATTGGTGATTGTCCAATTTTGATCGGCATATCAGTCGATCAAAATCTCCCAAAAGGCGTTTTGCGTTTTTCTCCTGCCTCCTCTTCCGCTTCTAATTCTTCTAACCTCAGTGGCATCAAACGTTCAGATGAATGGAAAAACATCTGCAATTTGTCAGCTTTCCAACGATGTCCTACAATTGCCATCTACTGCTTTTACTTCCACATAAATCAGCAAACAAAGTGAAAAAAATCGGGACGCGAGGCTAGAGTGCCATAATGGTTTCCGACATTTATGTACTTCTGGGGCCGTTCTTTGTTTTAATTATGATCACTGTTGTTCTTGACAGTACTGTGCCTTAACATGAACCACCAAACACCTTAAATCATAGCAAATTCAAATCAGAAATAACATTATTGGGAGAAAATCCGTTCATGCTTCGAGTCGGTGTCACAAGCTTCGTACGCGGCTTCGAATCCGCATTTCATTCACCAGAGACCATCCATTAATTACTACACCTGCCAAGTCAAAAACATATGAAAAAAGTCGCCGGTTAACGATACAGTTATTGCGTTGTTCATAGTTGTTTTGCTATTGACCGTGAGTCCTTTGATCAGTGGCATAATTCTGATATTGGTGATTGTTACATTTATCGTCGAAAATGGTTGAATTCACCAACGAGGAATACGCTGATATAATTTATTTCTACGGCAGAGCGGATGGAAACTCGCTCCAGGCTCGACGCTTGTACCACGAACGCTTCCCCCATCGTCGAACCCCTCATCGAAACGTGTTTTCCCAGGCATACAACCGATTTAAAGAAACAGGATCGTGTAAACGTAGGCGTCGGGAAGCTAGGGGCTACCACGTAGAAATAGAAACTGAGGAAAACGTTTTAGGATTCTTCGAGGAGCATCCCGGTGGGAGTATTAGAGAAGCGGCCCACGAATTTAATTTAACAGTGTGGAGAGTTTGGAAATTAGTTTTCACATTAACCAAAATTATAGAAAGAGCTTATTCCATGAAATTTGGTTCATCGTAAATCTTAAATCGCCGAAATCGGGTTTTGAAAGAGCCAAATCCAAGAGATTTATTTTTGAAAAAACCAATGACCGCGAAATTGGGGTTTGAAAGAGCCAAACCAACGGAATTATGATTTTGATCAAAAATCCCAAAAATTTGGATTTGAACGAGTTAAATGCGTAAAATTTTGGTTTTAAGAGGTCGAAACTTGGGTTTAAAATAGACTCAATTGCGATATTTGGTTTTAGAAAGAGACGGGCTTCTAAGTCCGAACTTGTATCGTCGTACGATATTTTATTTCATTTTCCTCAAATCCCCCCTCCCTCCGTCGTGACTCCTCGCAAGTTAGTTGAAATGAGTACACGTCCATAGCTTTCACCCACCAATCCCGCTAGGAGGCAATCCAATACGAACAAAATATAAATAGCGAACCTATGGTACGAGGGACCAAGGCAGAGTCGTTTCAGAGTTCTTCAGCGAAGAGTTTTGTGGGTCTTTCGACGAGGATGTTCAATCGTCACCCCACCGATATTATAATAACTCTTCTTTCATGAAAAGAGTTAAAGGCCTCTTCACAAGCTCTATGTTTTCGTTATGTGGTGGCTATGCAACCTATCAAAATGCTTCATTTTTCGAGGGAATAAATTTGTTTGGTTGCATAAACTCCACAGAACGTAAACATAGAGCTTGTGAACGGGCGTTTAAAGCTGCACTAATCGAGGCAGCCCTCTATCGACGAATCCGATCAAAATTCGCGTCCGAAACAGAAAAATGGTCGATCCCCTCGCGCGCCGTCTACACTGGGTGAGCGGCACGAAGAGGGGCTCTGTTAGATGAAGCATAATAACTATTTTTAAAAAAGCTTCATCTGGGAGTTTTAAATGAGTTTTGAGAATAGTTATTATACGCTTCATTCAACAAAGTCCCTCTTCCTGCCGCTCATCCAGTGTAGACGGCGCGCGAGGGGATCGACCATTTTCCTGTTTCAGACGCGAATTTTGATCGGAGCCTAAATCCAAAAAAAAAATTTCGCTCCGGCAGCTGGAGGTCGGAAAGAGTGCATTTCATTATGTATACGGATACCCTAAGCCGTCCCAGAAGTAATAATTTTGATACCATTATTTGTTTCATTAAGCCGAACTTCTTCCTCTATTTTCACCACCCTCTCTTCAAAATGTCGAAAAGTTTCGGTAGTTTTCCAAGGGCTTTGTAATCTTAAATTTTTGTGCCGTATTTTATAATACCTAAACGTGTGAATTTAAGCTTTCTTTTTGAAATTTCATCCCCCATTTCACCCTCCCCCATCAAAGTTTTCGATAAATCTCAATGGAACCCAGGGCTTTCGTTACATTAAATTATTGAGTCGAATTTTAGAGCGCTAAGATGAACTAGTGAAGTTCAACGCTATTTTTACACTTCCACACCGGAAGGACCACCCCCACCACCTTGACTTTTTCGAAAAATTAAAATGGGAATCAAAGGCTACTATAAGATGGAGTATACGTACCGAATATAATGCTTCTAGAATCAACTGGTGATTTATAGTGATTTTTCGACCATTTAACCCCTATTCCCCCCCCCTCCACCTTGACCGATTTGGCCCAAATGCAATACCGACCGGGGTCTTATGACTACTGATTTTTGTGCCAAAGCGCGTTCCACTAAATTGATTTCTTCGAGAGTTATCGTGCTAACAAGAAAACGGCCATAATATTATATATATATATATGAACCCTGGAGACCACTGAATTCGTGTTCTAGAGGTTCTGAAACGTGAAAAAAACATGACATGACCCATGTTTGCCACCATCACGACGAGACCAATAGTGCATTTTTCAGAATGAAATGCACTAAAACGTTTTGGAATCAATGATTAATTCTACAACTGGGATGTACCTGCTTTTTTCAAATGTGTAAAAAAAAAAAAAAAACCAAATTAGGGCTACGGAATTTTGGGTTGGGTGATGAATCTTGAAAAAAGGATGCAATGCGAATTTTATGCCAAGCATTCAAGTACAATCCATTTTTCAACATGAAAATCAGACCTTTTTTGGAGGCAAGAGAAGTGCCCCCGTTTTGACGTCTTCCCTCTCACTTGCACACGTTTCATCCCCTTTCGCCCTAACAGTAACGAATAAAAACAGTCCTGTTCGTTACCTATTTATTTTATTTATTATGAAAGTTATATGAATGGACCTGTGGAAGCGTGGAGAGAGAAGAAATTATTGTCCCCTCAAATACCGCTGGCTCCCTTTGATTATATCTTTTTGGCAAGGATGTGGTGAAGTTTTATGGTTCATCATTTTTCACGCATGTATGCATAAAAGTTCTCCCACGAGGCAGATCTGTCGCTGCCGATTAACTTCATTGCGATTCGGACTTGCCTTAATGCGGCGCATTTGTGGAACTGAATGTCTCCGGGGAATGCCAATTTTAACAACGGAAAACGGGGGAACGTCCCAGGTTTTATTAAAAGTGAATTCGCCGATCTATTCAACGTTTAGGTTCACTTTATTGAAGGAAATGAAATTCAGAACCTAACTGTCATTACGAAACATGTTAAATCGAGGGAAAGAGTCATCTTTGTTTATGTAGCCAACTTTATTTCCAAGGTGTTGTTGTGAAGACTTCGTGTTGTTGCTACTCTCATCAGTTTTACTTGTCGCCCCGGACGAGCTTCCCGAAGGGCTCGTATAACGAACGGGTTTTGTCGTTGCCATACTAAGAGCAAATCTAAGCTCAAGCATAAATGATTCTTTCAACGATATCTGGAAAATATAAGAATTCATGGTTTTTGTGAAAAAATATGTTCACCTCGAAAGTAAATGAATATAAATAAAAACCTTTTCGTTGACAGCAACTTTTCTAACGTTCCATAAAAATTCCAAAATGGCAACCAAAAATGCGAACCCACATCCGGCGATCACCACAAGGAAAACACCACCGACATTTTGGACGCCCAGTTCAGCCGAATCTGATCCACTGCTTGATGAATCCTTGCAATCATAGAAGGTTATTGGAGATAAAAAAAAAATAATTATTAGAAGAAATATGAAAAAGCACTTGACAAGGAGGCCTGTTGTGAGACTGTTGCTTCCACCATTTAGTTTTCAATTCAGCCAGTTTCCCGGACTCTTGCATTTTTAATACAGATCCACTTATTGGAATTCTGTATTGGAAGTCTATAGAAGAAAGGGAAGCAATACGTGATATTAAATGTCTCAAGAAAAAGGAGAAGTACTAACTTTGAGGCATTGCGATGCCATAGCCTTTGGAATCGAGAAGACCGCCAACTTGCGTCAACCCGCAATATTTTTCTATTTGATACTCTATCGACGAGGACTCCATGAAAAAGGCGTAGAGTCGGTCACCATTGAGCACTCGCTCGACGCCTTCATCATTGGTTTTCGTAAACACTTTGGGTCTAGTGGATTCCATGACACTCCACATTTTTTGATAGAGACTATTATTGCTGTCCTGAAAACAATAAACGATCAAAGAAACATGACAAAAGGATCTTTGAACTTGAATTGGAGAAATGTTTTCGATTGCTTAATAGTTTAGTGGGTACCCTGAAAAAATTGTAAGTCGATCCTTTTTCCAAAGCGCCGTATTTGATTTTTGTCTGGGAAGCGAGGTCTTCCACACTCTCGATAGTCGATTCCATGCGGTTCATTGTCAAATAAGCTGCGAGGTTGGCCGTGTAGGAAGAGACCATGATGAGAACGAAGAACCACCAGAGGGCGGCCACAATTCGAGTCGACAAGGCTCTGGAAAAAAGGAAGATAAAGCTATCAATACTATTACGTACTTGGCGTTGCAAATTAACATTAGGTTGGGGGTTTCGTTTAGTTAATGAATATAACGTACAAACGGCAGAAAACAGTAAGGCCAAATTGACAATTTTAAAGCCATGGATTTAACGCTGCATTAATGCCGCAATTTTCCCTTCCTTTGACATGGGCAGAAGCTTTCTCGACCAAAGATTAAAGAAAGTGTAGCACACTGTTTTCTGATCTTTGGGGGGGGGGGGGATGTAACAAACAGTTTTTATTAATTTTGAATTTTGTCAAAATTTCGTCATAAAAGTCCGCGTAGTGACGTGATAATTGCATTTGGATCCTACATGATGGGTTTCGACGACGTTCATATATGCGCCAGCCCTAGCGCACTCATCGGCCAAATTGAGAAACTGTGCACTGAGGTAGATTTGTTGCCAGATTGACAACAGCCGAACTGGGTTTCCGCCGTTTTTCTTCGCAGTTTGTAAGTTAATTTCCTCCAAATGTTTAGTTTTTTACTCAGAATCCACCCCACTGCACGGTTCCACAACTTGGCCAGTGAGTGCGCTGGGGCATTTTTGAAAGTCGTCAATATTCTTGTTCTGCTTTGAGGTAAAAGTCAATTGACGTGCCACTCGATCATATCAGCGATTGTAAATTTTCAAATTAAATATCAATTAGTTAATTAAATGGTCTCAATCACAAAATGCCCCTATTGCCGCCATTTTTTCTTTGTTTGACATGAACAGAAACTCGCTCGGTATTAACGAATCATTAAAGTGAAATTAGTATTTTTATTTATTCCCTCTTGAAAATCAAAGGAATGGTTGAAATCAAAAACAAACTTATTTAACAGATTGGTCAATTAATTAAAAGAGGGGTATTTTAAATAATGAAGTCATGACAGTCCTCTTTCGTTAATGGAACTTCGGTCCTTGCGTATATGGTCGAGGTGCTTCCTGTGAATTTTCCCGTACACCATTACATCATAAATTACGTTTCCGACCTTTTTTTGAGTGATTCCTTTCTCCCACCTACGTTGCTGTTTGGGCCCGTTGCGGACAAGCACTCTCTCCCCGGGCCTGAAATTTCTAGCTGCCCTCGGCATTGTTGGAAAATGAAGTGGCCAACGGTTGTCGTAATTTGCGGAGGCCGAAGAAGATCCATAAGACAACGTAATTTCCTTCCAAGTAGAAGTTCAGCTGGAGTTTCCTCAGTTGTCGTGTGAGGAGTGTTCCGGTATTTCATGAGAAATCGTGATAGTTTCAAATTAAGCGATCCTTGATCATTCATTGCTTTCCGTAATGCTCGTTTCATAGTCTGAACGTATCTTTCCACCTGTCCATTTGATGACGGATGGCAGGCCGGAGTAGTTTTATGAATTACTCCGTTAGAGGTGATGAAGTCCTTGAAGTCGCGAGATGTGAAGTAACTAGCATTATCGGTAACGATTAGTTCGGGTATGCCATACCTGGAAAATAAGTCTCTGAGTTTTTCGATGGTTATTGAAGTAGATAGGGTTTGAACTGGAAATACTTCCAGCCATTTACTAAAGGAATCGACAACGATGAAGAAATTTTTTCCGAGGAATGGTCCGGCGTAGTCTATGTGTAGTCGTGTCCACGGTTTAGTTGTTGGCTCCCACGGATGGTTCGGAGCCTTATTCGCATTCTTCTGGTTTTCTATGCATTCAGTGCAGTTCTCAGCAATCTTATGAATGTTGGAATCTAGTCCTGGCCACCAGACGTAACTACGAGCTATTGTTTTCATTTTTGTTATGCCCGTATGTGCAGAGTGTATTTCACGAAGAATTTGATTTCTTAGACTGGAAGGTACGAGTACCCGGTGACCTCGTAGTATGCATCCTTGTTCAATGGACAATTCTTTCTCCAAGCATCTGAATTCTGATTGTCCAATCATTCTTCCTTCTTGTAAATCATTTAGGAGAACGGATAGAACCGGATCGTTCGATGTAGCATTTTTAATAGTGTGGAAAGTCACTGGCAGATTGGAAATTTGCTTCAATTGGTAAAAACCGGATTCGTCAAGGTAATCGTTGTTCGTCTCTCCGTTCAATGGCAGTCGAGACAATGCATCGGCATTTGCGTTTTCTTTTGAATTTCTGTAATTTATTGTGAAATCGAAGCCTTGAAGAAATAACGCATAACGAAGCAGACGATGCGTTGTGGGGTTAGGTAAGTCTTTGTTAGGGTGAAAGATTGATACTAGAGGCTTGTGGTCAGTTAATAGTTCAAATTTTCGTCCGTAACAATAATTGTAAAATTTATGTAGCGCCCAAAAAATAGCAGTTGCTTCCTTCTCAATCTGACTATAGTTGTGTTCAGCCGAAGCCAGAGTTCTGGAGGCGTAAGCAATCGGCCGTTCAGAACGATCTGGCATCCGGTGGGATAAAACTGCTCCAAGCCCGTACGGGCTGGCATCGGTACTTAAAACAAGGGGAAGTGAATCAGAGTAAGGTATTAACATTTCATGAGATATCATTTTATTCTTAATCTCCTGAAATGATTATTCACAGTGCGTATTCCATTCAAACTTGGATTTTTTGGTCATGAGATTGTATAATGGGGCAGCAGCAGAAGCAAGGTTTTGAGTAAAACGACCGTAATAATTCACTAAACCTAGCCAACTTCTTAATTCATCAACATTTTTTGGTTTTGGAGCATTTACTATAGCTTTTACCTTCTCTTGTGATTTAAGTATACCTTCTGACGATATTACATGTCCCAAATAATTAATGGAAGTTTTGAGAAATTGACATTTATCTTTGTTGACTCGTAGACCGTGCTTGTCTAATGCTCGAAGTACTTGTTTGAGTCGGTCCCAGTATTCTTCAAAATTCCTCCCTTGAATTTTTATATCATCGTAAAACACAGTGACCCCAGGAATCCCGTGCAAAATTTGAGAAATTACATGTTGCCAGATAAAAGGGGCGGACTTAACACCAAACATTAAGCGATTCACGCGGTAATTTCCTTTTAAAGTTGTAATGGTTTTCATTTTAGAACTTTCGTCGTCCATTTCAAGATTTAAATAGGCCTAAAACGAATGTCTAAAACTGTAAAGAGCTTTCCATCTGCCATAGTGGCTAATATGTCTTCTGTTCTTGGTATGGGATACGAGCGCGGTCATTCAATGCTTGTAGTTCTGGGAACCTCCCTCGAAACTGAAATGAGGTCATTTTTCTTCTTCAGATTTTTAAATTAGGTAGGTATTCTATAGCAGGGTTCACAGCCACAGACGCGTTAATCGTTTAATATCTCAAAACTTTTTTTTTTGAAGAAAAAACAGTTTGGAACAAGCAGGCGCGGACCCAGGATTTTTCCAAAGGGGGGGGGGGGCGCATTCAAAAAGATGCAGAGGTCCCACCTCAAAATGTTTTTATGTACATAGTTAGTATATATGAATACTCTTAAGGCCAATCCACATATAAGATGCAAGAAGGCGTGGACAGGACGCATTACAGAAGCCAGAACGCAGTGCAGTAGTCAATAGCAACGATCAGAAATACTGTTAAGCCATGTGTTTTGTATTTTTTTTCTTGGGTATACTGCCCACGATTTCTTGCGTCTTATGTAGACGCGCCTTTGCTGTGGAAACGTACCACGTCTTAAAAACAGAGCCAGTGAAACATTTTAATTAAAAATACAAAACAGCACGGTTCACAGCCTCGACGGTGCCAGAAAATAACTGAAAGGAAGCGTGAAAGCCATAATCAATCTATTAAAAAATCCAATCTTCTTCGTTTTGATTTGGCAAATCGTGTGATGACAGCTTCTGGGTCGATGTTGATGTCCCGATGAATATTTAGGAGAGCGAGAGAATTGAGACGTTCCACACTCATTCTGGAACGAAGCCATGTTTCTATTCTTCTCAATGAAGAAAAGCTGCGCTCTGCTGTTGCTACTGACACAGGTAATGGTATGTGCAGTAGTGACTTCAAAATGGGGAACGAATTTCCATCCAAGAGTTCGAAAATTTCATGGGCACATTTTTTCCCGGTAAAATCAGAGTTTTCTTTGAAATGTCTTTGAGCTAATATCATTTCGTTGAAAAGTCTGTTGCGCATCGAGAAAGAATCGGTGAATTCAAGTAATGGGTGATACTTGGCACATATAGGCAGTAGCTTCTCTTTCAACGTCGGAGGGTCTTCAATATTAACGAAATTTCTTGGCATTAAGAAATTTAAGCTGAAACGGATCTTCATGTCGGCAATAACGTTGCCCAAGACTGGGATGTAAATACTTTTCCTCCAGTAAGCAGACGGATCAGATGCCGTAACTGCATAGTTTTCCCTATTAGTTTGACAGGAAGCAAGCCGCGGCCGACGTAGTGGCACATCAAGGTCATTCATGATTCTCATTGCGTCTTCGAAAATTAATGCAAAGAATGTTTGGGCCTGGCATCGCTTATTCTCCAAACAACCAATAACCTCTTGGTATTTTGAATTGGCTGAGTCCAAATCCAAGGTTGAATCCTGCAACGCTTAGGCTTCTGGGGACGCACAAAACGTCGGCAACGCAAACTAATGTTATTATGAATGAAGAATCACTCACTGCTTTGAGCAAACAGTTTGCCTTGGATGCGATTTGGAGGTCAAACCAGGAAAATACTTCGCCAAGGGCACGGACGATCTGAGGGAAGTCTTCGAGGAACTTGATTATACAGTCATGTCCTTCGACCCAACGAGTTTCACAAAGCCCAGTGAGTTTATGGCCCAAATGTTAAGGCGTTAAAAAAGGTTTCTATTTCACGAACAGTTCCAAAACAGTTTCTGACATCCTGCACTTTGTTGGCTTTGGATAGACAAAGGTTTAGAGCGTGGTTTTGGCAGGGCGTGAGTTCGGCATGGGTAGCGTGCTCTTTTATTTTCGTTGCTTCATTTTCAATTTCGGACATGTTCACACTGCAGCCGTCGCAACCGATTCCGACACAGTAATTGAGGTTAAGTTCCAAACATTTCAATTGCCTCACTACGGAATCACCTAGTAGTGCACCACTAATAGTTGGCTCAGATAACTCAGTTGCGCCGCTTCCTTCACAATAATTCAAGCTGAGCAGATCAATGAATCCGACAAAGTCTTCCCTTACTCCATCTCCTGTCACATAGCGAATACTAACGCTGAGTTGATATATTTGTGAGACATCCGTTGTCTCATCAAAAATTACGGAGTAATATTTTGCTGCGTTAATCTGTCGCTTCAGTGTACTTAGAATTTCCTCTCCACACGAATTCAGCAGCTCATTAGCAGTTGTCTTGCTAATGTAAGTAGCATTGGACCCAGTTGACGTCCGATGGTTTTCCAACAGGGTATCTCCACTTTCAATTCGGAACCGGAGTAACGCTCGAAAATTACCATTGTTGCACGCGAGTCTCTCTTCCTGATCACTTCCGTAGTCATTTAAAGCACCATCATCTCTGTGTCCTCTTAACGCGATGTTTTGCTGACCGAGGAAAATCAAAGATTTTATAATCGGAACTAACTTGTGCCTTCCTTTTTTCAGAAACCATGTTTCTGATATTGCCTGAGGATTTTCGAAAATTCTGAGGAATTAGTTGCCAGCTTGAACCGTATTTTTATGATACTGGTGAGAACTACGTAAAGTGAGATCTCCATCTTTGCCCACTAATTTAGCCATCTTAACAAGCGGCTGCGTTACGAGTTTTTTCAAAGGTACAGTGTTCTTCCCACCTACTAGCAAGTCGTAAGAAAAACTTGCACAAAATTTGCAGAATAGGCCCTGTAATTTCTTTGAGAAAACTAGCCAAGGGAACTGCTTAAAATGACTTTCATTTGGTCGGCGTTTTTCTTCTCTGCCTCGTTTAGCACGAAGAGAATAAGGATATTGAAATCCAGGCGATTTCCAGGTGTTTTTTCAAATAATTTATGCTTAAAGAAATCTGTCATTTCGTGCATTGCACCGATGTACTCACCCACATCCGGTAATTCGTCAGGTGAGGATGACATTGATGGAGCCGTCGCGTCGAGTTTATATAGAGCTCTTTGTTGTATGTGAACTCTCAAGTTATTATGAAAACAATTAATCTTTTTTATTCAAATTCAGAACAGTGACAAAAATTATCAACACACGGCAACATGTGTGTTTTTTTATAAATCGCGAGTGGTGTCTCGTTTTCCTTTTCAACACTCTTGCGTTATTGAATGGGAGGGAGGGGGACGCTCAGTAGATCCAGTAGAGCCGGATGGAAGTGAATCAGAATCAGAGCGCTCGACCGCACGAGCAGAAATGTTGGAACTCAAAGAAGATGCCGGAGATTTCAATAGTTCGTCAGATTCATAGTCCTTAATTTTACTCAATTTCAATAGATATTTTTCCATTTTGAGCCACCACTCAAAAACCGGGAAGCAATACAACAATCACGATAAAACTCACATAACTACCGAAACTCCGAATCGCGTTGATAGAAAGTCGTAAGTTCGCTATGTAAAATTTTCAACACTGGTAGTAAACGTCCTTTTTAAAATTTGAGCTCTCGGGGAGGAAAAAACGAGTCACGGGTTGAGAAGAAAGCCAAGAAGGTTCGGGGCAGTTTTGGACAGCACCCCCATCCTCTGAATTTGCTTGCCCTGCGATTCTCTTCCATCGTCGGTACCGTTCCATCCCTTTCGCATCAGCACTTTTTTTTTTTTTTTCATTTCTTTCTTCTTTTTTCACTGCCCTCCTATTTTCTTCTCTACACTTTCCACCGTACTTTTTTATACTTTTGTATTGCATGAACAATTGCTAGTGACACTTGAAGGCCTTAAAATCCAGACAGTTCTTTTAGATCATGAGTTTATTTAGAAAAATAACTGGATTTATCATTTCTATTGTGCAGTTACATATTGGTCGAACCAGTAGGATTGGATTCGTATCAAATAAAACGTTACGAATGATTTGTTGATGAGGGGAAGGGGATAAAATTACTTTGAGCGGAAAATCGGGAATTTCGAATCACCTACTTGAAAAAAAAAAAACAAAAAAATCTAGGGGTTTGAATGATGAGTAAATTATAGCGTGTAAACCATTCGTGGCTTTTAGCGCTTCTGATTCGGCATGATCGGGTGCGCGCCCACTGATTGATTGACGATGAGTAAATTAGAACTGCCACACCTCACAACGCTTGTATTTGGCCCAACTTTAAGAAAATAAAAGTAAAAATAAACCATGTTTTTGCTTATTCGTGCTATCGAGTGATATTCATTGTTTACCCACGAGGAACAATGATATTATAATAATTTATTGCATAATTATCATTTTTCACGTTAATTTTTGTTCAGACTTCTCTGGATCCGTGCCTGGGAACAAGCTTTTATCCCAATACAATTCAGGTGCGTCAAATGGAAGTTTCCTCAGGATAAACGTTTTTCTCAAACATTTCAATAGCTATGAAAGTACCATGTAAATACTCACTTGGGTAGAAGATCGCAACCTTGCTGCATGAGGGAGCCTATGGAAAACCAAAGGCAATTATGAAGCGCGAACGAACATTCTAGCTCTTCCGGTTCCTGAACGCAGGGATGAGAACTTTCCCATTCGCCAGGCGTACATCTGAAGAAGAATATTGAAAAGTGAAATAAATTAGTATCATTTGGAAAAATAATACACACCTAGGCCCTGTTTTTTGTTTTTGTTGAACGTTTAAATACATTCAAAGAAGTTCGCGAGAGATGTTGGGGTTAAACCCATCAGATACTCGTCCAGTCTCCGTTTCGACCTCAGACCTTCAGCTACTATGAAGCCGAATACGGAACCGACGCACCGCGCCTCGGCGGGACACTGGGAGTGGACGTGCTTCTGCTAGGGGTGTGTAAGTCAGTATCAATCTGATACTTTGTAACTGATACTTTCATGTACCGGGTAGTATCAATTGATACTCGCGAAAAGGAACTGATACTTTTTGTATCAACCTGGAATACGAAGAGGGTTCTTGTCAAGACCCGAACCTTGCGGCGTTGAAGTGAATTCAAAACAAGACAGGCAAATTCCACCACGACGGAACAGACGGAGCTCCCACCTACCGGGAAAGTGGGCAGTCGTGTGGGACACGTAAGAGTAGGGATAGAGAGGCTGAAAGTTTCTTCTTGGTTCTTGATACATTTCCACCAATAGGAAGTGAATATGAGTATCAACCTCGCTCGGGTATCAAGTCAAGTATCAACCTCACTCGAGTATCAGTTCCAAAGTTTCGCTTTCGTACTGCGTATAGTATAGAACGGTATCACCTGTTTCGCTTCCCTTTTTCTCCTATCCTGTGCTGGCTTGAAAGTTAAAAATGCGGCACTGATATTTGACGGTTTTATATAGATATTTTAAATGTAGTCTTGCTTAATTTCTCGGTGAAATTTTACAAGAAATAAAATACAAAAGTTATAATTACTAAATAAATCTGTCGAACATTATCACTTCACGTTACGATGAAAATATGAAGAGAAATAAAACATTATTTTTTTTTTCAAGTCAGCCTTTCATTTATTTAGTTTTACTCGGGGTAATGACATAATAATTAGCTATTAGTGTCAGTGAGCGAGTGAGCTAGAGTGAACAGGTACATGATTGAACCTACTCTTATAAGTTCTACGTTCTACCAGATACGACATGGCCACATGGGTTCGTTCGAAGAGGTACCTGATACAAAAAGTATCAGTTAAAAGTATCAGGTACTTTCAAGTATCAGTATCAGGTTAAACCTGATACAGCAAATTATCGTCCCTACCCACCACTAGCTTCTGCACTATACGACCCCCGTCCAAGGCTCACACCCGCGGGAGTTGTGCGGGGGGCTGGGATTGTAGTACAGTGCCTCACTATTCCCATCGAGGAGCAGTACATCAGCTCCGTACTCCTCACAAATTTCCGGACTGATGATACCAGGGCCGGTAGCTCTGGTGGCTAAAAATCTACCGTCTGAAGTCGAAAATAGCTTCGATCGTCGTTAGAAAATCTTATAGATAGGTACATTAGAGCATTATCGAGAAAAAAAAAACACTGGAGAATAATTCATTCTCCAAGTCCAGTATACGGGAAGTATTTTCCACCAACCAATGAAATTGAAAATTTCTTTAATAACCTTCAGTTCACGATAATTTTCTTCCAAATCGGAGACTCGATCATTTCCACTTGTTACGCCACTACCTCGGTGTTTACTTGTTTTATCGGCGGAGAAAGGAGTAATCCTACGTTTTTTATGGGTTCCACTGGGGACATTTGCCACATTTTCACTACTTCGGAAACAATGACGGCTTGCACAGAATATTTAACCAATGTGGCAGGGGAAGGGGGACAGCAAAAAGAGGGAAAATCACAGCCACTCTGATGAGAGAAAGGCTTTAGTGGAATCAAACGGCTTAACACTAGAGTGAGAAAGATTTTTTCTCTATATTTTCTCAGCAACTACCGCGCCCCCTCCTCATACAATAATACCACCGAGATTAGCTATGTGCCCGTATTGTTTATACTAGGAAGTTGTGGGGGCAGAATAAACGAGAGAGATTGGTGGAAAAAGTAGAGAGAGAGGCAATTGTTAATTACCTGCAAAGAAAATATAGTAGTAGTGAAACGCCCAGGTAAGCTGTAGCCATGTAGATCCACACGTTTATTGAAAAAGGCAAAAGGAACGAGAACAGGTCCGGCGGCGCTTCAACTGGTTTGCTGTACAAAATGCTGATACCTGAAAACAACGTATTGTTGTTGTGTAGTGTGGCGTGGTGTGTTCTGATGATAAATATGGTTTCATGTATAAAAAGGCGCGGGGAATATTGACCTGATCGCACCACTCGAATACACTTCTGGGAAAATGAAAATTTGACTCATTTTTATTCGCATTGAAACAAGAAGATTGATTGCGTATTCTTTCCCCCAAGTTTTTAGAAAAGAAGATACTATCAGTAGAAAGAAGGTTAAAGATTCTGCATCGCAAAAAAAAGAGAGTGGCTCTTTTGATTTTTCCTCTATTTTCGGCCAAATATTCCTGGCCCGTCTAAAAATGTATAATATAAGATAAAGTGGTGGTAAAGGAGGCCTGTTTGTGTATTCATATTCCGGCAAACACACGCGTAACGAACGATGCTGAGGAAGTGTATACCGCTCCGTGTTGAAAACAAAGGAAGCTTTGTATAGTAGGAAGGGAAATCAATAGGACGGAGCGGGGTTAATGCAAAATAGCTGTTGTACACGTCCCACTCACCTAGCGTCATGAATGGTTTGGTGAAATCCACGGCGCTTCGCCTTTCAAAAGTAATTGTCAAATCGCATATTGCTAGATGTGCTCTCTGTGGAAAATTGGAAGTACACAAAAGAGGAGTAACTATTTCAAGAGATGCACGCTTCACGTTTCAAGAGATGCACAGCCAAACACAAGTTTCAGGCACTTACTCGGTCGCGCAACTCTCTTATGAGTCCGTCCCATTGTTTCGTCTCTTTATTGAATGACCCGTAATTGTTGTCAGGAGCGAGTACGAATTTGTACTTGAAATTCAAGTCTTTGGCAATTTCTTCGATGAGATCGAGGGAATAACCCTCGAAGCGATCGTTCCCTTCCGCATTGGGGTCCCTGATTCTCAAATAAGGCTCTCCCTGTTGAAAATAAGACAGGTATATACGTACACAATTAACTCGGCTAAGTGGAATTCGTAGTTGCTCCTCCTAGTGTAGTAGTTATCAAAGAGGTAAATTTTGGCGAGAATCACGAGTTCCTCGTGGAACTCTTAAGCCGCCTTCACATGCAAGCCGCCTTTAAAATAAAATCGTATAGTATAAGGTCCGAATTTATTAACGTTCCTTGAAGCATCCTTGAGTTACACACAGGTAATGAAAACAACCGCCATATGTGGTCCTTTAGAGAGGGGAGGGCTTGTGATTGGATGGTGAGCGTAACCTACACGATCGGAGCAGCGAATGAGAGATATCAAATTTATTTGATCCGCATATGAAGGGGGGACCATATAATGGCGACCTTCATTACTCGAAGGAATTTAGAGAGCGTTAACTAAACCAGTGATAGTTCTAGAATGATTTCACGAGGTTTAAATTCATTGCAGTGAGTCCCCACGATGAATTAACCCCGACCACCACCCGACAAATGCAATGGTAGAGGGGTTGTCATACTCGAAATGTATTATACCAATTATGTTTTCTTTACAGCCTGATATCACGAAATAACGTGATACGCGTTCTTTTCTAACAAAGGCTCCGAAGTTAACTTTTTTCTCACTACTTTACAGATTGCTTTTACTTATTCGAAAGAGATTGGATTGGAAAACCGCTCTAGAATGAGCAGAATGACTAATGAATTAGGCATGGTAACGTTGTTTGGTGGTAGACGATGAGGAGGGTGAATTTTCAAATTCACCCTTTTTATTAAATGTTCCCCTAACTAACCACGGGGCTTGCATGAGCCTTTCTATTTTTCTTCTTGACAACTTGAGAATGATGATAGTGGTATAGCCCGTCAAGTTAAACGTGGACCTCGTTCTCCTGCGTTCAGCCCCTTTAGCTAATTTTCCTTACCTTCTCAATGGAACTTCGGCTTGATAATAACACTTATCTTTGGTAAACAGTGGGCCAACCAATTCTGTAAGGAAAGTGGAAGGAAGAGAAGTTTCAACTAATCGAATGAGAGTGCGCTGATCGCGGGTTCGTGTTCTTCTTGACGGGCTATTGTGGGCAAGCAGATGGACCGGAGCGCGCTCAGGCGGATTTAATTGAAGGAGTCCCTAGGAGATTGAAGGTTTCGGTGTCATAGGTTTCCCATACAAATTGTGAATAGTAACGTGGTTGATTGCTCCAGATAGTGGTTTTTTATTTTTTAATTAGTTTTCATTTGCTCGAATTGTGTTGCAAAAGGATGACAATCACGTCTTAATGTGACCTGTATCTAAAACGAACGTTTCGGTTGACGGAATCAGGTAGGATTGATGTGTTTTTGGTTGCCACTTGGGAACGAAGGATGGCGTCAGCCTTCACAACTTCCCTCGCCGGAAAAATTAGTGTTTATTGCGAATTTTATAGCCATTGACTCTAGCTAGCTGCTACTAAATCGTGAGTTGCGACTTACATTAATTCCAAATAATTCATTTTTGAACTTTCTTCAATATGCTTGTCGGACCGCCGTTACGTAAATTGATAGTTGAGCGCAGTTTCTAGAGAAAGTATAGTGTAAGGCCCTGTTCACAAACGCTATGTTTGTGTTGTGTGGTGTCTATGTAACCTATAAAAATGATTCATTTTTCGAGGGAGTAAATTTGTTTGGCTGCATAGACTCCACAGAACGTTAACATAGAGCTTGTGAACCGGGCCTTACACTACACTTTCTGTCCCTTCTGTATCCTTCGTTTCCAAGTGGCAATCAAAAACACATCAATCCTACCTGATTCCGTCAACCGAAATGTTCGTTTTAGATACACGTCACATTAAGACGTGATTGTCATCCTTTTGCAACACAATTCGAGCAAATGAAAACTAATTAAAAAATAAAAAACCACTATCTGGAGCAATCAACCACGTTACTATTCACAATTTGTATGCGAAACCTATGACACCGAAACCTTCAATCTCCTAGGGACTCTTTCAATTAAATCCGCCTGAGCACGCTCCGGTCCACCTGCTCGCCCTCAATAGTTGTGGTATGGTTTTGGAGAAAATTTCGCTCCGGCAGCTGGCGGTAGGAAAGAGAGCATAAATTGTTATCACCTCACATTTTCACCATACCCCTCCACTCATCATCCTAACACCACTTCTACTAACCAGTTCTATTCCCCTCAGCCACGGTTTCTATGCTCCACACGTTTCAAGAAGCCTGCCAAATTGCTCTGAACATGGAAGCAATAGAAAAGGAAACGTGAGAATTGAAGGGATTCGAACAGCCTTCCAAAACGGCAGGGTCAACAGAGGTATCCGAAAGTTGCTGTTTTCGAGTAAATAGTTACTCGTCCACGAGACGCAAATGGAACTCAATCGCTATGGGTAAACCAGCAGTTCCCGAGGGAACAGCAAGTTCGTCGCACGGCGTGGTGGTTCCACGAGGAGTTCCGGCGCAGTGTGAGCGGTGTGGCCGCGGGAGTCATCGTTCTTCATCGTGTCCCGCCCTTCGCTGGTCGTGTTTTGCATGCGGCAAAACAAGGGCACTCAGCCAGGATGTGTCGTTCATCCACAGGAATCTCTACGATCTTCCAGACTCGGAATTTTCCAACAGATACGGAGGTGAGTGGTTAAAGGTTAAACGAGGTTACGGAGGTGGTTCAGGTTAAAGTAAATCCTCACGGGCCCGCCGTTCCTTTCGAGGTGGATACGGAAGAAGTCCTTTCCGTCATCCCTCATCCCTTTTTCAAACTGGTGCGCCCAGATTTTCGTCTCTCCTCTGTTAGACGAGTACTCAGATCGGCTAAAAACGAGGAAATCAAAGTTGTAGGATTGGCTCGACTCCGATCCGTGGAAATAGGCCATAATTTATCGTTGCTTGTGACGGAGTCAGCTGACACCCGTCAGTTTTGACACCGTTACTGGGGAGAGATTGGTTGAATGTTATTAGCCCAGATTGGCGTTCTGGGGTGATGAATTGGGAAAATCAGATTTAACAAGGAGGAGATCAAACACCAGAACACCAACAATACATTTTTAGAGTCAATTAAAAAACAATTTCCAAATATCTTTATTTCTTCCAATAAGGACCCGATATTAGGGTTTGAGGCATGAGTAAATTTGAAAGAAAATGCCGTACCAGTATTTCATAAAGCTTACAATGTGCCTTACGCTTTACGGTCCGCAGTGAAAAAAGAATTGAATGCCCTTCAGGAGCAGAGTATTTTAACTAAAGTGACTCGGAGTCAGTGAGCTTCTCCAATAATATGCGTTCCAAAGAAAGACGGGGGTATATGTTTGTGCACAAATTTTCAAGAACACTCTTACTCCCCAGATAAAAGTGGACCATTATCCACTGCCCTTGATGGAGAACATA
Organism: Corythucha ciliata; assembly: GCA_038030265.1. Classification (NCBI taxonomy): domain Eukaryota; kingdom Metazoa; phylum Arthropoda; class Insecta; order Hemiptera; family Tingidae; genus Corythucha; species Corythucha ciliata. Next base: position 23,428,478 of record CM075941.1, on the reverse strand, counting down.
TTTCAAAAATTAGAAGGGTGTACAGTATTCTGTAGAATAGATCTGAAAAATGCGTATCTGGATTAACACTCATGTTGGGTTGTTCCAGTACTCAAGATTAGCATTCGGTGTGTCAGCAGCCCCGTTTATTTTTCAGTCTGTGATTGATCGCGTCATTGAGGGTATTGAGGGGGAAGACATTATTTGTGGTGGAACAACTCATCAAGAATGTATGGCAACGGTAATGGAATATTATCTAAACTTAACGAAGAAAAATGCGACTGGTTCAGTTCAGAGATAGAATACCTGGGGTTTCAACTTGATAAGCTCGAATTGCACCCGGGTAAGGACAAAATTGAGGCTATTAGAGGCGCCCCTCCACCTCGGAATGTTACAGAATTAAAAGCTTATCTGGGTCTTTTACATTTTTTCTACAAAATTCTGGACTACCCCTCAGCAACATTAGAGCCTCTGCATAATTTAACGCGCAAAGACGTTCCTTGGGATTGGTTATCCGACAAAGACGATGTTGTCCGAAAAGTCCTTGCTGGTGCTCTTTAACCAAAATCTTCCCATCCGGATAACCACTGACTGCAGTTCTTATGGTGGGGGAGCAGTTCCGTGTCATTTAGTAGATGGCCAAGAATTACAAGTGCCTTATGCGTCCGTGACCGTCAACTCAGCTCAACGACACTATAGCCAATTAGATAAGCAGGCAATGACGATCATTTTTGGGATGACCAAATTTCAGAAATGAATATTAGGGAGAAAATTTGAGTTAGTAACCGACCATGAGCCGTTAAAATATGTTTTCAACCCCCAAAAAACGTTTCCTCAATTTGCTGCATCCCGGCTGCAGCGTTGGGCAATTATACCCTCTCAGTATGATTATGAGGTTAAGTAAAAGAAGGCAAATTCCATTAGTCACGCTGATGTGCTTTCCAGACTTCCCTTACCAGTTGAAGCCTACAATTTACATTGTAATCCCCTTGATTGTGGGTTTGAAGAAAATCTTTTATGTTACAAAGACGTGGCAGAAGAGACGTTAAAGGACCAAATGTTGAAGCGTGTTCAGAAGTTTGTACAAAATTGATGGCCTGAAAAACATAAATTAGATCCATCGTTCCACGTGTTCTTAAAATTCAGGCATGCGCTGTTGGTAAGCAATGACTGCTTAGTAAATGGTCATCGAGTAGTAATTCCCCAGTCTCTGTGTGCTAAGGTTTTGTATACCATCCACAAGGGCCATCCCGGAATAGCCCGTAGTAAAATGCTGGCATTTGTATGGTGGCCAGGACTCGACGAAGACATCACAAAATCGGTACAGCGCTGTGAGCCATGTCAGCGTTTGCAAAACAATGACAATGATAAAGTATTTTTGTCTCTTCCGGAAACGTCACGTTGATTTTCTGCATATTGGCCAAAAAACTGTTTTTTTGGTCGTTGATGAATTTAGTAAATGGGTAGAAGCATTCGTAATGAACATTACTACAGGGAAGTCTGTGGTAGACCTAATAGATAATTTATATTCCCGATTTGATTACCTTCAGACGTTGGTTTCGGACAATGGTCCTCCTTTTGCTTCCTTAGAGTTCAAATCATATCTGTCTAGATGTAGAATTCAGCATATACTCTTTCCCCCCTACCACCCTCAAAGTAATAGTCTCGCACAACGATTTGTGCAGGAGGTAAAGAAATCATTTTCAAAACACCTTTTTTCCGGCAAAATAAAGTCAGTAACTCCTTCAAGTTTGAATTCATTCCTTTTTACATATAGAAATACGCCCTGTACAACAACCAAAGCCAGCCCTGCATGTCTTTTTTTTTCCTACGTAGTTAGAAATCCTATGTCTGTGCTTAATCCTAGCACAACGAACATCACTCCCCAAATTATTGATGCATACTCTCCCAAACGGTATTTTCGGATCAATGACAAAGTTCTTCTTTGGAACCAAGGACAGAGCCAGTCCTACAAATTGATTCCGGGCCGAGTAATGGAGGTCATAGGCAATGTAATGTATTTGGTAAAATTAGACAACGGGGCAATACGTAAAGTGCACACAAATCAGTTGAAAATATGCCACATAGGTGATCCCCTTCATCCTCCACCTCGTCCCTTGTCATTTAATGATTCGGCTCCAGTGTCTCTACCACCATCATGCAATAGTCAACATTTACCCTCTAGGCCGCAAACTGGAAAGGAGCAGCGGAGCAATGACGAAATCGTGCGAAAATCTTCTAGAGTTTCAGTGCCTCCAAAGCGTTACTCACTCTAATTGAAAAATGACTTTGTTTTTGTTTTGTATTTTTTGTATTCATGTTCAGTATTTTATCTCGTGTTCCCGAAGTTTTCTGCAGCGTTCAGTTTGGTTTTAATAGGGGTATTTTACATTACGATATTCTCATTTTATCGCGGAACTACTGTTCAGTAGTTCGTTTGTTTTTTGTTTTATTTTATACGAAGCTAGTACACGTTATGGGATTGATGTGAAAGCTATTATAAAGGGGAAAGTAATGTTGTATACGAAAGGTGCGGGAGATAAGGAGCGCGGTTGAAATGTCGATGTCAGGTTGGGTGGTCGAACTAATAAAAAGTTGGTGCTTGTTTTTGGTCTCAGTAATGTGTGTTTCTTCCCCTAAAACATTATACTGCGAAATAATTGGATTTTAACTTGATTTTTCTGGTGTTTTCAATTTTCAAATAAAAAGTGGTTGTATTGTGCAACCCATCAATACTACCCATACATGTTCAACTTTATTGTACAACCCCCATATAGCGCAATATTTATTGTTCGTGTATGGGCCGCTTTTAGGCCCGCCACAAATTGGTCCCACGCGTGGGTCATCCAACTTAAAAAAAAAAAAAAAAAAACAGTTGAAAATGGAAGGTCTTTTAATGTCGAGAGCGAAGAATTTACGACGACCGTTTTCATCAAACGACATCCACCCGGTCATTCCCTCCATTTCAACCTTTTTTTTAGAGCTTGGGTGACCCACGCGTGGGTTATAATAACAAATTTCGTTACTATAATCATGGAGGTAGAAAAAAACTGGAGGGAGTGAAACGCATTTTTCGTGAAGCCGGTCCCCATTACCGTTATCAGGACTCACCAAACAAAAACATTGACTATTTGATACAAGATCAGTGAAAAAAATCCTCTCCCGTATGATTAGGTATAAATCCCGTTCCCGTTCTCTCATAGGTGAATGATAACAGTAGGTGTGTAATGGCGGAAAACCCGGCTTCACATGTTCCTACACCTCCATGGTTACAATCAAGGCTACTGTACTAGTGAGGTAGCGCAGTAACTCACAAATCTCACAAATTAGAACGACTGATTTCAAGCCGTTTAAGTAAATACTCAGCTTGAGTGATGGCGGTCCTGGTAGCTCCGGAGCAGTTCATTGAAAACAAATTTCAATTGAGAAGACGGGTGAAAATGAACTTTCTGGAGCAGAATTATTTTATGCAAATGGAGTTGAAAGTCTAAAAAAAATATGTTAACCTCCGCTCACCACCTGGGATGACCAGACCTTCTTTGAACAAGATAGCCATGTTGGTCTTATTGTAATTTTACCCTTTACCGCTCCCAAACCCATTATATGCTCACTGGACTAAGATTGATTAAATAAAGCTAAGATATTCTATACCCACTCAGTTTTATAGCCAACGCGGACTACAATACTTGTAATCATAGTTATACGTGGAATTGTAATTATGTTAATTGAAGCAAGCTACTCTTGTTTAAATTATACGCTTCTTGAACAAGAAAACCCTGTACAACCACGCGGCTTATGCATATTTTATATTAGTCGATTAAAGCAAACTTTACCGTGGTTTACTTACTATTCGTGATACGACGATGAATGTTCTATTAACCATCGATTGTTGCAACTCGGTCCCCATCTCAGTCGTGGTTCTCGTGTACGAAATAAGACCCGTCGTATTCCAGGAGCCAATTTTCCGAAAACCGTTTTTCGTCAGCTCGATAATGTCGAGAGCGAAGAACTTACGACGACCGTTTTCATCAAACGACATCCACCCGGTCATTCCCTCCATTTCAACCTTTTTTTTTTTAATGACACGATCGAGGGTGAATGAATTTCATGACAAGTGACAAGGGATAGAAAAGTGATGAAAAACTGACGTTTCTCATAGCCGACGCGAGCTTTGCTCCCCATTCCCACTTTTCCCAGCTGTCCGGCTCGTCCTCACAGGTCATTGGTTGAACTTCGATTTTTTCGCCGATTTGCTCCAGAGTTTTAGCATAGAGATTGACAGCGTCGTACATCAGAGCGGTCTCTACCTGCCGGAAAGGAGCCTCTTTGCACAAAATAGAATAGGTAGAAAAAGTAAAATTCCAAACACACGTCAACAGAGTTCATGTCGAGATTGAAGGGTCGGCGATTTCGAGTTTCTTCTTCCGCCCAGTCGTGAAAAGCGGCCTGGTACGCGTGACTCGTTATGTCAGTAAGGCGAAGAGCAGTAATGTTAGTCGGTCCGAATTCGAATTCGGCGTAGTCGATAGTGTGAGCATCCTACAATTTCAACCGTTGCTGCGTGCCATAGAAGCGAAAAAAGAAACGGGAACTCACAAGGGATGTTAAAATGTAGCTATTGTAGTGATCCATCATCTTGACTTCTCTGGCTTGCCGAAATATCGGAATTATCTTATTTGCTGGACAGTCTAGGACAATTTTTCCCCCTCCAGCAGTTAGAATTTCCTTCAGTAGAGGTCTTCAACAATGAACTTTTAATTAAAAAAAAAAAAAAATTGGCAATCACTGAATTACCTGTAATCTGGCTCTTCGTTATCAATCCCTTTTTTAGGCAACTGCCAAGCAGTAAACGGAACGTGGCCTTCTGACGTCAGCTCTTTCCCTACATTAATCAATTCTTGTAGTCTTATCAGAGCGTCGTCTTCCTCGTAGATGATGGTGTAGCTGGTCCAATCCATGTCCTCAACAACTGTTTTCAATGCCTAAAATTCGAAAAGGAAGATATTATTTGCCGGAAGAGGAGAGATTCATAATCACACAAACGTCTAACCCGAGAAGCTCAAGGGTGGGTAGAGTTTAACTCTCACCCATAAAACAAGCTTCCACGAGATTAGTTTAGAGGAAAAGCTGAAGGGGGGGGGAGCCTTGATTAGTTCTTCAGAGAAGAGAACAGTGATGAGAGGGGTTTAAGGCGTAAAATTAACATTGTTGGGATAGAGAGGCATGAAGGGATGAAGGGAAATGTACATTGAGCTATATTTGTATTTGTGGATGAAAAATTCTCGCTGATCTATTGATTTTAAACTTTCCCACTGAAAAACTGGTCAGCGTTAAGGTTAAGGTCAATAAGGTTATACGACTCACCCCAAGGCGAATCACCAAAAAATGAAACCAAAAACCTGAATGGTACGTATTAGCATTGAGGGATTTACAATTTCATTTATTTCCTTGGCTAATACCATCGCCAATCTTTGTACAAAGGACAAGTCTCCGTAGAACTTCGCTGGTTGAAAAGTGTTGAGGACTTATGGTTCGCGGTGTGGCAAGGACGTGGAGGATTTCCACTTGAAGTTTGGTGGAGAGCACTGGTTGAGGAGCAAGAAATAACGGACAGGAATAGTTGATTGGATGGGAGGGGAGAAAAGTTTCACAGAACATTGCACGGACTTAGAGAGAGGTCGTAACTCGAACTCCGATGTGGCATGTGCGTGGTGAAGATGGAAAGGGCCGGATGGTGAACTAATCTCGGAAGGAGATGCTGAAAGAGCGATACTGGGCAGGGCACTGTCTTTTGAAAGGCTGTTTGAGCGGCAGAAAAGAAATTTATAGTAAGGAAAACAATTAAAAGCTCAGCTGAGGGAAAACTTAAGGCTCGCTTTATCAATTAAGAAATTTAAAGAACTGATCTAGAAAAATCATCTGTGAACTAAGGCCCGCTTTATCAATCGTTGATTAAAGAGCTGTCTGAAAAATTCATCTGTTTCATGATCAAACATTTCGTCATGGTTCACAGATGATTTTTCTAAATCGGTTCTTTAAATTTCTTAACCGACAATTGATAAAACGGGCCTTCGTATAGGATACTCTAAAATTACAATAATATTAGTTTGAGGAAGGAATGGAGGAAATTATTTTGGGATCGGGAGTCCGGGTAACAGTCGAACGTGAGATGCGGGCATTGCTGCATGTACAACAACGTCCATTAACAAGCGAGTGGTTATGTTTGTTTAGGAGTATATCCGGTACAGTAAAGGGTAGAGGTTGTTCTTAAATTTTCGAAGTGTTGTGATTATCGTTGTGATAATGGTGTCCATTTAACGATGATACAGAACAGCGACAGCCACAAAGTTCGACGTCTTACACTCAGTTCTTTAGTTTCCGGACAAATGTGAAGGATTAGAAGGAAGTCCAAAAATTCTCATACTTGTGGCCTTTTTTCGCTCGGACGAACAGAATTGCACAATTTGGCGTACCAAACCCAGTTTGAAATTCTGAACGTCACGGACCCGAAATTAAACAGGACCTTATCAATACAAACACAATTAAATGTCCTAAAAACTATTGACATAAATAGTTTCCCTATCGCCGCCGATAGGGAAGCGTGACGCCATGTCGATACCACCTAAATGTACGAGAGTACATTAGTGAGATTTTGAATGATTAATTAAAAACATGAAAGTCTTTATTAACGTCAGACGGTTGCTAGGGTACGGATCAGATGATTGGTGAAATTTGGAAGACGTGAACGTTTTTCTTTTGAAATTTTTCCAAAATCTCCCTATTGTTCAGTATAAAATGCCATAAGTCGCTCAGCTGCACAATTTATTACATTCCATAACAAGTGTGGAAAGTATGAAATATTGTGTGAGAGTGTTAGACGAACGAGGCGTAGTCGAGCAAGTCTATATTACTCCAGCACGTGATGTAGTATATTACACAAGGTAAGAGGCATTTAATGAATAACTTACCGATCAAGTCTCGTGAAATAGTATATATTATAACGAGTACGGAAAGAGGAAAATATCGTGAGAGTGTTGTTTGACGAGCGAAACTCAGCCGAGCGAGGCAATTAAACGAGCAATGATATTTTAATTAATAAATTAATTAAACTGATGTTATCCAGACGACGATGGAAGGGCGTAGCCCTACACGATTCGAGTTTCGAGAAAAAATGGCTCCCCGGCGGGATTTGAACCCGCAACCTCTGGATTACCAGTCCAGGGGGTCAACCATGAGCTAGCGTAAAAATACCGTCAAAACGCGGTATCTATGGCGTTATTTGTGATAGAGCGTCCTTAGTTACCGCTTGCGTTAATTTTTTAACGCTAGCTCATGGTTGACCCCCAGCACGCTGCCAATTGCGCCACGGAGACGCCTTTGGGAGTCGTACTCCGAGGGATAAGCTAAGCCGAACCCCACCCAGGTCCATTGTTTCTCGAAACTCGAGGGGTTCGTCTTAGCTTATCCCTAGGAGTACGACGAAAAGGCTGGTCAGTGCCACCATTGTACAGAAATAACTGGGCAAAGTGGACATTGTACAATTTCGGGCTTTGCTCGTAACGTAATACACAATGTTATACGCTTATACGACGATGTGATGGGTTTTAGTGGCAAACTCAAGTTGAATTGTCGAACGCTTAATTTTAGCCATTCAAAAGGGGTGAGAGGATTAGGGTCATAACATAACTTTAATTTTCAAAATCGATTGCAAAAGTGTAGGTACATAAAAATTGATAACAATAAATCAAGCAACAGTATTTAGCCGTGCAATACACAGTCATTTTCGTGGAACTATATAATGGGGAAACTTGCACATTTACCAAAGGGTGACTTTTTTCGATGATTACCCAACGATGAACCCTATCTTGCTGAAAAATTGGATTGGATTTTGTACATTGGGGTTCATTCTGTAGGAAACACAATCGAATAAAATAGCCTAGTGACGAGAACAATGCGAATAAGATTAGGTACAATATTTGAAGCCGATTATTGAAAGTTTACGACGGTAGAAACTAGTGCAAATCCGGGACTGCAAACTTGGATATAAGTACTTGAGGGGTTATTAAAAAAACTGTATCTATGCGCTACGCGGTTGTTTCTTTGATGCCCAAAGGCGCCCTAAACATGGGAACAGTCACGGTTCGAACAGCTGGTTCAAAGCTGGCGCTTTGAAAGATCATGAATCCCTATAGGAGTGTTGCTCATATAGGCTAACGGCTGTGTTTATGTCTTAATTGTCTCATTAGTGCTTTAGAGGAATAGTTTGCTTTAATTTGGAATATTTTCTTAATTTTATTTCGGGAAATTATGAATAAATGGAAGCCCATCACCAAGTTTCCCTAAATGACTCGCTTGGAAACTGCCACTCAATGTGTGAAGAACAATTTTTCTTTCTTGCAGTTTTCATTCCATTTTCTTCTTTGATCTTTTTTCTGTTACTTTACCACCTCGTAAAGTTCTCCATGAATCTTCCCTCTACCATCGATCAACTTGTTACTTACGGTCTGACTCGGACAACTCCCTAGCCCCTAATTAATGAGAGTACTCCCTGAAACAGCTTTTCTTCCTGCGGGAACTCTCTTCGAGTCCAACAATATTCAAGTAAACAAAATAGCGTTTTACCTTCCGTAGTATAGCAGTTTCAAATCTGGTTTTAAGGAGCGTGCAACCAATGAAATTAATTCGAAAAGAGAGAGAGAGAGAGAGTGAGAGAGAGAGAGAGAGACAAAAAAAACTTGAGGGTTTTGTACAAGCACCTGAGGTCCCAACTCATAAAAAAAATGTTCCAGAGATACTAATTAGTTATTTAACGCCGCAAATGTATTTCCTTATCAGACAGAGTTAGTATCTCTCCCTGGGCCCTCCTCTTTATTATTTTGTAACTTTACGTTGGCATTGGCGGGTTTCGGTTTCCTCGACACCTTCCCAGTCACCCTCGCCTAAACTTCGCACACAAATGTTGGCTCCATCTGCACCAGTATTCGATTTCAAAACATAATTTTAATCTTCATGAAGTTCTACAGTGACGTTAGATCTTGCTTTTCCAAATTTCATCCCTGAAATTACCTTCAAACACATTCGAATTCTAAAGTGTTTTTGGGTTATTTTAGGGATACAATTTGAAAAAGCCAAATCAAACGTCACTGTAGAACTTCCTGAAGATTAAAATTAGACTTTGAAATCGAAAATTGGTGCAGAAATGGAGCCAAAACTTATGTGCGAAATTTAGGCGAGGGTTACTGGGAAGGGGTCGAGGAAACCCGCCTGAAACCCCGCCTTAAAATAACGTCCTCATTGGCTATTCATCAAGGTATATTCATTGAACAGGATAAAATCATTACCCGCTATATAAACATACAAAAATATATGCGAATCACGAAAAAGTCTGCGAAAAAAGTAATCATCAACGCAAAAAACCTTCATTATCGTGGATTATTCAAAACTTCTTACATAACAACAAAATTATGAGGTATAGTGAACTCAGAACTGGGAAATGATATGAAACCCCGAAAAACGCAAGCTATGAGAAGAAGAATGCGATAGAACTCTGAGGGATGAACGCAATAGACGCTTCTCAAGTATATGAACGCTTTACGAAATAAGGTGAAGTATCCAAGACAGAAAGAAAGATGTGCGTTCGTATTAGCCCATTTAGAAAAGTGTTTGATTTTTGTAGATCACCGGACTTGGGAAAATGGAGACTGGAGGGGGGGTTGAGCTTTGCCACTCACACAAAAAAACCTACGGCTCTTGGCTTAACAAAAAGCAAAAACTAATGTATTGCTGCAAAAAACTTATGACTTAACTTGGTCCTCTCCTATTCGGAATGGTTAAATTTCAATATTTACGCCAATTAACGGGCCTTGGTGGAGACCGGTAGATTCCGATCTGCTATAAAGCTATTTTTTTGAATTATTTTGATCAATTAACTTCGTTTGCAACTATATGTAGAAAGGTTTGTTTGCAACAGAACAGAGCTTGTATCATTCAGATTTTTCATACTCCGGGCTTCCGAACGAATAGTCAGTAAAATGAACTTCGATGAGTCCAATATCTTTTTTTATTTTCAGTGGTCGTTAATGATAATAATTCGGTCTCCCCCCCCCCCTTCAAATAGGAAGGTAAAATATCGTGTTAAGCCCCTGGAGTTCTTTATTCTCCTTGAAACGGTCTATAAAATTATAGAGGTGGCGAAGGCGAGGTCACAAAATAACAGCCCAACCGCACTCTCTTCCCTACAGTTCAGTAAAGAATCTCTCTTTCTCGAATTGCACTGGGTAAATTTCCCGTCCAATTTGTTTCTCATTACAACCGTGTAGTTTTTTACGTTAGTCTCGTGGCCCTGTTTAGTATTCAAGCTCCGCCTTTCTTATATTTCTTCTTGAAAAGGGCCGTGCTTTTTGAGCAGTAAAAAAAAGGGGGGGGGAAAAGCTATCTGCTCCCCGCGTATTCCCTACTGAAAGCAACACCTACTAACGTAATAAAAGTGCTTCTACCCCCAAGATTGAATGGGCGGAAGTATTTATTAGAAACACCAGGTATACTGTATAAGAGCCACTTTTAATATGTTTTGTGATTTATTTCCAGTTGCTATTCCACGAAGCTTTACACGACATTAATGGACCAAGTGTTTAATGATCGCTCTCTTCGACGTCGCACCCTATTCAAAACGTTTTAAATTTTAACTCTCCGACGCACGGCAGTGAAATTACTTGAAATACAAAGTTCCCTGTCAAATGTAGTGGTGTAGGGTACAGGGCATAGTGAGGGCAGGTATTTTCTTTTCCATCGGGAGGGTACAAATATCTGATGAAATTAAATCGTATTGTGTCCTTACCTGTGCTAAAATGGCGGGCGGTGGATAGAGATTGAGGCTCATTGTGTTCGGCTCTTCTGACGACACGTCCCAGTGCGTTTGAATGTGCGGGACATTTGCTCTTTCCACGATTGAACGTATAACCCCGACGGTTTCAGGGGAGCGGGGTCCGAAGACGGCACCGACTCCGGTCTCCAACATTTTACATGCTAATGTAAGAAAAAAGTTTAAATATTTTTTGGTACTGTATTTTCGTTCCACTATCAAGTGCGATAATTCTGTTATACATATACAATATAGCTTGGAAGTTGGAACGTATAGCTTTAGTTTCCACCAATTGGAGGGCTAAAGCAAGAGTTTACAATATTTTTAAAAAAATTCTTAAGTGAAGTGTGAAGTTTAGGGCCATATTGTGGATACCTATCACAATTTTTTCGTGGTCTCAGCTTGATGTTGTTATTAACCCCTATACCACCACCAACGTATGTAATATCAGAAGAATCATCGTTCACCCTGATCAAAAGAAAAGAGAATTCCACCGCCTTTTTTTATTATCAAAACCACTAATTGACTCGGCAAAATGAGATCTATCAGACCAAAATGCCTATTTTTACAGAAATGTGTTTAAAAACCGGTTCACGAACAATTTAGACGCTTAGAAATTTACCATTGTAAGGGAACTGTCTCTGGTGCATTAGAGCGTGCACATTGCAAAACACTTCAGTTTGAAACTTCTGTCATATTTTAGTTGAAAATGAAAATTCATCAAGAATGAACGTTATTAACGTTCATGTTATTAACGTTTTTGCCCTGAGGCGTCTGTTTAATTCAATGACTACCCCAGCAATTCCATTTTATTGCAGTTGTTTTCAATTCCCTTAACTCTCCCGACATATTAAAATTAACGCCGTAATGTATTTTGAGTTTTTCGGGCGAATGATATAACAGACGTAGAATCGCATAAAATAAAATTTACGATCTACCGCTCCTTCTGGTATTTTTTTGTTTCATTTGATTACATCAATAATAATAAAAAAAAAGATTTGGCCGGAAAGAGAGTATTTCATTTATACGCGTATAATCAAATCAAACCACATAAACAAAAAAAATTTATAAATACATTTCACTCCCACCACGCATGTTATTATAAATTTAAGCGTTGGCAATAAGCTTCTTTCCGCACCTACAATCCCCCTCCCCCCGAGATAGAGAGAGAGAGAGAGAGAGAGAGAGAGAGAGTGAGTGAGAGAGTTCGATTATCATTTCGCCAAGTGGATTCTGGGCCGTTCAACAATTTTTTAGAAAGTCTGAATGCGGAAAAAGAGGTCCTGTGTCGATTGGAAAAAATGAATAATTGTCCACAGTTCTTAAAAGAAAGAACATTAAACAAATCATGAGCGAAAGCAATGTCTCATACCATGAGGCAAAATCCGCTTTGAACGGTCAATCATTTGCGGCAAATCTGAGGCCTCCGCCCCTCCCCTCTGACGGACTTGATCCGTGTGAATGGCTACAAACCTTTCAGGCTCGTCCCCCGGGTTACGGATGGGGGATCCCACCATCGGGCTGGCCCCCTGCCTGACATGGTGCGATGGTGGGTTGGGTCAGAATAAGGCGCACCGTGAGCGGTGGGAAGTCCGTTATTGGACACACCCGTTGGATATGGGGGCCGAATACGACCCCGTGGACAAACAACGGGTTTAGGGGCTGTCCTAAGTCCAGGGCAGAAGGGGTGGGTTCTCCTACCTCCTCCAGTTATTCCTCCCCCCCCCCACCAAAGATAAGGTGTTTGGCCCGTATTGCATGCGGGCAAGGTGTGCTTTAAACTTACCCCCGGGGCACCGGCCTATCCCCTGGTGTAATAGGCTTACCGAGCACCTCGGCGCTTCGCTTACAGCATGCAGGACTCTGCCGGCGGTGGACATATATTATCCTTCAAGGCCCAGCATAGGGATCACCCAGAAGTTTATATGAACTCGGAGGGGGCTCAGAGAACCTTCCGAGAACGCCGCAGTCACCAACTGCTCCGTCCATGGACACCGCCAAGGTCAAACACGACAATGATGGGACCAGGGACGTACCTGTGGACTGTGGAGGGTAGTTCTAAGGATCATACCAGCCGAGGGGAGTTTAAAAAAAACATATTCCCGTTGGGCAGTTCTAAAGAGCACACCCCGGTGCAGGGGCTTGTCTCTTCGAGTGCAACGCACTCGGCGCGCGCTAGCTTGTTATCCTTGGCACACACGTGCTCGAGGGTCCCAGTTAGCGATCAACTCTTATCGCTTCTAGGAAGCGACGACCTCTAACCTTATTAAGAGGAGAGAGCTGTCTTCGCAGGATCAGCATTTTCGGTCTTCACACGCCCGATATGTTCCGGCCAGCGAGACTCTAGCTGAGGACCGCTTCAACCTCATACGGTGAGAAGGACTCTAGACTGGATCCGTGCCTATGTGGATGTGCCATGCCCCTGCAATGTATCATGACCCATATTTGCCACCATTAGGGCGAGACCAATAGTGCATTTTTTGAATGAAATGCACTAAAAAAGAAAAAGCATCCGCCCATTAGTAATTTAGGTATCTTCCCTCTCTCGCCCACAGCATTTTCATCCCCAATAGAAACGAGATATACCACCTCCTTCAGTAGTTCATCAACTCAGATAATAGGTTCTCCAGAAAATACATTTCAAAGGAGAGAGTTAGAATCAGTCAAAAACTAACATTTTCGCCGGAAAACTATCGTCATATCCTTCTATTGCACCTTGGGTGCAATCTTCTTCTATTAAGGATTTTCTGCCTCAAAAACTGACAATGTTTACCCAGAAATATTGATGCTTGAAGGAAAGGCTTAGCCCTCCAACACGGGGAGTCAGACTTTTCAACGTCTCAACTGAGAGACGTTTTGTTTTTTAACCCAAAACCAAAGATTTTACTCCGAAACTGAAAAATTTTATTCCGATACAGACAATTTCATTTTAAAACTGAATATTTTACCACCGAAATTATGATTTTACCCCAAAACTGAGTATTTTACTTCAAAACTGACAATTTCACACCATAACTGATGTTTTTCCCAATACGGAGGTTTGTAACGCCAAAACTGACGATTATACCACAAATTCTCAAACAATGCGATTTTTTACTACAACGGACAATTTCACGATAAATGCTGACGTTTTACACCAAAAAGTTTGGCGGCTTTACCTCATAAATAAATATTTTACTCCGAAACTAGATACTTTACCACAAAACCTAATTTTTTTAACCAGAAAATTTGGTATTTTACTCAACTGACGATTTTACTCCAAACCCGGAAGTGTTTTTCCTAGGATTTTACGACAAAAACTGGCAATGTTAACCTAAAAACGGTCGATTTTAACCCCAAAAGTAAAGATTTAACCATAAAAATGGAGATACAACTCCGAAACTGGGTATTTTACTCCAAAACGGAAAATTTCACACATAAATGACGTTTTCCACAAAACTGAGGATTTTACACCGTTGCCGTCGACTGTGTCATGAAAACTCTGACGATATTTCGAGTTTTGAGGTAAAACACTAAATTTATTCTAAAGGCCCATTTCCACGGGCAATTTTTTAAGGCAATTATTGCACGAAAGCGAATTGCAGCAATAGCCGAAAAATTGCTCAGCAATAAACTCCCCGTTTCGTGCAATTTTTTTCCTCCTCGGAACTCCCTCTTTTTTAATGCAATAATTGCATATTATTCTCAATATTGCTCGCTGTTGTCCGGCGACTACTTTTTCTTGCAATTTTTTAAGTCCACGGAGGTTGGATAATTATCGCACGTTTTCCGCAATTTTTGGCCCCGGGCCACCAAGAGAGTCTAAAAGCCGGCCACCAATGGAGCAATTCACTGCAATACAATTGCAAAATCCCTCAACTATCCGCTGCGGGAAAATTGCTTTGTATTGCTGCAATTTTTGTAGAAAAGAATTGTCCAATAATCACAGAATTGCCGCAATTTTTATTGCTCGTGTAAACGGCCCTTAAGGTTGAAATCGGTGGTTTAGTGGTAAAAACTTTCATTTTTCAGATACCTAATTGTTTTAAGGTAGATGCTTGAATTTTGGGTTGAAAAACTCATTTTTTGTGGTAAAACCACCAGTAAAATTTTCATTTTGAGGAAAAAATGTCAAAAGTTTAAAGGCCCGTTTACACGAGCAATAAAAATTGCTGCAATCCGGCAATTATTGGCCAATTCTTTTCTACAAAAATTGCAGCAATACGAAGCAATTTTCCCTCGCCGGATAGTTGTGGGATTTTGCAATTGTATTGCAGTGAATTGCTCCATTTCTGAGCAACAAAAATGGCTCAACTTTTACTTTTAGACTACCGTTGAAAATTGTTCCTTTCTTCTTTTCCGAGAATTGTCATCCGGGCCACCCATCCCCTGGTGGCCCGGGGCCAAAAGTTGCGGAAAACGTGCAATAATTATCCAACCTCCGTGGACTTGAAAAATTGCAAGAAAAAGTCGCCGGAATTGGACAACAGTGAGCAATATTGGGCAATTCGATGCAATTATTGCATCAAGAAAAGAGGGAGTTCCGAGGAGGGAAAAATTGCACGAAACGGAGAGTTTATTACTGGGCAATTTTTCGGCTATTGCTGCAATTCGCTTCCGTGCAATAATTGCCTTAAAAAATTGCACGTGTAAATGGACCTTAAGGGTGAAATCACCATTACTGTAGTAAAAGCTTCAGTTTTGACCAAGTTGTCAACTTACACAAGAAATCTTTGGTAGGTATTGAATTATAATCATCACTTTTCGGTATGAAATCCACCAAAACTAAAGATTTCACGCTAATGCTGGCGTAGTACATCAAAACTGAAAATTTCAAGGCAGTATTGGAGATTTTACCCGTGAACTAAATTTAACAAACGTTTACTGGTTTTACCACAAAACTGATGTTTCTAAATCCAATATAAAGTTTTTACCCCAAGGGATGACGCCTCATTAAAGCGCCACTGCGCCGACCACTCAGTGGCACTTCAAATTGGCCCCTTGTGCGAAGGTTCTAAAACAGCTAGTAGAAAACAGAAGTTTTCACGACGAAACTGGTGATTTCACCCTCAAAATAAACTTAGTGGTTTTACCTCAAAACTAAAGTTTTAGATCGAAACTGACTATTTTAGAACAAAAATGACGATTTTAATTCACAAATGGATATTTTAGCACAAAAATGACTATTTCAGCTCACAAATGGCAATTTTAGCACAAGAATGGCGATTTTAGTAAGTTCTGAAATAGTGGTTTTTGCATAGAACTGGTAATTTTATCACTATGCTGGCGATTTTAGGTTTGGGAGAAGTGTAATCCGCTAAATTGGTTTTTCAGTGAGTTAGAACTGCGCGGAAATGGTTTATATGGTATGAGAAATCCGCAAAATTGGTTGTTGAATCAGGCAACCCCACAAAATTGATTTTCAGCCACAGAAACTCACGGTATTCCAGAAACAAACCCGCTAATTGATGTTATTTGCATAGCGAAATTTGAGCAATTGTTGAGCCAAACGCTTGGAAACGGATTTTGAGGGGAAAATTAAATTAAATTTATTTTAAATAAATAAATTAAATAAAAATTAAATAAAAAAAATTTGCGTAGCAAAATTGAATTTTTAAAAATCTGAATCTGTGAAATTTGCTTTTTACTTGGGACAGATTTGCGAAAATGTATTTTTATGGCGCAGAAATCCTCAAAATTGTTTTGTGTTAGTGAGCGAAATCCGAGGAATGATTTTTTTAGTGAGCGTCAACGAAACAAAATATGGTGACCCTGAAGGATTTCTACGTTTCCATTGTATATCTATGGGTGGGCAGCTACCTCACTAAATCATCGCTTTCGACTCTAGTGGAGGGCAACTGCCCACCCCTGCCCCCCTCTAGCTACGTCCACGCTCACCGAACCGAAAATTCATAGCAGAACACTCGCTTGACCATATACTGAACGATTCTTTCAAGTCAAAGTTGGATATAATTATGAATAATTTACTCAAAGAAGTTGGTATTACAGACAACCAAATTATGTGTCAAACCATTACGAATGCAGTGAATTCATCACTCATACGCCCCTTCTCGTACGTTCCGTAATTGCATTTTGGATGCCATCCAAGAAATTAGTACTGGGCCCGAAATTCGTAGCGCTATTGCCTCATCGGCTTGTCGATATCGTGAGACAAGGTGGAGGGCACATCGATCATTTGTTATAAAACACGAATAATACAGAAAAAAATAAAATGAATAAATATAAATATTGCTTTTTGTGTTTTGTGTGGCGCCTATAGGGGGAGGGGGATGGCGTGTGAGTGAAGAATTCAATGCATCTGTATTTTCATGATTTTCTAAGACCAATTTAGCAATTTGGATTCAATCATTTGCCAATAAGACGATAGTTCTCTTTTATTTCCAGTGGCTACAACAGCCTTATTTTGACGATTTCACTTGACAATTTCAAACCTTTGTCCAAATATCTCGGCTATTACAGTGGCAATGTGTATTTCATCGTAGGTCGTTGGAAGGCTTACTATTCTTACTAATTATTTTTCCGCAGAAGGACTCATCTTGACAATGCTGTGTGAAATTACAGCTGTTAGAAAACCCATGTTTGATGGTTAAGTAGGACAACTTGGGAATTGAGCCCAGCATTAAGGGCCTACAACTCAAGCTGATTCCAAAACCATGTAGACGTAATAAAAATACTATTTTGTGGCCTGAAGTTGAGGACACATACCTAGCTACTCACTGAAAGAACAAGTATGCCATAAGAGCCTTTTCTTGATTACTATTGTTTAGTTCTTTTCCGGTATGTTATTATTTATCTACGTGTTTAATGATTAGTTTTATTTAACTTATCAACTTATTAATTATTATCCACAGTCGTTTATTCAATTTTGTGGTTATAATTACATTGTAGTCCCAGAAGAAGGCGACGAAGTGGCGCCAAAAGCTCGGTCCTAGTTCTAAAAAGGCGGTCTTGTTTTGGCCTGTTACTGATCTTCAAGAATAGTGAATTCTTCGTGGTCGGTCCTAGGAGTTTATTGCTTTACGGATTAGCCCCCCTCCCCGTTAATTTAAAACCTATCCAATCTTGCCTGCTGTATAGTCAATTTGTTATACACAAGTATAATTAAAACGGTGTTCTACCTGTTAGACTGGCGTTGAAACTGTCGTATCGAGTCACGTGCTGTACAACTGGTTCCAGAGTGGCCAACGGTAGGTCTCGATTAATCCAATTAACAGCGAATTCAAAAGCCTGTTGCGGCATTGAGGCTTCGTCATGGAAAAAGGCCACTGTGAAAAGAAAAAAACCGTGAAGACAAAGAGAGCAGTGGAATGGGGAAAACCCCCCGGGGGAACACAAAAAAACGTCAGGAATATAATCCGTTAAGAGAACTATACAAGAGAAGTCTTGTCACAAAGAAGAAAGTGCTTTTTTTGTCAATGTAACTCGTCTTATAAGTCAGAACAGAAGAAAATATGTGTACCTTTTAAGTTTTAACCAATTTAATCAGATACACAAAACCCTTCACAAGTCACAATCCACCATGATCATCTTTTGACCTCACTTCAAAGGCCTATTATTCCTAATTTTTTGTATTGTTTTTGCATTGTGTATAGGTACGTATTGAACAACAAGGAACATTAAAAGAAGAATCTGTCTAATTATGTTCTGTTATGCGGTGAGGTGTTCTTTTCCTCCCAATGAAATCCCGTAAAATTCTTACTTCAGCCCTCCTCCCCCATTAGCGATTCCCGCGGAGCGAGTCCGTTAGCGGATATGGAGAAATGATTGAATTCACTAATAAATCTGAAGAAAGAACATAAACAGGTAGCATGGGCGTAATATTATCATTTTTGATCGGCTCTTGTAACGCAGAACAAGTACA
This sequence comes from Corythucha ciliata, assembly GCA_038030265.1. Taxonomy (NCBI): domain Eukaryota; kingdom Metazoa; phylum Arthropoda; class Insecta; order Hemiptera; family Tingidae; genus Corythucha; species Corythucha ciliata. The sequence goes on along the minus strand of CM075941.1, from coordinate 23,409,777 downwards.
CTGGGTTCCAGGGGCGGAAAAAGGGGAGGGAGATGGGGCTGGCCGGTGGCCCCACTGTGTATTTTTTTTTTAAACTCCAAGGTGCGCCAGAGAGGTCCGCTGGCGTCATGACTTCTTCTTGGATTTTGCAGGGCGGACGATCGCACCGCTGCCCATCGGGCAATTCGTGTCGTGGGGCACTTGAAGTGCTATGAGTAGCGCCGGACGCGGTTTATGAACCCGTCAGACCATAATAATAATTAGTGGGCGCCGGATTTCGAACGTGGCAAGCGCCAAAGCCTCCTTTGGGCTCGTACGCCGGCCGTACCCTGATCCAACTGTGCCCTTCGCACCCGTACTACGCGGGCGTTTCGGTCGGTGTACGGCTTGTTGAACGCACATCACCGGAAACGCACACACGAAGCCGAGCGTGCCCTGTCACAGCCCGCCGCTACTTTACAGCGAAATGGGCAATATCTAGATTCGAACCCAGGCCCGCTGGGTTGTGAAGCGAGTATTAATAATAATTAAATAAGTATATAAGATTATTATTATTTATTCTTCCCTGTAAACATACTATGAATAGGTACGTCACTTCAAAAGCGTGTTAACTCGGTAACCGAATGTAGCACTTTGCTCGTTAAATACGCTTTAAAAGTAGGTAAACTAATCAGTACATTTCCCACTCAGGACTTCAGGAATGCGTTGATACAGTTTTAGTCCCATGACTACAGGGTTTATCAGAGCCTTGTTCGTGTGGATTAATGGTGGCATCGGCTGGCTTGCACATCTGGTCTCGTACTCATATCTTCTCTTCAGCAGTTCGTTACCCTCGGCGATGTTTCGGAGCTCCTCCCCAGACAGAGATACCATCTGTGAGGATAGAGTGAAAGCACCCAAAATGTACAATGCGCAGCACATCCCTCGAAACGATAGAAGCTAGTTTGCGCGTCATGAACAGCACTCTGGTCAGCCGTAAAGTCAAATTCTCAAAATGTTTTTTGAACGTTAACTTCGAGTCCAAATGCTCGCCGAGAAATTTAACAGAAATTAGGAGCGTAAAAAAGACGCGCACCGTTTTCTGTTCGTTCATTTGTAAGCCATGGGTTTCAAACCAATTTTTCGCTTTTTCCAATGAGCGATCAGAGTGCTCGGGCGGTTTCGAAATCTGATGAGCATGTCAGCAGAGTAATGTCATCGGCGTATCTATAGGATGTGCTGTCTTCCAGGCAATAACCGAAATCGTTGGTAAGAATAATGAAATAATGAGTGGGACCGAGAATTGACCCTTGTGGATCCCCGGTGAACAATTTCGTCACTCGTTCCCTAGTCTTAATGAGACGTATTGCTGCCTATTGTGTAGGTAGGATTTAATGAGATCGAGGACCGTTCCCTTGACACCATAGCACTTCAACTAGCATAAAATCTGGCTATGATCGGCGCTATCAAAGGCGTGGCTCAGGTCCAAAAAGTCTCCCACTGCAGTTCGTTTTGCTTCAAATGTTTCCGAGATTTTCAATGTGAGAGCCACAATTGCATCCACATCATATTTCTTGGTACGGTATCCAAACTGATCCGTAGATTAAACTTTATAATTTTCGAAATACCTAGTCGTTTAATTGCTTGTTTACGAAATATTCTACAACTTTTGACACTACTGGTAAAACCAAAATGGGCCTGTAGTTATTCAGGTCGTCCGAATTTCATTTTTACTTAAGTTTGGTAATGGCAAGAAAAAAAAATTAGCTGACACCAGATTCGTGTTCCTCGACCCCGAAAAGGCCTCAATCTCGATTTTCAGCGTGGCGTCTGTCGTCCGTCGTCCACTTTATTCTCGACAGATCTGGACGAGTGATGGCACAAAAGTTGTGTCTTCATCCCTAGATGTACACCGTAAAATTTGAAACCGATGGAAGATATTGTAACAAATGTGCTCGAATTAAGGATGGCTGGATCCTTATAATTCCAAGAGAATATTATAAAATCTGATGATCGATCGTACGAAATCGTCATCTAGGCTCCTGGAAGACGCTGCTAAAATTTGATTAAGATTTGTTGAGCGGCACAGTTGCGACGGGTTGGAATGCGTTTCAGCTCTTTTTTCTCCATCGATGAGCTGGCCTTTCATCTGGCAATGACGTGAAGATTCTTCACAGGTCACAGGGATCACAGGTGAAATTATGAAATCGTGTTCGAAGCTCATCATTAGGCAACTTACTAGGGACCGTAGAGAAACGTATAACTGACGTCTTTGAAACCTTTACGCAAACGAAATTACTAGAAAACCAACATTTCATTGCAAATCTTATATACTTATATCCTTATTAATTCTCGAGATTAAATTCTTCATATTTTTGTCCCAATGAACAACAGCTGTGTCGTCCGCAAGGCCGAAAATCCTTCCAGATATATCCATGTCTAATAATTCATTAATGTACAAAAGAAACAGAACCGGGCCAAGCACCGTACCTTGAGGCACACCCTGACTAATCGTCTCTGACTCACTGATAACATCACCAATTCTCGTCCTCTGAGTTCGACCTGATAGATAAGACTTGAATAGGTCTAGGGCTACACCTCTCACACCACATCTCATCAATTTTTCCTCAATAATACCGTTGTGCACAGTATCAAAGGCCTTGCAAATGTCAAGGAAAACTTCAACGACATAGAAACCTTCATCAAGCTTTTCAGAAATAGTGCTGTGCAGTTCATACAAGGCATGCTGGGACCCAAGACCCTTCCGGAAACCAAATTGATTTGTGGAAAGCACTCTATTCTTCTCCTAGTACGGGACAACCGGCTGCTGCTCACTTGAAATGTGTGAAGCTGTTTTAACAACATTCCACAAAGACCATAAAGACAACAAAGACTTCATATCCCCATATGTCTGAACAACCAATTTAGAAAAATACACAGAAAATTTAACAAATTTCTATAATTTTGAAAATGGTTTTTGAGCTCTAAATTATATGGCTGCCTAATTAGCTTACGCCGAATTCCATCACGATTAGGAATAGAAATGACAATGCCCTTAGTGACCCACTGATTTAGCTTCACGCATTTCTTGCCGTTCCGAACAACTACATTACTGGTACTCAGGTTTACATTCCGCCCCAAAATTTCGGAAAAGGACTCCAAAGCCCTATCAACCTCTCTTTCGATGTGTATATATTCCCAAGATTCCTCCCTCAATCTACCTTCTAGGCTCCCAAAACAAATTACACTATTCGAAACTTCCGGTACTAGCAACTTCGTGCTAGCTTCCTCATACTAGACGGGAAAATAATTCCAGCCAAAGTCATGAAATGGTCAGATAGTTCAGCATTGTAAACAATTCCGACACTCTTTCTATGCACTCCTTTTTTCACATAAATATGGTCTGTACACGACATAGCATGAATTTTTATTCGCGTAAACTTATCAATAAGAGATTATAAACCCAAATTTAGACTAGACATCGTGATATTCCATCGCCAAAAGCGAGTTACAACATGCAACAGAGTATGGAACATTGATGTTAATACCCCCCCCCCCCCGCAAAACCGTGCCGGACATGTGCCGCAGTTTTACTTAATTAATTATTTAAAGAATACAAAAAACCCCGTGCATCTTGTTCCGGCGACCTATACACAACCGTTAAGACAATAGTAGACCCCCATAATCGAATGTATCAGTTATATGTAGAATTTGAGTCATCAATCAAGGCGACTGAAACGAAGTGTTTGCGAGCCTATGTCCATATAGTAATTTTTATTCGCCCTAATTAGTAGTACAACATGCGCAAATATTGCCGGATCCTCCTGAAACAAGCTGCATTGCACCGTCCGGAAGAGTACCACAGTCGGGAAATTCATGAAATTTCATTTTAGGTCTGTTCGCGAAGCTACTCTAGGTTGCCCGAGGGTACACTCGGGCGCCCGAAAAGCGTTCGCGAGCAGACGAGTGTAGTTAGTGTAGCTAGTGTAGCGAGTGTAGGGCGTTCGCGATGAGTTCAGAGCTACTCCGGGCTGCCCGAAGTTACTCCAATTTTTTGTTATAAATTGATAACTCTTATCCAACATGCACAGGAGTGAGAAAATATCACGACTGTTATGAATTTACAATGGCTAATCTGAAAGCGTTCGCGTAACAAAAAAATCCTCGCTTCCCTCGCCTATACACCAGCTACCCCAACCTGCCCTACACTACACTACACTACCCTACACTTTTTCTCCGCGAACAGACCTTTTGAGTTACGCAAGACATATGTAATGCCCAAAACGTCCTTTGTACTAGGATAACCTGCATACACTAAACTTTAAACTATGTCAACTATTGGGGCCAACGGGACCTACTTTCGGTCTTTATTGTATAGAGTACCCCCTTGTAAAATCTGAAATTACACTTATAGGCTTTTGTGCCATGCAAATAGATTTGAGAGTGACTGGGGTGGACTGCATAAAAATTATCATATTAATAAATTATTACCTAATGGCATCTTTGAAATAGTTTCGCCACCTTCATTACCAACTTCTTCGCCTTCTTCACTCGGATCAGCATCATCTTCTTGCGACACAACACTAAGAACGAGAACATGCAATAATACTGTGAAAAGCCACTTCATTCCAAACTATGAAAATTCCAGAAATTCTTATTGATTGATTCTCTTAAAGAAGAGCGCCTTTAATACTAATTTTTGAGGGCAGCTTCTCCGTCGAATCTGAGAACAAGTTAAAAATAGTCACGGAGACAACCGGGAGGCGTCCCAATGCGCTTCCATTTCTGTTGCAATATGTATTTTTTTTTAAATAACAAAACGGGGAGGAATTGCAATATGTATAGAATACAGGGAGGCAATTTCCCCATTTTCAAGTAAAATGAGTTGCACTACATCACTCTTACTGTTTCTTCAATAAAAAGTTTAGCCGAAAAGACTCGCGTAGAACAAGCTATTAAGAAAAAGGCTACCACACTCGAACGTGCTAAGCTCTTTTTTTTTTTTCTTGTTCCTGCTATAGGGTGGCGAAATGGCACACATATTATGGAGTTTGAGGAAGGGGCTTCACGGTGTAAAGCATGTCACGTTCAGGCAGCTTTTCTGAGTGTCTATCCTCTCAGTAGTGGGTGTTATTCCCGGCTATCCGTATACATATATAAAGTTTTCACACAGCAGTTAGTTGGGTTTTAGTGAATAATTTTTCGTCAAAATTCTGTGCTCATTTCATCAATAATCGTTCGAGAAACTTGTTATGATTATATTAATCGCTCTTTTGTCACAAAATTTGGTATTATGATTGGTTTTATTTTATTTATCTTGAAAGAGAACCTAATTTATGGGTGGATAAATTATTTTGTAATGCAAACGTTTAGAAGAAAAGAGTTGCCACAATCGTGATCAAATTAAATGAACGATCATAATCAAAATGGTATGTTTCATTATTCAGTGCTTATTCAGACAGTTTATTCTGGATCGTAATATTGTACAAACTACCTATGTGATTAATAAAAGCATTCAATGCCAAAAGACTATATCTGCTACACCCCGGTAAGGCTAACACAGAAAAATAATGAAATAAATGAAAACTAAAATTATTAGTACATAGAAGCGTGCCTACGGCGAACGCTAATGCCGAAAAAAAAAGAGTAGAAGTGCTTATGCTGCGAAAGCTAGTAGGATGTGCATGCAAAATCGTGCCGTAGGAATAGAAGTAATACTGTTTGCCTGCTTAAATTTGATGGATTCCTGGTATAGGAAAAGGTTTGAGATAGAAAAAGCTAGGCTTAAAGAAAAATTAAACTTCCTAGTGTCTAAAAAATGTGGCTTAAAAACGAATTCAGTAGGCGAGGGAAAAATACTAGTGAGTGATGCTCAAAGGGTGGACGAGGAGGTGTGTCGGGTAGTTAATAAAACGAATACATTTTTGCCGTTGTTTGTAGTAGAAATTTTATCTTTGGGACCAACATTTTGTTTACCCACACAGTTTAAGTCATTACCCATCCCCAGGATTATAGCTGACATAGAATGCCTTTTTGACGCATGTAATGAGATTAATAATTACACGAAAAATTTAATCAGGGGACGATTAGTGAATTGTGTGACTATTTTTTGAATATTAGGACTTCGTACAAGACAACTGGTGCGTTTGTGCATAAAAATCCGTGTTTTGATAAGATAAATGATTTTGCTGTGTACATGAAACAATTTTTCAGAAAACGCAAAGATTTAATAGTAGTGCAAGCTGATAAGACGAGGCAAAGTGTTGTTTTTTTATAAAGATGAATACATAAAACGAATGGGGGAAATTGTTAAACGATGAGACCACTTACAGAAAAGTAACGAAAGGTCCAACGAACAGGTGGCAAAATAGGAATAATTCGATTGTTAAGGCCTTGTTTGAAGATAATATTATTGATTATTGGCAAAAGAAGAGATGCATGTCATACACTGGCTTGTTGCAGCAAATGTATGTCATGTATAAAATAGCTAAGGACAAGTTCAGGCCAGTAATAAGTACTGTTCGTTCACAATTTTATAACACCTCCAAGATGCTTCTGTCGCCTCTAAGTTGTATTGCAAATTTGCATGGTTACATTGTAAAGAATTCCTTCGAGGTCCGCGAATTCTTAAAGAGTGTAGCATGCACGGAAAAACCAGGCTGAATTTTTTATGTAAAATGTGCTTAAGGCCATCGTCAATGTTACTTCGACACATGCGAAAAACAAAGTGTCCCCCTAACTATCACAGCTACCCCGTAGCTTTTTCAAGAAACCCCTAGTAAATTCTAACTTACTGGTAGTAAAATTTCCCTGAGCGCCGTACGAAAATTTAAACCATTCACTGATTATTCCAACAGGAAAGTATAGAGTTCTCCTTCCAATGGAAAAGTTGTGGGTTGACTATTCGATGATTGATATACGACTTTGTTTTTAGTACTGTGGCCGAAAAATTGTACCTCCTGCTCTGACGAGATGTGCTCTGGTTACACTTGCAACAAAACACAGCACGACGTGGTTCCACAAATTATTGGTGTGGCCAATGTAAAAAAAAAGCGGTCTCCAGACCAGAATGAATTTGAGGCGTTGTCTTCACGAACGCTTAAAGGGTTGCCACCGTAAAAATTGATGCTGCTCACTTGATTTGAAAACCCTATGTTACCACAGTAAAAATTGAAGTGCCCTACCTCACTGTTTTCTGAGATTCTGGGTACACGGTACTGCGGTACAGTGACAGTGGCAATACTGCCAGTCTCCCACTACTGTTCGAAGGGTCAGGTCAGGAGTCGTTGTGGGGTTGTGCGAGCAAGTTTAGGTCGGCCACGCGTGCATTCATTCAATTCAATAGCTCGCTCGACGACCAGGAAACACGCGCCACCCGTTTTTTCAAAAGCCTAGGTAAGCTTGAACCGTAGAAGTATACATGTACCCTATCAAGTTACGCATTATCTTAGAGCATATCTTCACTTTAACGTTTCATTTTTCTTTGTAGAAAACACTTCATGTTGATGTTGCAATGGATTTCCTCGGCCTCCCTGAGTCTTGGGAGTCGGACTACCGCGACTACGCAGAGGAGCTTATTGGTAAGTGAGGCTTTCAATACTATTTTATTCCTTCTTTCCCGTGATAAATCACTACTAACGGTCCGCGCGCGAAAGTAACTCCGCGTCAACGTTTTCAGTTCGCGTTCTGTGTGGCGTGGCCTTAATGTGGGCGCTTTTATGACTTGATTCTTGTTCGGTGAGGTGAGGGTTTATCAGTAGGCAGGAGGCACGCTTTTTGAAAAAATAGTAGTGTTGTTTGATTGAGCATCCCAAATCCTGCAAAAAACTTTGCATCATGGCTCTTAGGAATAAAGTGATCACGGCTGTTCTCCATTATTATTATTAATTTATTTACTTCATTTATTTTATTTTTGTCGATCCAGGGTTGCAAAAATAGATGTATATGGAAGAATAAGAACGTCGAGATCCCTCATGATGGTTTTAAAAGACAACAGAAAGCCGATTTGGACAGAAAAGCCAAACGTAAACAGTGAGCAGATACATTTAACTCCGTAATTTATTTATTACTTGTAACTTGAAACTTTATTTTGTATGAATTATAAATTCATATTTTTAATAAAACTTGTTATCAATTTCGATTGCTTTGTTTATCTTATGTGTTGAACCTCAAAATTATGATCTGCCACCAACGCGTTATTTACAGCGTCCACCGTACATTTTACTGTGGCCTATTTCTCCGCTCTGTACGTGGTACAAGGTACAAACATTCAAACATTCATTTTACTGTGGTATGCTACGAACTGATACTTCGTTACTAAAGTCAGATTTACCGTGGCAACCATCACATTCTATCGTCGGCTCTGCTTGGGCCCAATGAAAATTTACCGTAGGGAATAAGGAAAGATTTTTGACGTTGAACACAGTATTGTTTACTTAAAAAATCTTACGTCCCTGGCGTACTGTGTCCCCACAGTAAATTTTATCTGAAAAAGTTTTTCAGTGTGGAGAGAGGATCACATTCTGATCAGTCTGGATATATGTGGTTTTAGTTTGACGGGAATGAGAGAAAAATAAATTCACTTTACACAGCACGAGACAAGAATAACCCATAACCTAGCCTAAGCGGGTTGCAAAACTGTTGAAGTAGGACTGGAGAGCGCATGAGTGGAAATCGTCTATAGGTCTCTACGACGCTCGAGTCAATCCCCATTTAGCATCGTGGGCTCCCCTACTATTAGCGAAATCAACAAACCGAATAATTATAAAAAATCAGCTGAGAAATTTTGTTAACGCACGCGTTATGAGTTACAGAATAGGCCCGCTGGTCTGTTTTATTTAAGGCCCGTTCACAAGCTCTATGTTTGTGTTGACTGAGATGGATGACGGTATTGTTGTCTTGGTGCTGGAGGCTTCCTCGTCTTTACAACTTTTTGGAGTCGTTCTGGACACCCGGGAAAAATCCTGGGGATAGCATCCTTTACTAAAGACCATCTTTCTCGTGGAATTTTATGAATTTCCCCGTTCGGAATTTTGGTCTCAAAATATTTCAAGATCAGTAGCGTCCCGACGTAGGGTCGAGGGGGGCCCCCGAAAAACTTAAAGATGGAAAAATCACGATCTTTAGGTTAGGAAAAAAGTAACGAAAAGTTTGGAAAAATCGCCAATATCCGTGGCTAAAACTGCGAAAAAAACGTTCATTTGTGGTTTCTCGACGCAAATTCCGGACTAAAATGAAGAAAAAATTGTTCATTTCGCAGTGGATAGGGACCACTTTACGAATAAAATGTGAACAAAAATTCTAACGTGCTGTTCTTTTGTCAAACTCGTGGCTGAAATGGTGAAAAAGTGCTAATTCAAATCTTTAAAAAAAAAAAAAAAAAAAAAAAAAAAAAACAACGCTAGAACGCTAGGTAGGGCTGAAATTAAGAGTGGGGCTTAAAATGTAAAATTCTCTATGGAAATTGCGAAAAACGATAATTCTCGATGTTAAGACAAATTGTTAATTATCAGCTCAAATTAGTTGAAGTGCAAGTGAAAAAAATCACTAATAAAATCGCTGCTAAAATTAAGGCAAATCACGAATAAAATTGACAAAAAGCGCCAAGAAGCGGCTAAAATTCAACAAAAGGCTAATTCTCGGCCGAAATTAGAAAGAATCACTAATTAATTTGGGCCTAAAATTAAGTAAAATCGCTAATTCGCGGAAAAGTCTAGAACAAACAAGAATTTGCGGAGACCGCTAATTTAGTAGATAGCTAAAATTGAGAGAAACCCTAATTCGCGGCTAAAATTTAGGAAAACGCTGACTCGCTGGTCAAATTTAGGAAAATGTGAATCCGTGGCCTATATGTATATAACTAAGAGTGGAGAAAAATTATAATGCAGAGCTAAGATGTTTAGAAAACTGTTGATTTTCTGCCATTATTGAGAAAAATCACGCTGGCACGGCTAAAACTCTAGTTTGTGACTCAAATTGAGGAAAAGTGCTAATGAGCTGCTAAAAAAGGCAAAACATCGCTATAATCAGCAGAAAAAAATCGCTTTCTAGGAATTAAAAACGCTATTTCACATTTCGCTGCAAAAATTGAGGAACGCGCATAAAGTGCAGAAAAAATTTTAATATGCGGTTAAAATTGAAACAATAGATAAACCCCAAATTAGCGGCTAAAATGTAGGAAAACGCAAATCCGTGGACTCTGAAGTCAACTTCGGGCTTAAAACTCGGAAAAAGCGCTAATCCATAGCACCAATTTAAAAATAATTTCCTAATATGCTGCCATTACTGAGAAAAATCATTCATCAGCATGGCTAATTTGATTCAAAACGCCATTTGCAGTTCAAATAGGGGAAAAGTGTTAATTCACTGCTAAAATGGTAAAACATCCCAAATTTGCAGCAGAAATTGAGGAAAACGCCAATTTAAAGTCACGACCAAGAAAAATCGCTTTTACGGAATGAAAACGCTACGTCGCTGCTAAAATTGACGACATTTATACTAATTCGCGGAAAAATTGCAGAAAAATATCTAATTCACGGCTAGTTGAAGAAATTATAATTTTCGGCTGTGGTTGAAAGTACGCCAGTCCGAGGCATCTGCGTTTTGTTCGGGGCTAAAACTGAGAAAAACGCTTCCACGGATGAAAGTGAACAAAAAAAAAAGATAATGAGGGGCAAAAATGTTCAAAAATCCACTGATTTGCGGTTTATATTGAGAAAAATCACTACTAGCCCGCCTAAAATTTAAAGAAACGATAACTTTTGCCACTTTTTCTCAAATTGGGAATAAGTGGTAATTTGCTGTAAAAAAGGTAAAACATAGCTATAAGTTGCTGCAAAAATTGAGGAAAACTCCAATTCGCGGCTAAAATTGAGGAAACTCACGAATTCGTGGATAAATTGTGTAGAAAAAGCTATCATTCGTGGATAAAATTGAAAGTATTCAAATTTTCGACTGTTAGTGAAAATACGCAAATTTGCGGATTCTGAAGGCAACTTTGTGGCTAAAATTGAGAAAAACCGCGAATTCATGGCAAAATAAGAGTAAAAACATCCGCTACTTTCCGACTAAAATTGAGAAAATATCCAATTTGCGGCTTAAATTGAGCACAAACTCTAATTGGCGGATAGGATGTATAAATACCTAGAACTCGTGGCTAAATTAAGGGGAAATCCATAATTTGATGCTACGTAATAATTTTATTTCTTGCTTATTTAGTGACTCAAGGGGTCTCATAGAGATTTCCGCCCCGGGCCCCGATCTGTGTAGGTCCGTCAGTGCTTCGTGGCTTAAATTGAGCACAAACTCTAATTGGCGGATAGGATGTATAAATACCTAGAACTCGTGGCTAAATTAAGGGGAAATCCATAATTTGATGCTACGTAATAATTTTATTTCTTGCTTATTTAGTGACTCAAGGGGTCTCATAGAGATTTCCGCCCCGGGCCCCGATCTGTGTAGGTCCGTCAGTGCTTCGTGGCTTAAATTGAGCACAAACTCTAATTGGCGGATAGGATGTATAAATACCTAGAACTCGTGGCTAAATTAAGGGGAAATCCATAATTTGATGCTACGTAATAATTTTATTTCTTGCTTATTTAGTGACTCAAGGGGTCTCATAGAGTTAATTGCCCCGGGCCCCGATCTGTGTAGGTCCGTCAGTGCTTCGTGGCTTAAATTGAGCACAAACTCTAATTGGCGGATAGGATGTATAAATACCTAGAACTCGTGCCCCGGGCCCCGATAGGTGTCGGTCCGCCAGTGTTCAAGATGTCCTCTTCTTGAAAATGAAGGGCACAAACTTTGTCTTTGAGAGTTAAATACCGTTCGGCTTGTGGGGTTGCAGAATTCCATCTAGTTAGTTGATCCTACGAACATTTTTCATAATCAAAAACGAAAGCATCATAGGCATTAGGGAGACGTGGGCGGTGGGGGTCTGCGGGATAGGGCTTCAGTTTCCATATATGTATTATAGACGTCGTCGGGAGGTAACAAGGGGGGGGAATGGAAGCAAGAGCCCAAAAATGAACACAAATAACATAGATTTTGATATAGGTGGTCTGAAACAGCAGGTTTGTTCCAACATCCCCTAGAACTATAGTTGAAACAAATTCTAAAGAAACCTAGAAATCATTAAAACCAATTTGTTCTACATACTTGTAATTTGTTCCAGTTAATTTGTGTACCATTTCCAGAGATTTACTGAGTTGTCTTTACTGATCAGATACTTAAAATGCTCAGATCGAGGTTACATTTTGCATACAACAAACCAGACGGGTTTTTCCTCAGAGTGGTTTCTTCGAGAGTTATCGTGCTAACAAGACCACACACTTACTTCCACCCCGGGGGCAACACCCCCTCCCCTTCGACTTTTTCAAAAAACTAAAATGGGAATCAAAGGCTACTCCAACATGGAGTATACGTACCGAATATGATGATTCTAGAATCAACTGGTGATTTATAGTGATTTTTTTACTCTTTCAACCCCTATTTTCCCCCCCTCCACCTTGACTGATTTGGCCCAAACACAATAAAGACCGGGGTCTTATGACTACTGATTTTTGTGCCAAAGCGCGTTTCGCTAAATTGATTTCTTTCAGAGTTATCATGCTAACAAGACCACATGCTTACTTCCACTCCGGGGGCAACACCCCCTCCCCTTTGACTTTTCAAAAAATTAAAATGGGAATCAAAGGCTACTCTAACATGGGTATACGTACCGAATATGATGCTTGTAGAATCAACTGGTGATTTATAGTGATTTTTTGACCATTTCAACCCCTATTTTCCCCCCTCCACCTCGACCGATTTGGCCCAAATGCAATACCGACCGGGGTCTTATGACTACTGATTTTGTGCCAAAGCGCGTTCTGCTAAATTGATTTCTACGAGAGTTATCGTGCTAACAAGACCACACACTTACTTCCACCCCGGGGACAACACCCCCTCCCCTTCGACTTTTTCAAAAAATTAAAATGGGAATCAAAGGCTACTCTAACATGGAGTATACGTACCGAATATGATGCTTCTAGAATCAACTGGTGATTTTTAGTGATTTTTGACGAATTCAAGCCCCCTCCACCTTGACCGATTTGGCCCAAATGCAATACCGACCGGTGTCTTATGACTACTGAGGTTCTGAAACGTGAAAAAACATGACATGACCCATGTTTGCCACCATCACGACGAGACCAATAGTGCATTTTCAGAATGAAATGCACTAAAAGATAATGAGGGGCAAAAATGTTCAAAAATCCACTGATTTGCGGTTTATATTGAGAAAAATCACTACTAGCCCGCCTAAAATTTAAAGAAACGATAACTTTTGCCACTTTTTCTCAAATTGGGAATAAGTGGTAATTCGCTGTAAAAAAGGTAAAACATAGCTATAAGTTGCTGCAAAAATTGAGGAAAACTCCAATTCGCGGCTAAAATTGAGGAAACTCACGAATTCGTGGATAAATTGTGTAGAAAAAGCTATCATTCGTGGATAAAATTGAAAGTATTCAAATTTTCGACTGTTAGTGAAAATACGCAAATTTGCGGATTCTGAAGGCAACTTTGTGGCTAAAATTGAGAAAAACCGCGAATTCATGGCAAAATAAGAGTAAAAACATCCGCTACTTTCCGACTAAAATTGAGAAAATATCCAATTTGCGGCTTAAATTGAGCACAAACTCTCGTGGCTAAATTAAGGGGAAATCCATAATTTGATGCTACGTAATAATTTTATTTCTTGCTTATTTAGTGACTCAAGGGGTCTCATAGAGATTTCCGCCCCGGGCCCCGATAGGTGTCGGTCCGCCAGTGTTCAAGATGTCCTCTTCTTGAAAATGAAGGGCACAAACTTTGTCTTTGAGAGTTAAATACCGTTCGGCTTGTGGGGTTGCAGAATTCCATCTAGTTAGTTGATCCTACGAACATTTTTCATAAATCAAAAACGAAAGCATCATAGGCATTAGGGAGACGTGGGCGGTGGGGGTCTGCGGGATAGGGCTTCAGTTTCCATATATGTATTATAGACGTCGTCGGGAGGTAACAAGGGGGGAATGGAAGCAAGAGCCCAAAAATGAACACAAATAACATAGATTTTGATATAGGTGGTCTGAAACAGCAGGTTTGTTCCAACATCCCCTAGAACTATAGTTGAAACAAATTCTAAAGAAACCTAGAAATCATTAAAACCAATTTGTTCTACATACTTGTAATTTGTTCCAGTTAATTTGTGTACCATTTCCAGAGATTACTGAGTTGTCTTTACTGATCAGATACTTAAAATGCTCAGATCGAGGTTACATTTTGCATACAACAAACCAGACGGGTTTTCCTCAGAGTGGTTTCTCTACTGACCAGGTACTGGTAATGGCTCGAATCAACCTAAACTTTTGCATACGGTTTTACGCGTGGGTCAATACGACTTGCCCTGAAATTTAATCCCGATCGGTTGAGGGAAACTCGGGAAATCCTACTGACCAGGTACTTACAATCGTCGTTTTGGCCAAAGAGTAAATCGTATGCCAAATTTCAGCTTGATCCGAGCATTTCAAGTGTCCGGTCAGTAGAGAAAACCCTGGTCAGTAAATTAGACACTCCCGGATTTTCCCGAGTTTGCCGGAAGCCAGTTGAGATCAAATTGTAGGGCGAGTCGTATTGACCCACGCGTAAGTTGTTTGCGAAATTTCAGCTCGTACCGTGCATTGTAAGTATCCGGTCAGTAGAGATAACTCTGGGTCAGTAAATTAGGCACTCTCCTCTCCATCTAACAGTGATGTAACAGGCCGTGCTTAGATAAAGTGGTATTTCAGAAAATGAGCTCACAGTGACTTTTAATTCACACAATCATGTTAAATTGCCTTGACATTTAAAAAAAGTTTTAAAAATCACTGAGGGATTTTAGTGCGTGTCATTGTCACGTGCCGGTCTAGTATAAATTGGTCCCTAGAAATTGTGAGAATAATAGTTTTATTTTTGCCGAACAAAATTGTCACGTCTCTATTTTCACTTTTCGTCACTATTTAGAGTGAATCAAGCTTAACTGGCATTACCGACAATTCCAACGTTTCCTGGCAAGAAGAAGTTGGAAAAACCTTACTTTTGGTATTTTGAAGAGAGGGGTGCTGCTTTTATTTTTCTCCCTCAGTAATTTACTGTTATTATGGTACCCAGTTGTACACTGAGGTACACTGCAGGTCATATTTCTATGAAATACAGAAACTTAATGATTATAATGAGTAATAATAGCGAAAATAACAAAATAAAACCAACTTTCCCTAATTTTTACACCGTAACGATTACATTAATAGACGCGCTGTCAGAGGTAGCGACCTCTGGCGCGAGCAAAACGCGGAACTTTCCTTGAAACCGCTGTTTTGTACAATGATAAGAGAAGAGTGAAGCAACTTGGTATCTATACAACTTTGCGGAAAACATTAAGAGAACCAGATGTTTCAATAAATTTCGGGAGAGATATTACTCGTTCTGTCTCACGTTAAGAGAGGAATAAGGCCGAGCCATGTCCTTCTTCCTTTTTCCTTTCCTTTTCCCTCATACCCCCTCCCCACCATTAGCTATCTAGTCATTGCATTTTGCTCAACCTTTTTAACATTTTTTGATAATGAATTAATTTATTTTAATAATTGAACATGACAATTTAATGTTGATGATATTTTAATGGGATAATTTATATATTTTCATTCATTTAATCTAATTTTATTATTGTTTTATAATTGTTTTATTACTGATCGTCATTTTCCGGCTTTATTATGTTTAGCCTTTAAACGACCCAAGAGGGCCCAGCCCTAGGGTCATTGTTTGTTGCAGTTGTACCCTGGAAGCCTAATAAATCTCTCTCTCTCGCCAATCCGTGGCAAAATTGAGAGAAATCGCTTATTCACGGGATAAAAGCACTACTATGCGGCTGAAATTGAGAAAAACGTTGCATGCGGCCAAAATTGAGAAAAGTACTAATTCGCTGGTAAAATTGAAGAAAAAAAAAAAACACTCATTCGCGGCTAAATTAGAGAAATTTGTCAATGTTACGGCTTAAACTGATCATAAGCGCTAATCAACGGAAGGGAAATAATGAACATGGATGAAATAAGGAAAAAGCCATAGTTAAACGCTACGTAAAATAGTACATACCTATGTTGTGAACCTAGGGAGCTAAGTGCAACTTTTCTAACCGAGGGAGGTTGGATAGCCCGAGGCTTAGAAAAGACACTTTGCTCGTGATGAGATTCACACATTTTTTTTCGCACTGAGTGAGAGGGAAAACTAAAAAAAAAAAAAAATGAAGTGATCAAGCTTATACAGGGTGCAAAATAGTTTCGCTCCCTAGGTTTCAAGAATAGTACAATATCGCGCCTTCTTTGGGAGGAGCAAAATGGTTCATTTCTAACCCAAAGTGCGAAAATTATAATTTTTCTTGTTTATCCTAGAGAGCAAGGGGTCTCATAGAGTTAATTGCCCCGGGCCCCGATCTGTGTAGGTCCGTCAGTGCTTCGTGGCTTAAATTGAGAAAAAACGCAGTAATGTACGCAGCTATAATTCTGAAAACGTGCTATTCGCGGCTAGAACTGAGTAGTTAAGGGGGAGTTGTACATGTTTTTCCTCGACCCCCTCCAATCGTCCCTCGCTTACTCGGCGTTACGTAAATTATTGCCGTAGTTCTGCACCTATCCTAGATTTTAAGGTCTCATTTTAATCTCCAGATAATTCCGCACACACGTTAAATCTTTCCCAAATAAGACGTCGGAAGAGCTCGAATTTTCAAGGTAAAAGTTTAAGTGGGTTTTATTGTTGTTTCAAGGGTGAAATATGAAAAATAAAGATTTATCGGGCGTGCGGAGATTAAAATGAGACCTTAAAATCCAGGATTATTGCAGAACTACGGCGACAATTGACGTAACGCCGATTAGGCGAGGTATGATTGGAGGGGGGTCGAGGAAAAACATGTACAACTCCCCCTTAAAGAGCTAAAATTGAGAAAACGACTAATCGCTGTTTTAGGAGGCAACTTCTAGGTTCAAATTTAGAAAGAGAACTAAACGCTACGAAATAGTTTATTACAGGTTTATTTAGAGACTACAGACTAAGACGCCTACTAGAGATTTCCGCCGCGGACCCCGATGCGTGTAACCCCCCCCCTCCCCCGCCGCTGGAATATATTCGTTATTGCAATAAAGTACACGATTTATATGTGTGAGGAACGCAAGGGAATATGCCTATAGCCTTCATAAATACAATCCCAGGGATTAAGAAGACCCTTCATAAAGTTTCTCATGTGTATATGTGTATATAAAGGATTTGTGCTCTTCTTATACGATCAAGAGAAGGTTACCAGATAGTGTGCCCTCCTTATACGATTATTGCTTGTGCTTTTCTTTTCGTGCGGTTTGTGGTTTTTTGAGGTGTTGATCGTGTCCTACGTGAGGCAGGACCCGTGCGATTTCAGCGTTTTGAGCAGGCTTAGCGTTTGTAGCGGGTGCGCGATTTTAATCGAAAACGCATACGTGTATGTAGATACAGCACCACGGAGGTGGCGTTTTCCGCTGGGAACGCTCAAAACGCTGATCACTGAAGTCGCGTGATTGTCGCTCACGTAGGACTCGTGATGAATGTGTGGGAAGGCTTAAGCACGATGGAAACTGTTACTCAAGTGCTGAGTAAAGAAATAACGGTTCATGATCTATTTTCTTCGGCGGAAGTAGGCAGTTTCATCACCAGTTATGATCCATTTCCAACCCAACCTGTCATTTTTGTAAATGTTCCTGTTCGCCATGACATCCAGACGAACCTGTAGGAGCCAAATACAACAGGGTGGAAAATGAAATAACACCATATCGGTGACCACATACCCCGTGACAACGGTTTATTTCCGGTATAATTGGGCCAGTGTAAAATTATAACATCCCTTTGTACTTGATGTCTAGAGATCTTTCATTTGGCTTCAGCTCCACGGAGGTGCTCGTCGGGATTTACATTCCCCTCTTACCCATATCAAAAGAAGCGATCAAAGAAGGTATACCAATCCGCAAAGCTCTTCCTATTACCCTATCCCGACATTTTAGTAACGAAACCAATTAGATATCAGACGGTTTTCACCTCGTAAATAAATTGCTGGGAAACGCCCTTACGAAATCGATCCAAATAGAAACACCCCATAGAACAAAAGTCAAAACGGGAAGCAATAAGAAAACAAATTCAAATAATTGAAGAAGAAACATAATTATAACGTGACGTTTTTCCATTCATTCAATAAATTTTGTGTTTTCGTGCAAACCGCAGCATACTTTTTCGTTAAGTGCCAGATTCGCAATACATTAACGTACAGTGGCGTGCCCAGGATTTCTTCTGGGGGGGGGGGGGTTTAAAATATAGACATTTCAAAGAATTTAAAACAGGGGTCAATTCTTGTAGGAGACGCAATTATTCTATAGGGTTTTAAGGACAAGTTTATTTTACGTTTAGGTATCGCAGAAATAAAAAAGTTATTAAAATAAAATATTAAAAATAAAAACTAGATTGCCCATAAATTAACATTTTACAATGAAAAATCGAGTTTCCTTTTTTTGATTTGCTCAAAAAGTCAACCACTTCATTAACATTAAGTCCGATCTCTCTGTGGATGTTCATTAGCGCTAAGCCGTTGAGCCGTTCCACCCCGGTAGAATTTCGCAGGTACGTCTTGAGGCGTCGCGTCGCAGCGTCGAAAAAGTCCTCTCATTTTCCGACGTCGTAACGGGAAGGGTAACCAAAATTTTTAGTAAGGTGAGGACGTTCGGAAACAATGTCGATTTTCCGTTTATCAAAATCGCTAGAGCGTCGAACGCATTTGTCGGTCTTTTATCCAAGCCTTGTAGTACCTGATGCCACAGCGTTACTTCGCCGAGAATGACACCGAAACTGATAGCATCTAAAAAAATTTCGTACTTGCTGAAGAGATTTTTGAGCTTCTCTTCATCAACGCCTTCGTTAGTCTTTGGAAGTAAGACGTCAAAGCCTGTGAGGATGTTCACGTGGTAAAAATCGGTCGTGAAGGTGCGTTATGAACGCGTCCAAAGGGGGATGACAACACTCCTTCTGTAGTACTCTTTGGCATTGGAGTGAGGAACGTTGATCTACTAGAGCGATACAATAATCGTTTCGACATCACCGACGCAAATTAACAGCGTCTTTGACAGATGGAAACAACTGGAAATGTGTCAGATTGATGTAGAAACGATATCGTATCGCCACAGTATGAACGATGCCTAAAGAAATATTTTTCTCCGTGATGTTTCCTTTTTCTGTGACCTTGCGTACGCTACAGTACAGAGTGCACAGACACAGTTTGTCCTTCTTGAGAGCATGTGAAAAACAGGAAAAGGTGATTGGAGACGAGGGGGATTAAGCTCGAGGCTAGTAGGACGAGAAAAGAAGTGAGTGGAGTGGGGCCTGAATTTCAGAGAAGTGAATGAGCTAGCTTGAGAGATCAAATTCCCTTTCAGAGATGCGGTATGAGGTATGTGAAAAAAGAAGAATGGGTCCGGAATTTTATAAGTGTGATTCAGTTTCCCCTCCCCTCCCCTCGCCATCACTAGACCACTCTAAGTGGAGGCCGGTTAAGTGTGCTTTGTAATGCTCGGCCCGTCTTGTTAAATTGGGCTGAGGGAATCCAGAAGAGTATAGTTGTTGAAGTTGGCGAGGGGGAGTGGCAAGGACGAGGATAGCTGTGGAAGTCTCACCCATGGCAACCCCAGCCCTATATCGATCCCCACTAGGGAAGTATCACAGTACATTCCAGCACCCATCCCAAGCCACCCGCTTCTCATTCGTTTCCGCTACAATTTCAGGAAACTCGTTGTTTTGAGTGAAGGGGAGGTTGGCAGGAACTCATGGAAGGATGAATGGCCAGCTTTTAATCTCTTGTTGGACCTCATTCAGACAGGGTTAATGACTTTTGATATGGAAGATCACACTTTTTCAACCTCCACGTGAAAATCAAAAAATTCCTACCTCTACGAGTAGTCTACATTTATTTCTCCCAAGTACACTCAATAGGGGTACTCAAATAATCGGCCGGTAAACCTATGAAGGAGTATTTCTCTGTAATTAAGAAAAATTCCACCCCCTTACCTATGCGTTACTAAAGAAACGAAATTTATAACATCTGTTTACTGGTTTACCGAAATATTCTCGAAATCATCTCGAAATGCTCTCGATTTTTATTTGAGCACCCCTAATAAGTTTTTGCCTGCTGATTGAAATGACATTCATGGGAGGAATATCCTGCCCCTCCCACTAATGAGTGGACCATGAAGTTTCACGCTCACTTATCTCAAAAATAAATCAGCCTAGCCCGGAGACCGATGGCCAGATTCGGGTAAGGCAGCTTGCCCATGGGCTCTTCGAATGATTGCTGAGATGCTGAAGCATTCAGTAACTTTGACTTGAAAGTTCACTTTTCTCAAGAGCTGGCGACAGTCCCGTTCAACCGAAGAACATAGTCATGAAAGCTGTGCATAATGATAGCTTATGACCTCCTATTTACGAGTCAGGGAGTCGGCCATGCCGTATCTGGGGCCTAAGGATTTTATAGCTAATTAAAGTCCTTAATATGGGACATGAGTTTAACCGGAAGAACAGAGTCCTGAAACTGGTCTCATTCGAAAGGTTTTATGGAGCTAATTACGAATTTTATCGTCTGCCTGGGGCATTTGCTCTCTGTAGCTCGCCAAACTCACGGAATTTGGGAAATTTTAATTAACCGGAAAAACAAAGTCCTGAAACTGGTCTTATTCGATAGGTTTTGTGATCATTTTCGTA
The DNA here is from genome assembly GCA_038030265.1 of Corythucha ciliata. NCBI lineage: Eukaryota > Metazoa > Arthropoda > Insecta > Hemiptera > Tingidae > Corythucha > Corythucha ciliata. The sequence goes on along the minus strand of CM075941.1, from coordinate 23,389,014 downwards.
TTCAGCTACATAAAACCTGTTGCATAAGACCATTTTCTGGACTTCATTCTTCCGGTTAATTATTATCCCAAATTTAGTGAGTTTGACAGGCGACCGAGGGCTAATGCCTCAAGCAGGCCCCGGCAGACGATCTTCACAAAACCTATCGAATAAGACCAGTTTCAGGACTGTGTTCTTCCGGTTAAATTCATGTCCCAAATTAATGACTTTAATTATCTATAAAATCCTTAGGCCCCAGATACGGCATGGCAGACTCCCGGACTCGTAAAGAGGGGGTCGTATGCCATCATTTTGCACACCTTTCGTGACTATGTTCTTCCGGTTGAATGGGGCTGTCGTCAGCTCTCGAACTACAACTCCTTCACTGGTCTTTGGATTGAGGGAGAGGACAACCCGAATAGGAAAAAACTTTTTCAGGTAACTTTCTCTGTGATTTATTAAAATTTCACTCTTCCCGCCGCTGTGGAGCGAAATAATATGTGACATATAGGTGTTCAGAGTCGAGCGAAAATGATTTAAAGAAAGTCGTTTTTCAAGAAGAGCGTGTTACTTTTGTTGTTGATCCTGATGTGCTTGCTGAGGGAAGCAACAAAGTAATTACATTTTTTCACCAACGTGTACTTTTAGAAAAAATAATGTCAGGAAGAAAAACTTTGATAACAGAACCGAACAAGCTGAGAGCCCAGGCCAAGATTTATAGCTATAGCTACAAATCTGGAATTTACTGCCTCTCTTATTCCATCTAAAGCCTCTCAACGAGAATCGGCAAAAAAAAATCAGAGCACATCAAGAGCTTATTGCGCTTCCGAGAGCTCTCACGCTGAAATAAGCCTTATCTGAAATTTAGATAATTTATGTCAGTTAGCCGTGATGAGAACAGTACAAGTGAAGGCATAAGCGCGGTCTGCGATTTGAGCTCCATTTATGCCCTCATGCTCCTTACAGGATCCGGTTACAAAAGCACCGAATAGAAACCACAGACACGTCTTGTTATATTTTCATTTCGCAAGATCTCTTGCTAGCCACGGTGGCAAAGATTTTATTTTATTTTTGGGAGAGGGGGGGTGCCTTCCCGGTCAAGCCGAGTCCGGCGACGCTAAGGCCACAAGATGGGCTCCTACATCATACCCGTCTATCCTGTTACAACTGCACACTTCACTTCAATTTCAATTTCAGTAGGTACCTAAGTATTTCGGCGCTCAAGTATGCACCCCAAGCATGCTCATGCTAATGTGGCGATAATGTTCCAATTATAAAGTTACGCCTGGCCTGAGTAAACCCATTATACAATGCCCGTGAAGCATTTGCGTAGCATTAACGCAAGGCCGCTCGGTAAATTTTATGAATTTTGACAACCTTCACACGTGTTCAGATCAATTCATTTCACACTTTCAGAATTTATCGAGCATTAAGGAGCCCATAGACGGTCAGTCTGATTGATCAAAATATTGAACAAACAGATTGAAGTGAGCTTCAATCATTTCTTCAGTTGTTTGAACAAAACCCTTCCCAGTATCAGTGTCTCTCGCGGTGTTGTGCTGAGTGCAATGAGTTCAAACCAGGATTTGTCCGTCCTTTTTTTGTTGACTTGGGCTACACTCAAACTGAAGAGAAATAAGACGAGGAAGATGAGGAAAAGGCGGTGGTCATTCAATCTTCTTCAGTCATTGACTCAATCATAAAACACGCTTCTAGACGGTCAATCATGGGTGTCAAAGTCGATTGATCCACCACGTTTGATCAAAAAACTGATCGTCTAGGGGCTCCTTTAGTGAGATTTTGAATGAAGTAAAAACATGCACGTCTTTATTAACGTCCGACGGTTGCTAGGGTACGAAACAGATGATTGGTGAAATTTCTAAAAGACGTGAACGTTTTTCTTTTTTACGTCTTTTTTACGGCTTTGACGCAGAGGGAGAGAAAATAAAGCATGGAATTCGGCAAAAAGAACCAATTTTGTTAGTTTATCCCATTAACTCAAAATCTCGCTTCAAAATGGCCTTGGAAAAAGTGTGGAAATTTCTTTCTCTCGTATTTCTCGGACGTGGAGTATTCACGTGAGAATGAAATGTGCTCTTTTCGACCACCAGCATTCCAAGTATTGAATTCCTAGTACGAATTCCAAAGTGCAGCTCTTCTATTAATCACGGCTTAATTTAATTAAGTTCACATTCCAACGATTGTTTCTTTCTGAGCGTTCTCTTTGATAGCTTTGGGGGAGGGGGTAGTTAATTCTGCCAATTCTATTTATCAACAAGGTGTAGTAGTATATCTAGCTATTTTGCTATATCTGGCGTAGCAATTGTGCTTTGAGTGAGGTCTTTGGAGGGAATTGCTATACAGTACCTATTACCATGTGCGCAAAGTGTGCGCCCTATAAACATATTTTACAGATAGGTGGAAGTTGGAGCGTTCCACTTTTTTAGGCTTCAGGAGCTCTTCCTCCTTCCAAAAATACAAAAATACGAATACAGAATGACAGGCGGAGAGAGGAGACCATGGGGCTCCAGACCGCTCTCAATCTGGTGTTAGAAGGCGGTATAGCCGTGGAAGCAGGGGTGTAAAAAAGTGGTTAGGGGGTAAAGGGTGGCATGAGAACGAATATTTTTCCAAAGGGATCGGAAGGAGACATGCGCGCCACTTAGGCAGGACACCTTCCCAGCATCACAAAACTGTAGTGCGGGGCGCCCAGCTTACTCTATACCTTCTGAAATAGGGAGAAGCCTCCCTTTCTTTTCGGGAGTATTTCTCCAGCATCCCGAGCGCGAGGAACGTCACATTTTTTATTTATTTGTCTCATCGTTACATTGTTCGCCCTGCTTCTTAAAGATTTTTGTGGTGATCAGTTGTTTTTTATTTTTATTTTGGCATAAGTCGCCGATTCTGACTAAATGCCACAATCAATTCTTGAGAGCAAGATTCTGTAATGAACGCTGGCTAAGCAGCTTCCCCAAGGTAAAAACTTGGAAAATTAATACTTTTTTTTCTTAATTTTTTTTTTTTTTTTTTACATTTTTCACCACTTTTCATTCTAATCGTGTCCCCGTAAATCCGGGGGAAAAATCCCTCCGAATCAGGCAATTGACCCAGTGAAGTTTATTATATCACAGCAGTCAAGATCTTGAAAACCTAATTAGTGTTAGATGGTAAACTGGCTCTTTAGATGTTCCCCTTCCGTCCACTGTTACAATGCGAAACATCCACTGCTATTGTAATTTTTCACACTAGCCTTTCACCCACCCACCACAAAACGTCACATCAGTGCTGGCCTTGATACTGATTTGGAAATTGAACTATAAAAACTCTGCGCCAAACTTACATACAAGTTCCCCCTTGCTCTAGTTTCTAGATTTGTTAGGGGGGGGGGGGTGGAAGAAAACTAACACAAATTCAAATTATCTTATAGAACCGAAACTTTTATTTTCATTTTATTCGAAGTATTGAATGGAAAGAAGAGTCGAAAAGTGCTGTATCTGATCCTTTATACACATACCTTTCCTGAACTCTGTTCAGGGACTTTGTTTTCTTTTTTATTAGTTTTCGCTTCCTCACTCATATTTTTTCGTACTCTCGAGAGAAATCTTGTTATCTCACAGGAATGTACGTAGATTTCACGCAGAAACCTGTGTAAGAGGAAGGTGTGGCGGGGATTGAAAACACGGATTATAAGATAAGAAAGAAGGAAAAACATTCATTTTAAAGAAAATTTAACAAAAACTCAACTTTCTAAGCGCCCAATGGTATATACAACTTTTTCATTATCTTTTTGAGATTATCTTCCCCGGAGGTTTACTTCAACCAAAAAATAAGAACAGGACAATAGGGCAAAGAGATGAGCATAACAATTTTTAAGGGTTCAATGAGGGTCTGCCGAAACAGGCAAGATCTCAGACTGCTAAAAAGAAGTCAAATCTGGGACCCTTCTTCTCCATCTTCTTTTTTTCTCATCCTCTCTTGACAAAATGTATCTTCTTCGTTCTTGATGGCTACATAGACTATTTCATACGAATTAATTAAGTAAATTATTTCTCGGAAGAATGAAGGGCTTAGCCCAACACTTTTGGGGTTTCGAGAAAAAAAGTATTTTGTTTGTTTGTTTTTTGTTTTTTGTTTTTCGTTAGAAATGAAGCGTTTTCTGCCCCCGAACCAGGGTCGAAAGTTGAACTTTTCTGCCCTAGGTGTGAAATGAAATGAGTTACTCCGACGTCCACCAGGAATGTTAAAAAAATTAATTATCAAACGGGGGACCAAACTCATGTAATTCTGACGAGACGCACATTCATAATTCTTTTTTAAGTTTTTCGGCGAAAAAAAAAATACTGTGTGAACCTCGGGGGAAAGCTGTTGTTTCCCGAACTTCAATAAAGCGGTAGCGGAAAACACCGACTTTCCACCCTAGGTGTACAATACACTAGTACTTAACTCGACGGCAGTGAATTGTCCTGCTCGTCTTTTTTAGCAGCCTCCGTGTCGCCAGCCAAACCAAAGACTCGCAGGAAAAACCTCATTTCCTCGTCTAGTTGAGTAAGCTACACTAGTCCAGTCAATAAGAACGAAAAAAAGGGGTTTATCTTACATCGAAAGTGGTGTTTGATTTTTTTTTTTTTTTTTTGTCTTTTATTGTTTCTGGAGGTTAGAATATAAGGAATCTGAGTTCTCGTCGTCCTAACCCTTGCGCTAACTTCAGGGTAGGCCAAAACCATCGATTTTTGGGATTTTTCGGGTTTTAGGTGAATAACTTCTTTCCTATGCTTGGTAGCTAAACGATAGCTATCTACATATTAGTAGATTACAAAATACTCTAAATTATTTACCATTTGAGTTTTTTTGTACAACCATCATCAACGAAACTATGAATCGCCAACAAAGAGGTAAAATCAAAACATAGGTACACACAATTTTAATTTTATCTTCTCCTTGAACAGCAAATGCTCACAGAAGACTATTTCTTGTAGTGAAAGCCACAGCAGTGAAGACTGCTAATAACTTATAGACCATGAAGTGCACCTCAAGTATTTATAGGCCAGTCGTGGTGGTTAGGGGGGAAGAGTAAGATTCTCGCCTAAACAAGAAAATGGGCATTCTTTGGGTTGCCTTTAAGTCATTTTATTGCCCTGATCGCCCGTGAATTATAAACGTTTTACATGCAAACGACCAGGAGTCCACCTTTATAGGTATAGGTACAGGTACTATATGTTACTCTCATAATTGGCGTGTATATTAATAACAATTAATTCTCTTACACATTGGTGTGCACACCTTCTTACGTTTGTGTAGGCTTTTTTCGAATGTTTTACCTCTTTGTTGGCGATTCATAGCTCCGTTGATGCTGGTTGCACAAAAAAACCCAAAGAGTGAATAATTTAGAGTATTTTGTAATCTACATATAATATGAACATAGCTATCGTTCAGCTAGGAAGCATAGGAAAGAAGTTATTCGCCTAAAACCCAAAAAATGAACGGTTTTTCGCCGACCCGGAAGTTAGCACAGGCGTTAAGACGAATAGCACATAATGTACTCGTTGACTGGACGAATAATAGTAATAATCAGAACATTAATTTTACATAGTAAAGGTAAAATGGACTTATGGCTTGACATTTCAAGTCCACTCCTGAGCTTTTGCTCGAAAATCCTTCTCAGCAGGACACTGTGACATCTGAGATGTCTGCCTCCGAAATCATTGTCAAAAATCGCTCCTCCTGGGGGGGGGGGGGATGTAAGAACTTCCAAAATTGCAATTGTCGAACGCGTTCTTAAAATGGTAACCTTGCTATAGAAATCCCGCCCTCGCCGGTCTATCAAATCATGTTATGTGGCATCATACAGGTAAGAACAAGTTGAGGAAGCGAAAGGTTTTTTTTTAAATATCTGTAACGGTAATTTAAAAATACTTTTTAAAAAACGTCCAACTTCCATCGTCGTCGTTTCCAAATTTTCTCCTTACTACTGGCCAAAACCATGGACGATGTACTAAACAGTATTCATAAAGTAATAATGTAATGTTTCTTCTTCTGAGCCCATTCAACACTAAAATATAAAGAAGGTGTGGGGGGAGTGGATTTGGTGGTGAGGGGATTTGGAGAGGGGTATGTTAGCACGAAAAGATAGAGAGCTCATGTTGCAATCGCGGAGCGGTCGACTCTATTTTAACCTCTCCTTTACTGAAACGTTGCAGTACATGTTCGGTTCGTCCAGTTTATACGCGCCTTAACAAAAACATTGACAATGGGGAACTTGCACATTTTTCAAGCACTGGCGTTTCTTGAAGAGGGCTCTTCCACAAGGCTATTGCTCACATTAAATATTAAAATCAATCAAGGATTTTTTTAAAGCGAATTTAAAAAAAAATTGAGTGGGGATTTGATTACGTCAAAGGTCATTCAATGAAATGGATGGTGTGGGGAAGAGGGGGGTAATAAGCATTTTCAGGGAGACAATTTTTCTTATTTTTGTAAACAAAAAATGTTATAGTTCCCTCAGATGCTTCACAAGTGACCATTGACGTCATTTCCCTCGCAGCATCCATCTCTTCTAGAAGAAATTTGAAATTTATTTAAAAATCACCAAACGCATCAATCGGGCTGCAACCACCGTTGATATCCTTCTGTCCATGTGCAAAGTCACCGGTTTACTTTTCTCCCAAATCGGGCATTCATGAAAGTTCCCCATTTGGTACTTGATCAGTGAAAAAATTCTCTTCCCGTCCTCATTGTGAATGATAGCAGTGGGTGTGTAATGGCGGACATTGGCTTCACACGATTCTACTAGTCGGCAGAAAGATCAAATAAAAATATAATGTTTCAACTCGACAAACTCATTTAAACCACCTATTTTTTTGTACAGTTAATTTAACATTAAATAATTTAAAAAAATTGTTCACGGCTCATTATTTATCCCCTCAACGCGACGGGCTGAGCTCAGTGGCTCGAATGAAAGCTTAAGGGGGGGGGGGGGTCAATAGTGCAGGCTCGTGGGTCCAAACATGAGTTAAGTTGTGCAAAGACGTATTGTACCTACTTATAAGTATACCAACATTTTTACACGCCCCCCCACCACCATCAAATGTTTTTCTTATAATGCATGTAGTGTACGTTTTACCGTACCTAGATTTGGTGCGTTACGGAATGTCCCTACGGGTTGTCTTTATCGGGTATTGCAGGCGGTGGACAGCAAGTTGGACAGACCGGAAGATGAGTGTATAGTACGGAGGCGCGGTATAAAATATCTTCATTGCCTCATTAGCCTTCACCCGCAAAAGAGCCCGCATCAGAGTTACGTCTTTTCGACGTTCACCCTCTTGTCATGACAACATGAAGCACGAAGTCGGTCTTCTTCCTCAAACCTCGCCTCGCCACCTTCTTCGTTTCCCCTCTGGCTCACTGCATTATTTTATTGTACAATCGTATATTTCCACTGGCAGCCACTAGAACACGCTTAGTTTCATGAAAAAACGGACCGGGGAAAAGTTGAGATATTTTGACACAAACTCCAACTTCTGCTGTCGTCATTACGATAATCTCCATGTAACAGTATAACAATATAAAGGCTATGACGAAAAATATGAGGCACATAAATATCGCTCAAAGTGATTTATGCCACTGTATTTGATTATTTTTCTGTATGCGAAGAACGAGAAAACCCTACAAAGACAATTGTGCTACCAATTAGATTCTTTTGCGATCACGTACCGGGTACACCAAGATTCAGGAAGAGGAAAAGAGTGATGTATAGCGAAAGGCGAGGGACTATATTTTTTTATACAGCAGATCTATGACTTATTCAAGAACAATATCCTATACATACTTTATTTTCAGTGTACATAAACCCCCCCTTGAGAAAGGATATAGACTGAAGGAAAAGTTTAGTTCCAATCCGGGAATTGAATTTCCTATCCTATTCCTTTAAAAATATTTTTTCTGTTGTATTTTTGCGGAGGTACTTCTTCCGGGAGAGGGGGAAGGGCACAGTGTTCGGACACTTTCAAGTTGAATAACATACTCTCGCGACGATTTTTATGACGTTATTTGCTCGACCATAAATTGAGTGAAACGTTTTTTTCTTTAAATTGCCTTCAATCCAATATTGTTTTTATTAGAGGTATCACACAGCATCAGAGCGCATTGTAGTTACGAAAAATGGAAATAGCAACATAATCATTACACCAATAAAAGAGCGAAAGGAGTGAGTGAGTGCTCCGGGAGAACAGAACATTTAAAGCAATTATGCAAATAATTGGTAAAAGCTATGCTGTTACTTCACTAGGTATACATTTATGGATTAGTCAATAGAGACTTTTAGCAACACCACCTCTAACACTAACGCAAACGATAAATCAGTCGTTGCTTGGTTACGAAACACCTGATTCGTTGAAATTTGAAAATAAAGTGTCCGGAGGATTTAACGGGGAGTGCGTTCATTTCTAATTCAAGTCAACACTGAGAGGAAAATTTTTGTTGAAATTCCGTGTGTGACTGGTTCTCTTTTTAGTATGATGTGGGGGTGAAGAGATAATGTCTATAATTTGCGAATTTTCGCGCTGTTCACCAGCGCATCTTCAGACAAACCAATGAATTGTCAATACGTTACCTGCGAAAAATATGTTTGTCATAGACATATATGGTCAACATAACGTAAGATAGCCTGGGTTCGAATCCAGCAATTACCCATTACACAATAAGGCTGCGGCGGCGCTCTCGGCTTCGTGGGGACGTTCTCGGCGGTGTGCGTTCAACGTACCACGCTCGTACGAAAACCCATTAAAAAAAAAAAAAAAACACACACACACACACCCTCACATTGCTACAGGGTCCAAGTACAAGTTCTGTCTTTAATATCTCTTCGTCCCAGCATTACTTGCTGCATAATGCATAATTAACGACCATTTCGAAGTTTCCTGGAACCTGGAAAATCATCAATACGAAAGGTTGAATTTAAAACATCGTCAAACTGAACATTTAGTCTAGTAAAAGAAAGGTAGTAGATTGAACCAGCTGGTAACTCTAAAGTTGTGATTGGGATTTGTTCGGAGGGGTCTGGAGATGGCGTACTCAAAAGTCCCCGCCTCTAGCTCACGAGCTAGATGCTGGACGTAGTAAAGCGTGCATAATTTTTCACTTCATTACCTCTAGTTCGTAAACTGTAGGTCCCACCCAAAAACTCATCAGATAACAAATTAAAGTTGACAAAATTCCTCAAAAATTAGTCCTCGACAAGTTTTTTGTAGCTTCAACCGCTTAAGAGATAATAGCGTTAAAAGTGAACTATTCTCGAACCCCTTCACTGCTTTTTGTGAACAATGCGTTGTAGCGTCCTCACCGTTGACGTTACGACATTGATGCATAGCAAAGAAGTTAATCATCATGAAATTCTCTTTCCAAAAAATAGAAATAATACTCGCTTATCTCCTATAGGTGTCGAGATACACGCAATAGGAGAAACTGTATTCTTATGGGATGGTCCTGTTAATTTGATGAAAACGGCTATTAGATAAACTAGTTTTGTTAACTTATCACAGGTAATTTGAAAAATAGCTTGAATTCATGTGTCTTTAATCGTTTTACAGCTCATTTTACGTCAAAGTTAGTAGTAAATGAGGATATTCGGTCTGTCCGACCCGAGAACTGTAATGATCGCGGGGACATGGAAACAAGTGTTCTCATAGCGAATATTGCTCATGAAATGGTCCCAGGGAACAAAGAAATTCCAGCGGAACCTTTTTTCCCCTCGGGTTACTGAAGCAAGCCGAAAACATAACCGTGTTGAGGGGTGTATTGAGCATTGAGGGCAGAAAAAGGGCTCCGAATAACTTAGTTTTTGGGAGTTCGTGGTGAGGTTCTCTCTTCTACTCATTATTTGATAGCTCTATGAGTTTGAGCCAAAAAATGTGAATAAAAAAGCCGATGAATCACGCCAAGTATATCCCATCTTGCTCATTCCTCGCACTTTTTTTGATGCTGAGGTCGATATCTTCATGAAAAATGAATCGATTTCATTTTATGACTAGGTCATTCGAAATCTTATGAAATGAGGAGTTTCGGCCTGAAACTAAAAGAGCTACCTTCACTTCAAGAAATCGGCGATAACTTCGTCCGAACACTGTTGGGATATGTCTTAGGTACGTTTTCTATTACAGAACGAGAATTTTTTTCGACTTATTTGATATTGGACTTCTATGAGAAATAACGCGTCAGAAAGGTAATTTCGAACACTTTCCAACCCACTCCTCAGTTGTAGCGTGGAGACAAATAATTTTTCTATAACAGTAGTTTTTAAAGAGATTAACAACTAACGGCATCATATCATATATCATCATATCAGTGCATGGTTAGTAATAGGCGCAGGTAAAAGAGGGTTAGTGTTCTAGGGTTAAAGAGATTAACACCTAACAAAAAAATTACCAAATAACTGTAATTATCTGTACGACTGCAGTCGCATTGCAGGTAAATCACGTTGCCCACCACGCAAGTAAAAGTTCTACAGTACGTTTTCGGCTTGCTTCAGTAACCCGAGGGGAAAAAAGGTTCCGCTGGAATTTCTTTGTTCCCTGGGACCTTGTCATGAGCAATATTCGCTATGAGAACACTTGTTTCCATGTCCCCGCGATCATTACAGTTCTCGGGTCGGACAGACCGAATATCCTCATTTACTATTAACTTTGACGTAAAATGAGCTGTAAAACGATTAAAGACACATGAATTCAAGCTATTTTTCAAATTACCTGTGATAAGTTAACAAATCTAGTTTATCTAATAGCCGTTTTCATCAAATTAACAGGACCATCCCATAAGAATACAGTTTCTCCTACTGCGTGTATCTCGACACCTATAGGAGATAAGCGAGTATCATTTCTATTTTTTGGAAAGAGAATTTCATGATGATTAACTTCTTTGCTATGCATCAATGTCGTAACGTCAACGGTGAGGACGCTACAACGCATTGTTCACAAAAAGCAGTGAAGGGGTTCGAGAATAGTTCACTTTTAACGCTATTATCTCTTAAGCGGTTGAAGCTACAAAAAACTTGTCGAGGACTAATATTTGAGGAATTTTGTCAACTTTGATTTGTTATCTGATGAGTTTTTGGGTGGGACCTACAGTTTACGAACTAGAGGTAATAAAGTGAAAAATTATGCACGTTTTGCTACGTCCAGCAGCTAGGTCGTGGGCGAGAGGCGGGGACTTTTGAGTACACCATCTCCAGACCCCTCCGAACAAATCCCAATCACAACTTTAGAGTTACCAGCTGGTTCAATCTATGCCTTTCTAAGAAGCATTCGTTTACTAGACTAATTATCCGTAAAAGACACACGATAGTAGAAAGGGGGAATGCAAAGAAATGGTCTTATAAAACCTCTCAATGGCCACACTCGCATGTTATTTCCTTTTTTCAACACCTTACCTTCGTGAAATGAGAACTGCATGTTGTTCAAAGTAAATAACATTCCTACACGAGGCCCCGTTCACACGAACACGATGTGATAAATGTTGCAATCCATCGTATGCGAGATTTCCTTAACCAAACTACCTCCTATATTGTGTCGTCGGAACGCACCAGATTGCAATCAATCCATCCATGGCATCGATTCCAGCCGATTTCTCTAGCAATGAACGGTGCAACCTTTATAGCCTCTCACAAGCGATTTATCTCCTTCTACCAGTTTCGGATTAACAATTTGAGTAATCACAACTTAGTATATTATTTTAAAATGTTGACTAGTTTCGGGGAAGCTCCCTATTTTCAATAACCTAAAAAATGAAAAGCACTAAAAAGAAAATAAACGTTCTCTTTTTCGTTTATTATTCATTCTGAATAATATACCTATGTTTTCGGTCAGAAAACAATTTTTGCAACCCACCCTCAAACTTTTTCTGTGTACGTTTTAACATGAACAGATTCGATTTCTATAATGTCCGTCCACCGTACGCCGTCCGGGCCATAATATATATCTTGCGCTAGGATTCCTCGAAAAAACTCGTTCTTTCGCACATAGACTCCTTGTAGGATCTAGTTGATCATAACATCTGATCAGTCGATCAAATAACTCGCTGGGATTTTATGGGCCAAAAGCGGGTCCACAATGGGAATTTTCAAAGTTTTTGAGATCATAGGGGGTGTCAATTTTCATGTAATTTCAAGCCGAATTTGTCTACATTCACGAAGCCACCCGATTTGTAAAATTTGCATCGTTTTTAACTTACTCTCCCTTCAACCATTATCCTTCACGACCGTCGGTGGCATAACTTTCGACGCAACCCCGTATGAGTCGCGTGAAATATTGTGCGAGGAAATGATAGGCTAAGTACGTACTTCTCATGAGTGGGACTCTTGAGGATCTCACAAACCTGTAACAAGTATGCATCTCGTTCTCAATGTGAGTTTAATCAAATGATGAGCGAAGAAAGTTAGCGTTTCCGTGTAAAGGGGGCGTTATAGTTACACCGTTACAACCGCTATAAATGGCAAATTTCTCAGATGAATTAAAGTAAGCTTACCTTCATGGGACAAGAGAGAGCATGCGAAAAAAAGCGGAGTCATAGAATGAAATAAATGTATCTAAGATGGGGTGAGTTTTGATGTATATCATCAAGTAGAATGAGTTCGTAGACGAGGAATTAATTTTCAGAAAACGTTACCGAGGAAGTACAACTTTTTCTCCCCTTCAACTTTAGCTCACTCAATTCAACCAAGCCAAGCTGTAAACCCCGATAGCGCCGCCAAGTGGGAAGACGTGACTTTTTATTTCTTAAAGAAATGGAATCAAACTGGAAAGATCTCCACAACTTTTCACTTTTAAAAAAACCTGAGCTTTGTTCTGATTTCCTTCTGAGGATGTCTATTCTGAGTTAAAATTGTGAGAACTTTCTGAATCGCGTTCTTGTTTGATTTAAAAGCACTTGGCATTGCAGAGGTGTACACAATATTGGGTGAAAAGCTGTTCCAGGGAGTGAGGGATACTCCTTTCTCCCCGTGAATCATCAGTCAACGTTATAGACATTCAACGCTTAAAAACTGATGCGGATCTGTGGTAGTAAGATCTGTAGATTCGAGGATTTAATTCGATTCGGTTTTTATAGTATCGTTCGGAAGATGCTATATTTCCAGGCCGATTGTGACACGCCGGTATTGGAGGATACAGGGCAGTGTGCAAGGAAAGCAATACAATAAAGTTTAATAATATTATATGCGACATGGAAAGATTATTCTTGAGGAGGAACTATAAAAATGATGGGATGCAGCTTTAGGCAAAGACGTTTCTATCTCTGTCGACTCGACGCTGTCTGTCCTCTCTCGCACACGTTCCCCGTACGTTTCCACTTTATTTTCCAATGTAAGTAAAACCTGTGATTGTTGTGGGATTGATTACGTGAGTCGGGGAAAAGGAGAAGATTGATGGGATCCCAAAGTATCTTTTCTCTTCCTTTCCAAGGATCCGGATGGAAGGAGTATTGTATTGTGTCTGTCGAATTCAAATAAATAGAAAGGAAAAATTCTACTCCCTTCCATCTCTTTTTTCAATAAGCGAATAAGGTAATATTTTTCTCCATTTCCTCCAGACATTTTAAAAATATCTACAATATAAAAGAAGAATTCTCTGCAAAGTTAGGAGTGCGATTTTTAGACCTGATGGAAGCGGGTTAATTCCGGTAGAGTGGCCAACTCTTGGCAAAACTAAATGGAGAGTGTGTTGGGGTATAACAAAGAAACCATCTAACCTCTTTTTTTTTTACAGCGTTGTGAAATGAACTTCTCTTGGCCATTTCTATTTTATTTTACGGGTTCTATAAAAAAGATGCGTGTAATGGGTCGAAGCCGTGGAAGATTGATTGGAGGGTAGGTGTCAAGGAGAGGGCAAAAGAGCTGAAGAGTCGGGCGAGCTTTTCTTTGCTTTTTTTTCCCCCATTTCCTTTTTAGCACTGGAGGGTGGATAATGATTGAGTGGGAAGAGTAGGTAGTGAAGGGAGGACGTGTCAGCACCTTTGAGAGTTTAATGATTTCAAGGATGTTTATACTCTTTCCTCGTTTTCTTTTTAATACTTGCTGAAGCCGATCAAAAAGCCACGAGATTGTAATTTATTTTCAGGATGTTAAAACAAAAGCAAATACCTTTCGTTTCGGCTGGCCGAAAAGCCATTTCCCCGATAGAGGATAATATTTAACCTGCACGATCAGAGGAAAACACTTGAAAGGAATTACAGGTAATTCACAAGAAAGGTTTCTTGTGGTTAAGGGTAACCCTATAATCCCTATTTTCCACGAATAAATAAATATGTACAGGTCATGTATAAATAAAAAAGTATTAATCCGTGATGTGCTGATGTGGTTACTAAATGATTGGACCTGTTCCAGGCTAGCCTAGACAAGAGTACCCATAAATACTTGTTTTTGTGGTTACTAATAAGAACGTTGGTGATTCGTGGTTTGCCATCTTTCCTACATTCCAGTCAACAGGGCTGGATCTAGCGGGGGCTAGGGGTGCATTTGCCCCCCCCCCTTAGCACCAAAATTTAGGGGGCGCCAAAAAAGGTAAATAATGTTACCCAAGAAAGAAAAAAAGAAAAAGAATGAAGAAAAATAAGGGTAATTTTTCAACTAAAATTAGGGAAAAAGTGGTACGTTTATTCTCTACAGAAAAATGAAGTGAGTAAGAACAATCTTCTTCTCATGAGGGAAGAAAAAAATCTCAGCTTTGGGCTTTGCCATCTTTTTTGCGCTACCCTAGACCTAGAGAGCTTCAAACTTCCCCTGTCACACTCGCCATCTAAATGCCGGCCGGCGCTGTGATTACCCATCAACTTAGCAAAATATAAGTAATAAACACTTTCAGCTTCCTTGTTCGTGGTAGGCATTTGAATTTTCGACTCTTTTGCTTCTAACGACTCTACTTTTAGTATCTCACGATAGTTCTCAGAAAATAAGTTGAAGAGCATTACATTTCCTTTGAAATGAGCCCTTTCCGATCATTTTAGACCAATGTAACCACAAGTTACAGCCGTACGAACCGACCAAGTTTTTCCATTTTTAACAAATCCAACTATACAAAACGGTAGAAATAACAAGGTTTATGAGCAGTATAAAACCTAGCTACATGTTCCAGCTTGATCTCGCTCCATTTTGGTTGGCGTTGGATAGTTGGATTGGTGGCTCCTTTCCGCAAAACCGGAGTGAAAACGCAGCGGAACAAAACCGGGCAATCCCCAACAGGCCCATTAGAATTCTGGTGTTGGTCAATGTCCGTTAACCGCAACGCAACGGAAGGGCAAAAACGGACAGTGTAAACTTACCCTAACTAAGTGTTGAATGAAAAAAGTTTAAATTTTGTGTACCTAGTATTGATTATTTATAACCTATAAACATTTTATGCGCCAGAATCTAGGCCGCTAACTCTGGTTTTCGTTTTTACTTCCATGTTCCACCAAACAACGTTTGGTGATCGATAAAAACATCGATTTACAGCTGAAAGCAGATTCAACAGGTCCGTCTACATAAGACGCGAAAACGCTGTCGCAGGACGCAACGCAAAAGATGAATCAAGTCCAACTTCCTGCGTTTTCGTTTCTGCGTCCACCAATAGCTTTCGACCTAAGAGGCGGGCATTGTATTGATTGTGGAGGTTTCGTAACCCGCCAACAGCTGCTTCTACACTTACTTCAATGATACAATAGTTTATAAAATGATTGAGTAAAATAAATGTGTCTTTTATGAGATGGGGAAGCGAGGTTCGATTTTTCAAAGGTTATTCGACTCATAACAAATAAGAAGGTTAGAACCCACCTCACCCCCTTTCAATGTTTAGAAGAAGGTAGGAGGAGTCTAGTCTCCAACTTCTGCCGTTTCGTTTAGATATGTTTTGTATTGGTTAAAGTGAACAGTCCCTCGCCTTTTTATTTATTTATTTTTTCGGAGATTGGAAAAATGGCTCGTGAACTTGATGGCCGCCGAAGTAAAGGCTCCCAAAGAAGGAGAAGTCAGCTTCAAAGATAACCATGTTGATATTGTTCTACGATGATCATTGTAGGTTGCAGTAATCGCAGAAAAAACTGTAGCGGCTGAATTGAATACGAATATGTCAAAGAAGAAAGGGCAGTCGTTTCTGGTACACAGAACACTGAATCCCATCAAAAAGTTTAAAAAAACACGCACAGTGTAGTGAGCTCAACGGCCATGCAGAAAAGACCGACAGACCGACGGCACGCCGAAAACCACTTTTTTCAACTTTTCTGAGGTTGTACATTATGAATGTGACGTCAGCTCTGACTCGATTTTTTTCACGAACACCACACTTCCATTCCCGTAGGGAACATGGAAGCAATACGTTTTCATGGGTGATACTGATACTCACAGTTTCACAAGTGCTGTACACCGTACCCTGTGTCTCGAGTTGCTTGTCACCCGCAAGTCATCAATTTCGACTAATCCCGGAAGAAACCAAACCCGACTTTCGTGTGCTTTTGACGGTGGTCTCTGGAGAGTGTTAATGTGTCGAACACGTCACTTATGACTTCAAAAGCACAGTTTATTATTATAATCAACTCATAAATAAACGATTTAATGTGACTACACGAATTGTTTTTACCGTGAGCTGCGCCGGAGTGAAAATACATTTTGGCTATCTAGAATTCTAGTGAGAGGTGAGGAAAATAATATTCATCTGAAGCCGAACGGATTCAAAAAATGAAGTAGCCCCTGTCGATTGCGAATCAGGTCTTCCCGACACTAATTATTACGTAGAGAAACTTAAAAAATATGTTAAAAACACTGAACTGCCCTAAAACGAGGGGTTTGTATCAATAATGTCAAACTTTCCTAGGGGTTGATGATAAGGCGATAAGGTTTATTATGACATTATGAGTCGAAACTTCCCCGTCCCATAACTTTAAAACTGGTTAACCTTATTATCTGAAAAAGAATCTCTTTCCCCGGTAATTTTGGGGTTGGTGCTCGATATATTTTTAGTGGTGCCTGTCGGTGCATAACTGGCGCAATCTATTCCATTCGTCAAATCACCGAAAATCACTTGTTGGGGGACTACCCCCCTCACCCTGTTCAGGTAAATATACACCCCCTTTGTTTTTCACCTGTTCTCAAGGTGGTGCACTTGATAAATGTGGTGGTGCACTTCGGGTGCCTTATTTTGGCCCCATTGCGGACGCGGGGGGCTAATTTGGGGGGCCAACTTCTTTGAGGTGGGGGACTGCACCAATACAGAGGCATAGCAATAGCCCACACAGCCCTCGGGGGGGCGCCTAGCTCAGGTTATTTTTCCCTATGTACTTGATTATTTAACTGATATAACTAAAAACTATCGTTCGTTACTAAAAAAAATAGCTCAGTGCTCAGCTAAATATTGGGGGTACGACGCAGTGCTGCTATTCTCTCAGTCCTCTGTCGTCAGACTAGTTGACAAAAATGCAATAAAAATGAATGTTTCAACTCAAAAAATCATTTAATTGCGCCTAAAGTTAATTTTAACTTTCACTAACTAATGAACATTTCTGATGAGGACTTTCTGCAATAAACGTAAAAATCTTCTCCTTATTCAGTTCAGTCCTAAGATTGAACTAGTTGTGAGATGAAGGGGCGCCAAGGCCTAGTTTCGCAGGGGGTGGAGGGGATTTCCAACAAGCCACGCCACTGCACCAATAGCTTCCCGTTTGACGACGAGGAAGATGATGAGGACGACTATATGGCCGAGGATCCTTAACTTTTTTAAATATTCAAATACTATTGATTTTCATCTAGATCGTATTCAGTACTTTTCCTTAGTTGGACTTGTCAATGAAACCTGATAAATAATTTTTGTAGGCTACCTTTTGAAACCACCAAAACATCTAAAATTCATAGCGTTTGTGCATATATCGCACATTTGTACAACTCAAAAAAGGTATTCAGGTCAATCCAGTTGGGATTAATGTAATTTAATTTAATCCAAACTGGATAGGTCAGAAAAACTTATTTGAGTTGTATCACTATTCTTCCCAGTGTGCGATATTCACAAAGCAAATTGAATTCTCCAAAACTTCTAAATTTATGCAAATGTGAACAGGTAAGAAGGTAGGATAAAAAGTTTGAGAAAAAACGCAAGGTTAAAATAATTTTTTTGTGAAAAAGGACACATTTCAGGGGCGTATAGCTCGAAAACTGTTAGGGATTTTTTAAAAAATGTGTATAGTAAAAGTTGAAGATAATTTAATGAGCTTCCATTCTGTGTCTAAAAGTTTTTGTCTAGGACGCAACGTTTTTTAGATTCAGGCGAAAAATCATGAAAAGGCATCTTTGAACAACCCCCCTCCCTTTGGGGCAGGTGATTCAGCTCGGGACTTTATTAGACAATGATATTAGTACAAGTTCCCGGAAAAAAACAAAATCACATATTTATTGCATTTATTTTGAATTTTTCGGCTTAGATTGACTGGACTACATAGTCAGAAGAAAAAATCAATGTTGCATTAATTTCGAAAACGAGTTCCCGCAGGTGGCTATGTATTTTTATAATACCGTCCAGTACATGGAGGCAATGAATATTGATTGAAGGTCCGTTCCATTGTTTTGCTAGTGTTACACTAGAGTAAAAACCACGTGATTTCATTGACTTATTCTGAAAAATTGAACGAAACCGTATGATTTTGTTCAAAAGTGTAGCACTCGCGAAACAATGGAACGGGCCTTGAGTGATTCTTTTGGGGGACAAGAGAAAACATGTGGTTGTTCTAATTTTCTCAGTTTACGGAATTAACAAAAGCTCACGGAACACGTGCTGAGTACTTGAAACTTGATTGTGAGCCTTTCGAAATATCGCTTTCTAATTTTTCGAAAGTGTAATTTGAGGACCTCAAAACTAAAGTTATTTCAGAAAATATTTTATCCCTTCCTTGAACATTTTGATATTGAAGAAAATGAAAAGTAGGAATTTCTGGAGCCGCGGCATTGTGTTCGCGTGAAATCCGTGGCGTCGGCTAAGGTGAATCTTATTCCGCGCAGGGCGATAATTAGCAATAAAACGGGGGAAAGTGGGGGAAGAAAGGGTGATCAAGCAAATGGAATAAACTGATTCACTGATGATTATAAAATACCTGGGGCCTTTTTTGAGGGAGGGGGGCGCTGGGCTTTGAACCCGGCAGGCGCCTAAGCCTCCCTTGGGCTTTTACGCCATACCCAGATCTAACTGTGCACTTCACACCTGGGGCTTTAGTACGAACCCGTGTGATAATGCTGCAAGATGAGGTTGATATGGCGGGATAACGTTATTTCAAGGCCCGTTCACAAGCTCTATGTTTTGCGTTGTGTGAGTCTATATGCAACCAAACAAATTTATTCCCTCGAAAAATGAAGCATTTTGATAGGTTGCATAGTCACCACGAAAACATAGAGCTTGTGAACGGGACTTTATTCCTCTATTTCCTTGTATCCCGCTTGCGGCATTTTTTCCTTCTCAAGCTTCTGCATTAAAAAAGCCTTTCTCTCTCTCCACTTGTTCCTACCTCCATGGTACGAACCATGGAAGCCGGATTTTCCGCTATTACACACCATCTGTTATCATTCTCCTAGAGAGGACGGGGGAGGGGGGATTTATTACTTTTTCACTGATCAAGTTTCAAATTGTCAATGTTTTTGGTGGGTGAGACCTGATAAAAGTAGGTGTGAAGTAATGGTGACCTGCTTCGCGAAAAATGCGTTTCACTCCCTCCACTTGTTCCTACCTCCATGGTTCGTACCATAAAATAATTACTGTACTAACGTACAGAAGGGGCACTCTCAATAATTGTTGGGGGTATGTGACGCCAAATGGATAGGTCTCTTGTTTCTTCTCGCGGGGGCTGTTATCATTGTGTCAGGTTATGTTAGGACACCCCTCCCTTCTAGGCAATTCTAAATCTCCCTTCCCCAAGCCCTTGGGAGGCCGACATCGAGGCCAAAGAGGTTATATGTATTTAGATGGACTGTTATCTACCCCTCTTCCCATGCAATCCTATGCAAATCGTGATAAAGTAACCCTTGTGTAACCTATACCTACATAAAAAAAGTTGGCCCGATGTCCGGAACTCAAGCCCTTAATAATTTCGGGTTTTTCTTTATTTTTGCATTTTCAATTCCCATCACTTTAGCCTCCGAGGATAGTAACCTTGAATACTCGCTTGATTTTCGTAGCTACAAAATCGCAAGAAAAAGGAAGGAAATACGCGAGAAACAAAAAACATCTCGTAAAAAGTCTCCAGGTACTTTTTGAAAATAAATGATTTAAAACAGCAGGGGACCTATTCTCTAACAAAAAAGCAATATTTTTTTCTTAGCAATGTTTCTATTTTATTTATTTTCTTCAAACATATGAATGAAATAGAATCATTGCTATGAAAAACATATTGCTTTTTTGTTAGAAAATAGGCCCCAGCAAACAAAAAAAATGTGTTTTTATTAACAATGCTGCCACCATATGATCTCTTTCTCTGTTTACTTATTTTGAATAATATGTTATGTTGGTACGAGTCTGACGGGGAACTTCCCCCCAAATGAGTCTTCCCGGCTCGCCCTGTGTGTCACCCCCCTGGTTCGTTCTAAGGCCCCTGGACGCTTGAGGTTGGAAGAATATAGTCAACTGGAAGCTTTTTTGTTGAAGAAAATACCCCTCCCTCCCTCCAGCCTTATAACTCATCAAACTTCTATAAAGAGTTCCCTTCTCCTTCTGACAGAATGAATAATAAAAGAGGATCATTTTCCAACTCTACACTTCTTCTTGGGAGAAAGAACAAAAAATACTCAAATCAAAAAGCGCATGACGTTTAAAAATTTCGAGGGGAAAGTTTGTGCATTTTCCCCTCTTTGGAAGGTTCCGAACCGATGGGTAAAAATCTTTTGGATTCTCGTGTAACAAGAATCTCGAATCAAGGAGAGAAAGTTTCCTTTTGACTGTTTATGACCAACTGCTGTCACAGAAGGATTCGCTATACACCGTGCACCCCACCCTCAACTCAAATTTGTATCTTATATACTTATCAAGTATACTAAAATATGCTGAATGCCCTAAAATAAACCTTCCGCTTGACATTGTTAGCGTCCGTGAGTTTCATGGACGTGCTGATTTTTTTCACAAGTGAGGCTATATGGAGGCTTTGTTTATACGTGAGGTCTCTCATTCTTGAAGTTGGTTTTCCTGCTTATACCCACTAGCCCTATACTTCCAAACTGATCCTCTCACGTATAGCAAAGGTTTTATAGTGTACGAGTGCTGGGTTGTTGCTAGTTTATGGCTTTTACCTGCGGGTTTCTTTATTTTTTCTTTTATCAGTTACTTTTTTGTGTACGAAATTTGAATGAGAAAAGGGTTATCGTGGAAGCTGTCAGGGCAACAACGTCTACCACCACAACCTCGCTCCATATCAAGAATTCATTTCGCCCTGTCTTGACTCTCTCGTAAGTCTCTACTCCGCCATCCATGAAGAAATCTGTAAAATATCACGACACAATTCCATGGCATGAGGCATATAACTTTGCTCATCTCTCTTCTATAGAATCTACAAACAACAGGCGAAAAAGAAGCGTCACGAAGTGGTCGTACTCCGCTTAAGGGGCGCCAAGTGGTTTCGTGCCCGGGTTTCAAACAGGGCTCCCAGGTCCCCCGAAGAGGTTTTCCCCACTTTTTTCCCCACTCAGCTTGCCCCCCCCCCCAACTCCTGTCGCCAATTCATGCCACTGGAGGCTCAAAAGTCAAAACTTTAAAAAAAAAAAAACAAAAAAAAAAAAAACAAATTTATTTTACAAAAAAAATAGGCAACAGAGACATAAATTCCAAACTAAAAAACATTTCAGAAGTTTTAGGTCGGGCGTATTCCTAAATTCATCGATGGATTAGGTTACAAAACTAACCCTTGATAAATGTAAGGGAAGGCTCAATTTCGGTGGAAATTTTTACTCATCTGCTGAATTTAGGAACTCTTCCGTCATTTAAGTGCCAGCTAGCATGTTTTCTCTCGAATGAGAAACGAATGGATGATTAACATATGAGCAATTTAGAGGCAAGAAAAGGACCGAGCGAGCGACCGAGAAGGCAGCGAATATTACGTTTTGGAAAATGTTCGATATGGTGGGATTTCAAATACGCCAATTTCGTTAATTAAAAAAAAAAATATTTCCGAAGGGTTCCAATATTTTATCTCTTTACATGGAAGGATTGATCCACCCATCCTCTCTTTTATCTATCGATTTTTTTATTTTTTTGAAAATGTAAAACTTCCTCATTACTCTAAAAATCTCCACTTCAACGAAGGATTCCCCATAATCCCCAAAGGTGCACCAAAATCCCCACATTGGGGAAAAATCCCCACATTGGGGAAAAATCCCCACACCTGGCAGCCCTGGTTTCAAACACGAGATGCGCTACTCAGTGGTCGCCGATCGTAGCGAAAAACCGCTACTGAACAAGCCACCAACTCACTGCTGACTGACTGCAAACTGGATAATGGGGAAGTTCTATACTGAAGAGCTCATGGCTCATGCTATTGATGGTAGGAGGGTGGCTTATATTCAACGGCTCCCTCCCTCAAGAAATTGTTGACATTTTACGAGAATGCCAGAGTTATGATGTACGAGTGCCCTATTTGTAACCTATTCTCGTCACAAAATGGACGTAATATATAAAACAAGATTATGAAAATGGTGGATATTGGTATACCATTTGACGGAAAATTCTTTTCACTGATTTATATTCGATTTTCCACTTTATTTTCCCCCAAAAAAGTACACATTTGACATTTTTTGTTTATTTAAGAAGGTTGAAGCCGGTTCGCCGTCGGGTAAACAAGCAATGATCAGATTGCTCGGCTATTCGATTCATATAATTGGCTATTTGTTGAGAATATCGGACATTCCAAGAAGAGAAAAGGTCATTAATGTTGGTTTTTATCCATCACCGTTGAGTCAGTCGGGCTTCCTTCCAATCAATAGCTTTGATAGAGATACGGAGGATTGTCACCCTACACATCCCATACCGCGCCTTCTCTTAACTGTTCGAACCGAATGGGAAGCGTTAGCCGCACTAATTCCCAACTCCTTGATAAGTTCCTCAGTTTCTTAAACCACATCTCCGTTCCAAATCATCATTAAGGAGATGGGTGCAAATCAATAAAGGGGCTTATCAAAAGGCCTTCAATGTTTTCATAAAATAATATTATTAACGTTTTTATCCTTCTGGTTGACATTGAACATCACAGTATTCCAAAGTTCAGTACTTGTAAACTTGTTCACGGAAAACCCCACGTCTTAGTGTGAATTAGACGTCTTTGAAACAAATTCGAGGGGGTGGGGAGGCTGAAATTAAAAATGAACCTTTGAATGAAGTGCCATTTACTTGTTTGGAATTCCGGGAAAAAATTGCTCCCTTGATTCGAACCCACGACCTCCTGGTTTCGCGGCAGGTGCTCCTGCCAACTGAGCTACCCGGGAGTGCACGCAAAGAGCGAATCTACCAGGGAGAAATCCCCTCCCGGAACTCAATTGCACCTATCGAATTTCACCTATCGACGCTGGGAAGCAATTTTGTCTCAGAACTCAATACTTGGTAAGTATTTCATTTAAAGGTTGATTTCTTTATTTCAGCCTCCTCTACCCCTCGGAATTCACAGGTGTGACAATGGTGGTGTAGTGAGGGGGAGTGATCCCAATAATTTTTCCTTTTTTCCTGAGCTTTTGTATTCCTCCTGCTCCAAGATTATGGCAGAAAACTTCCTTGCGAAGCTCATGTACTCATGATGATTGGGGGCTTTGGCCATCGGGGTGGTCCTGGATTGGCCCAATACATCCTTGGCCTGGTTATCCGCGGCCACGGTGAGTACGCTACCGGTGCGGACCGCTTGATGGAGGTTTTGGGGAGCTAAATCGTCTCAACAATTCTTCCTCTCCCACTGACCATAATTTCACTAGCATAATAAATCAGTAACAGCGGTCATTACCAAAGGTGATTGAATGCATCTTATGCACAAAAGCGATTTGCATTATGATTGATTTTACGTTGAAAACAGTAGGTATTATAATGGTGGAGAATAAGACAAGGTGGGTTACAAAACAACGAGATGACTTTATTTACTCCTACATCATTTCACTGCAAATACTGCAATACGGTCACATAGATAGAGAGATTTTGCAAACAGCTCCGCTAACGCTAACGTTATAGTAGATTACATTACAAGATTAGTAAGTGGTGCATTACCTGCGAGTTTTTTGTTTGGTGGACGAGGCTTGCCGAGGCCGCTAATTAAAAACTAGCGGGTAATACCACTTAATAGTCGAGTGATGTACGATATATTACCCAGTTTTATTCTTTTGACAAAAAAAAAAACATGTCTTTTTGCAACATTTCAACAAAGGTTGCACAAGGTTATAGAAAACTGACATGTAAAAAACTTTTCATGTCAGTTTTAAACCTTTACCGAACAGTTTTCAAAAACTGAAGCTATAAAGTGCCAGGTTATGAAAAATTCAACTTACTGGAGTTATGATGTCATCGTAATGGGTAACTTACGAAGCAGGTAGCGTGAAAACGCTATTCACATTTCAACCAACGAAATGTTTACTACCCTAGCAACGCGTACACACAAAAATTAACTTTAGCGTTTACGGGACGGGTTGCAAAATCTCTCTAATAATACACACTAAAAAAACGGACACTCAAAAATAAACAAAAACTCTTTAAGCTTCGTGAAATTAGGGACCAAACTTAGGCCCTAATTCTGAGAATATTCTTATAACGCCTTCTATACGATCGCCTTCAAGCGCTTCGAAACAGATGACACTTCCTATACACCGACCGATTTTTGACTGATGTTGTCGGTTCGATGCTTGAATTTGAACAACTTAATTATGCTAAAGCTTTGAACTTAGCTTATCCTAGGAAGACTTTCAAATCCCATTTCAATTCATACCACTTACTACGGGGAATAGAAAGGAAAGGGGCCTTTATATGCACAACAAC
The DNA here is from genome assembly GCA_038030265.1 of Corythucha ciliata. Taxonomy (NCBI): domain Eukaryota; kingdom Metazoa; phylum Arthropoda; class Insecta; order Hemiptera; family Tingidae; genus Corythucha; species Corythucha ciliata. The sequence continues at coordinate 23,364,055 of CM075941.1, read as the reverse complement.
CGAAGCGTGTATATGTATACCTACTCTTCGCCATTTATGCCCAATTGCATAATTATATCCAATTCGTTTTGATGCCATCCCTTTCCCGACAATCACTGCGTGAAACTTGAAGTTACGAGAAGCCTCTCTTATAACTCGAACTCTTTGATCCTCTGAAGCTTTGAAACATGGAGAAACGTTATTCACTTCGTTCTTAACTTTTTCTAGATGTACAACAGTCACTTACTTGTGCCAAATATCTTCAACATACTTCAGCTACGGGCTGCATTAGGGATATTAAGTCGCTGGTCTGATTCCCACTTTCCCTTCAAAGAAGTTGGTGTTACACAGGGTGGTTCGGGGTAAGGGTGACAAACATTTTTGGGTAAAACTACGTCAAAAGTGGAGTAGAATGCGACCTTCGCGGTTGACTGACTTTGCTCTAGAAAAACGCAGATTGCTCGACTTCTGTTACGGTTTCCTCAAAAAGTCACCACAGTTTCGGAAACCACGGAAGATTTCCTGTGCAATGATGATCATTACATTCTTCAAAAGCATCACAAACCACCAAAGATCTGGCATTTTTACCATTTACATTCCAAAAATCTCTAATTCTGTGCTCTAGAAGATGCCATTTCCAGATGGTTGCCTGAAACGTCTGGCCAAGTATCACAAAAACTTGCCCGGTGTCTGAGCTTTCCAAATTACGCAAATTAACGCTTTTTCCGTTATTATCAACGCTCGGAAAAGCCTCTATGACCCGTATTTATGAACGTTACTTGAAGCTTCCTCGAGTCAAGGAACCGTTGAGAACAGTTTTGATCACAATAAAAACATCTGTTCTAATGAATTTCAAGGGTTCCTTAATGTCAAGGAACGTTCATAAATACGGACATAAGTATACATTAGTTTCGAAGCAACCATTGATTATTTGTGGTTTAATGAAATGTAAGTTTGCTTGGGGTAAATACAAATATACGGTGTTTCCAAAAGTCTCGCCTCACTCTTAATTATTTAAATTGGTTAAAAAGACCTCGTACGACGTTTTCTGGCTCAAAAGTTTCCACTTTCATTTCCCCGATCACTGCGTAGTATAGTTGAGTGAAACTGCTCTGATTTCGATTAAGCGCTTTGGAATTACGATTTCGTCTCAATACAAGGATATCAGCGTTTTACAAAATCCGAGAGAAATGGAATATAAATAAATCTTGGAGGATGATATCATTCAAAAAATTATTCCACTCGTAGCCGATTTCATACGCTCTTCGTATTGATAGTGTACCTGACTTACCATTCTCCGCTCAAAACAAAGCAGCCCATTCTAAGCTGTGGCGTCACCTTTTCCCCTTTTATTTAATTATTATTGTTCACGAAGTGAAAATTAATTAGGTATTTTAGTCAGACGGCAAATATTTCTCTAGTAAAATAAATCGTTCCTCTTAAACGAATTATTTATGAAGGAAATAGATCTTCCTCAAAGCTAGTTCTTGCTCACATAGCGCAGGAAAAGAGTTCCCTGTTATTTTCCTGCCATCACTTCTCAAAACTTCACATTAATCAGATAACACTCGTTCCTCCTCAGCGCCATCAAATTCAACTTTGCACAAAGAGAAAACGAAAATGGAAAAATACAGGAAAACTTTTGCCTTTGAAGAGTAGGCACTTTCCACGTTTGACTCTTGAAAAAGGGCTCCAGGCAGGCTTCCTGTTTTAATTTCTTATTATCTCGGTTTCCTAAAGCTATAAAACTTTCTCCGTAGAGAAGAAGAAACTCATAAGTATGCCCCTCAAGTGGTTTGTTAGGGAATAGAGGGATGTAGAAATTAGTATGCAGTTTAATTAGTTCCTAGACGAGCACAGATAATGCGAGAAAAATGTTTTATTATCATAAATGACAAACTGATTCTCATTGATGAAGTATTGGCAAGAGGATTTTACTGCGGTCCTGTTTCAAACAGGAATCTCTGCACCTCTGTCTCTTCTTGGGAAAAATATGGATTTTAATTATCGTTCCCATTGCACACTCCCGTTACCCACGTTGTTCTTTATTTTGCAATTGGAGCCTTTGATACATTTTTCCACTCCTCCCATTGTAAACAGAAGCGATCGGAGGTGAATTAAGGGATCGAATTTCCTGACTTCATCCCCCAGAATTCAGACAGTTAGTAGTTACGTAAACATATACCTCAACGGGGATTTTAAATTCGATACAACTCTTACGCCACCTCTTCTGCAAACTGAGATTGTGATGATGTAAAAACATGGACCCCCCACGGTCCCTTAGTTTGGATTCTCGATTGTTCTGGTGGGGGGGGGGGGAAGATGAGGGCAAAGGGCTCTGCGCTTTAAATCAGAGCGCACAGGCTGTGCGTGTAATCAAAGCCGAAGTTAAGTAACTACATAATTCCTTCCTTCCGAGCTTATTTTAATCCCTTCACCAAAATGGTGATTACTATGAAAACTTTGAAAGCTCTTTGCAAAAACGTTGAGTTTCCCTCCGCTGAATTCCAAAAAACAAAGTTTGATTAGAATTTTAAATTCGAAAGCTACGTTGATAGAGCTCTGCTGTATAGGAAACAGAAAAACCAAAAAAAAAAAATAAATAAAATAAAATAAATAAGAAAGCATAAGATAGATGTGAGCGTCCTCCACCAATTCTTCCTTGAGGTTGAGGGAAAGTTGTACATGTGTTTCCTCTACCCCCCTCCAATCATACCTCGCCTACTCGGCGTTAAGTAAATTATTGCCGTATTTCTGCACCAATCCTGAATTTCAAGGTCCCATTTAAATCTTCAAGAAATTCCGCATAACCGTACGATCTTCTTTTTTCATTCACCCATAAAATAACTGTAAAACACTCATAAACGTTTACCATGAAAATTCACAATCTATCGACGCCTTTGAATGAGATTTAAATGAGACCTTGAAATCCAGGATTGGTGCAGAAATACGGCGATAATTTACGTAACGCCAAGGTAAGATTGGAGAGGGGTCGAGGAAACACATGTACAACTCCCCCTTAATGAGTCCTCATCAAGGGGAAAGCGGTAACACATTTTGGTTTAAAAACCAGCACTCCCTACTCGTAATGCTAACCGGCACGAACGACTCAATGGAAACATCATATTCCCCTTAGGGAACGATTCATGCGTTGATTTGACAACAAAGAACGTGAAAAATGATTGAACCTCACGTGAAAATAGGAAGTTCCTGGATAGGAATGTCCATGCGTCACAGTGTCGTATCCCCCACCCTTCGACGAAAACGCGCAATCTACGAAGCATGCCCTTCAAACCCTCTTTGACGTTTCATTAATCAACCAGAATGCTATAAATCGCTTTCTACCTTTGACTGGTCAATCTCCACCTTCATCCTCCTCAAACTCGTAATTTCTCATACGAAAAAATAATATTCGGATTCGCAAACTTTATGGCATTAATCAAACTCATCAATGAGAGAAATTCATTGCTCTAGGCTCCCCCTTAAGTATCAATACTTGATAATGGAAAAAGCTTCTTCAATGCTATTCATGACATGTACTTACATTCGAAAATTCATCATTCGGAAAGAGCTCGCAGTTGCAATTGGCACCCGAAGGCTTTAACGATTTTTGTTGTAAACCACACCGGTACATACTCAACAATGACGCAAAATCGCATACAGTGTTAGAAACCAAATGAACTTCCTTCCAGCCACATGTTCTTATAAAGCGAAGTTGAGTTCATTAAAGCCTCTGTGCGAGACTTCCTCCGCTGACCCATAGTTTGGCATTCTGCGATTATGATAGCCCTTGAGCCAACTACCTACTACGACGGGGGGGGGGGGGGGTATAATACAGGGTGTTTAAAAAATGGATGTCAATAGTTTGTCCTGTGAATGTACGTCCAAAACGGCAAACGGCGATTCCTTCCCGAGACCCGAAAAGCTTGGCGATTCCTTCCCTTAATAGGTTCGACAATTCCTACCGGTCACTCAATTCCTTCCCCTGTCAAATTGGCGATTCCTTCCCACTCACTCAATTGCCTCCCGGAGTGCAGGTTCGTTTCTTAGCGAAAATAGCGATATTGCAAAATAGCCTTTATTGCAACCTATTGCACGGTGTAGCAAAAGTCATTACAACAAAAAGTTTAAATTATTGCACAAAAGTCATCGATCGTTATTGTCAAAAATCCGTCCGAATTTACAACTGACCCTTTTTGCAAACTGGTACGGGTCGTCATCAGGAGTTTGACGATGAGCTGTCTAATCCAATTTTATTTTTTTCGAGTGTGGCAGGAGGGAGTGTGCTCATCGCTGTCAAAAGTTTTAACATAAATTTCGGTCTGGAATGAAACTAATGCTTCAACGAATTGGAATATATGGGGATGGGGTGAACTGAAGCTGCGTTTGAAGTGGGCGTGGAACGACTCACATGCGTTGGTTGTCCTGGTGGTGTCGCTTGTTTTTGAAGCCCACAAGGTTGGGGGAAATAGGGCATTTTCCGCTATATAGGTGTCGTGGAGGTATTGACTAAAAGCCGTTGTCTTATCGGCGTCGACATTAGGGCGGTCTCTTGACCACTTGGAAAACACATCGCCGAATTTCTCGGGGTTGAGCAGTGGGCATGTATGGTACAGGTGCTGTTCCTTCCCGGGGAGCAAGCAGAATGCAAGGGGCACATACAATCCTCGTTTGTAACTGAAATAGAACAGAACATTACATTACATTCTTATACTTGTCATTCATAATTCATGTCTTCAATAAATTAAATCAATTTTAAAATAAATGTAAATTACCCGTGTATTGTAAATAGCTGGGTAAAATATTTAGCGGCGTAGTCGAAGGTCCCGTCCATAAACACCCAATCACACTCAACGAGGCATCTGAGGTTAGTTTCACATGAAAATATGACCACCTTTTGCGTTTCATGTATCACTAACAAGAACTTCTCCCCTTTGCTGGTGCAGACAACAATTCATCGATGGACTTCGGGAGGGTTGGGAGTTTCTTACGTTTCGTCCTAAGAAAAATGTTGTCACTATTACTATTCTGTGAAAATGCACGTCGAAACTTAAACACTAAAGTAGGTAGGTACATACCTATAGGCTAGTTGCTTAAAACCTTCCAACTGTCGAATGTTGACGCTAGCTTCGGAACGCTCCCTCAACACGTTTCTTACAATCTGTCGAACACGAAAAAAAAAAAAAAAAAAATCCAAAGATTAGGTACGTAGGTCAAACAATAGGAACAGTAGCTGATATTACGTTGGCACTAACGAATAATGAACGAACATAAGTTACCTGTGATGGACGCGTTGATAAATCGTCCGACGCTTTTCTTTTGATTCCTCGCTTTATCAGGGCAACTTCTTTTTCGTCTGGCGTAGCACTGTGCGTATGAATGTCACTAGCTTCTACCACTTCCGATCCCAAAGTTTTCAAGAACGCCTTGCACTTAAACCGCTTCTGTCCACTACACGACCACCTTTTCAAGTCACCAACCAGCTCTTTATGAAAACTAAATTTGAAATTAAATCGGAAAATAACCGTACGATTTTTCTCACTACCCTCTGAAACAAATACTGTGTCGGCAGCACCAGGGTCCATCATTGATGACGATTACAATCAAACTACGGACCTCAACCTTCAACTCCTCCTGCCGGCTTTACCTTATCATGTTTACATCCGTCTCAGAGTCCGTAATCTGATGCAGTAAGTAATCCTTATCTCCCCTTTCAAACCTTTACTCCTTCTTGACTGGATGACTGATGGAGAATGTAGGGGAACTAGGGGAAGGAATCGCCGAACCTTGCCTGAGCCCCTGCTCTTCCGCCGGAGGCAATCGCCATCTCCCTCACGCCTCCGGGTTCAACTTTCACTTTAACGGGAAGGAATCGCCTGTCGCCCGTCCAAAATGCGTCAAAATTAGCCGTATTAACCATAGTCCGATTCCTAATAGTTTCCGAGGTATTTAGAAAATAAGAACTTTTGTAATGAGCCTCGTTTTTACGGATAAAATCATTCGAGGTTTAGCAACCTCTCTGGGAAGCTCTCATGTCAAATTCAGTGCTACCATTGGAAAGGGCAGACTTTTTACAATAGACTTCGTGTTTTTCAATTCAATTTTGTTCGTACGCGCTGAGGAAATTAGCTGCAAACTCAAAATTATGTTCAAGTTTATCATCGTTCCCCATAATTTGAAGTCAGATTTCTGCTCAACAGGTGCTTTTCGAGATGACATTTTGTTAAAAAAGTTGGCGCATGGTACCATCATTAAAATGACATGTTCATCCCCACCCTTTACTCACAATTTTTCCAGAGTTTCTCTATTCACACTATAAAAAACGCAACATGCATCGTCATGTAGTCATTACATCAATGACCAGAGTAGCTCCCAATTGTAACTCTCATGTTTTATTTTTCTTCTTCTTTGTGATAGGAGGATCATTTCTCTAGATATAGTCATTTCTAGAAAAATGTGGAAGTTCTGACAAAGTGAATTCTAAGTTTCAACTTTTCGGTGAACCAGCATTCTCATTTATAGAACGTTCTTCATAGTGAAACGCTTTATCACTTTCAAAAAGTTCAGGCTTTATCAGCGGCTGACTATGATCCAAGACTTCGTTTGCGTCGCTGGCTTCGTCAGCAAATTCTCAATGATAGTAAGCCCGAAAGCCCTATCCAGAGGGTTGTTTAAGAGTGTTACCTGCAGGGTGTGGTTAATTGAAATTAAAAATTTGTGTATATTTAGGAAAACAGTTGGATTTTTTTACCCTAGAATAGTTAAGTAACTAGTTAAATGGGTTGGGTAGAGCACAGACAAACTGGTCGAACAAAAATAAGACAACAGAAATAAGATGATAAATTGAGTGACGTGAGTGGTCCAGGAATGTGTGAAACTTGACTAATTTATTGGACCCATCTGCAGTCCTGAATATTTTCTTTGCCCCTTTGTCTCTTGCTTAGGCACTAATACTATTAGTTTTAACCCACTTTTAGCCAGTATTAGTACGAGGTGAATGACATTGTATTTCATTCTCTTAAACCGTACCGCTCAAACTTTAAAAGTCTTTATTCGCGGCAGCATAGTTTTGATAAGTTAAACAAATTTCTCACTAGAAAGATTTTAACACTCATCATCACTTCCATCCCTACACTCCAACACTCAAACTTTGTCTTTCAAGTTCCATTTATCAACGTAATCTCCAACCCCCACCGGCCTAAACATCACCCTCACGAACTAAATTAGAAAGTTTCGAATTTTCTTCCGCGCAAAAGACACTCTTGGCAGCTTGGAGTGGGCCTCGTTCTGCTGTTTGAGATGACTTAAAAGAGAGAGTTCATTCCCATGAGGATATCACTGTGAAGTAAAAGCTTTCGGGGACTAAAAGTTTCGAGGTGTCAAAATATTTTTTCTCACCCCCTCCCTCCCCATGATTCTTCCATACTACCAACTTAATTTTTGCCACTTTGTTCTTTCAACTCCTCCCAAATAGAGTGATTCAATCAGTGCCAGCAGAAGTGTAGAACAGGGGAGGCAACGGAGGCGAGTTGCCCTTCCCCCTACCCACCTGGCTGAAGACCCGTGCTCCCTAAATAGAGATTCTATCCTCAATTTCTCATGCACCCGAGCCCAAGTTCTGAAAGCGAGAAAAGAGTAATTGAGAAACTGGAGAATTATAACTAGGTACATTATATATGATTATTATTGAATTTGAGCTTATTTATTTGATAAAATTTAGTTTATGATTTATTTATTTGTGGAAAAAAGAAGCCAAACTCATAAAAATATTTAAGGCTGTTGACGGTGCTCCTCAGCTTCGGTACACGATTTCTTTGTGATGAAACCGAGATATTTCATGAAAATTGGCACATAGCTATTCCTAACCAATTAAATTGTCGGTATGGATTCACGTTTTGGGGAAAAAAATTCTGAGGGGGGGTTCCCCCCGCAACGAAAGCTTCGGTACACGTTATCTTGGTCAGAAATGCAATATACTTTTTTTATTATTTTTTCGTGAATCTTTGTTTAAATGTTTATTTATGTTTATTCTTATTAAATGTGAATCTTTGTCGGGAAATGTTTATTCTCACCGTAAATATTCGAGGAAGTATGTCGAGAAAACAGTCGAAATTTTTTAAAGCGTATGCATCAACACTTTCATATTGTTTCAAGAACTTATTCCTTATTAATAGCAATTTTCTTTTCGTTGTAATGAGGATTCCACCTCGTGGTGCTGTGCTGCGGCTAGTTTGAAAAGGTGGATTCTATTCAATTATTCGTTGGACTCGAGAAGCTACCAACCCCCCTCTAACCACACTATCATAGCTACCCTACTTGTCCCACAACTCCCTCAAGGTTATAGAAAGTATGGTTCTTTTTTTTCCCTTTCATGTCTTTTGAGTTTTGTGGGCTGAAAAATACGTGAGGATCGTTTTCCGGGCTAGGCCGGCGAAACAGTCTACCGTCTTCGGGAGTTGTTTCATTTTTTTTTTTTTATATTTTTATTTTATTAAAAAATAAAATAAAAATAGTCGGTCCTAGATTTTTCACCGAGGAATCCAGGGAAACCTTCGAAATTCCGATCCGATCACTCCTCAGGCCCCTACCTTTGTGCAAAGGTCAATTTAGGCCAATCTTCATAATCAACTGCGGCTGCTGGGCTCAAATTCGACTATAAAAAATAAAATAAAAATAGTCGGTCCTAGATTTTTCACCGAGGAATCCAGGGAAACCGTCAAAATTCCGATCCGATCACTCCTCAGGCCCCTACCTTTGTGCAAAGGTCAATTTAGGCCAATCTTCACATTCAACTGCGGCTGCTGGGCTCAAATTCGACTTTAAAAAATAAAATAAAAATAGTCGGTCCTAGATTTTTCACCGAGGAATCCAGGAAAACCGTCAAAATTCCGATCCGATCACTCCTCAGGCCCCTACCTTTGTGCAAAGGTCAATTTAGGCCAATCTTCATATTCAACTGCGGCTGCTGGGCTCAAATTCGACTATAAAAAATAAAATAAAAATAGTCGGTCCTAGATTTTTCACCGAGGAATCCAGGGAAACCGTCAAAATTCCGATCCGATCACTCCTCAGGCCCCTACCTTTGTGCAAAGGTCAATTTAGGCCAATCTTCACATTCAACTGCGGCTGCTGGGCTCAAATTCGACTTTAAAAAATAAAATAAAAATAGTCGGTCCTAGATTTTTCACCGAGGAATCCAGGAAAACCGTCAAAATTCCGATCCGATCACTCCTCAAGCCCCTACCTTTGTGCAAAGGTCAATTTAGGCCAAACTTCATATTCAACTGGGGCTGCTTTGTCAAAATACGTTTTCTGATCAATTGAGGTGCATCCATCTTGGAATGAATTGTAGGCCTTCCTAGACACACTGAATTAATGATGATCACGTCGCGAAGTACATAAACCAGTTGTTGTGAGTTTGTTATTATCGTCCTTGGCTGCCCCTAGACGTACATCCCCAATAATCGGTTTAATCGATTATATCGAAATGTCGCACAATCGATATTTTTTTGGCTGCTAGTTTTGGCTGCCAGCTTCACTTTCGTAGTAATTCTTACTGACGGCAACTTGATCGTTTTCTTGGGCTTGTTTTCCAGGCGTTATGCTTTCGCCTAAAATATATATCTCGGGAAAATGACTGATACAATAACAATGTCATCTTATTTATTGCACTCATATTTCGTATACACTACAACTTGAAGAGAAATTGGTACGTTTCTTATTTCATTTAGAGTATCACTAGACACTGGCTGAGGCATTATCATTATCAGATCACACTTCACTTGTAATAAACTCGCGAGGTCAAGGGCACTTCTTCTGACGACAGTTCTGACTTCTGACTCAAAAAGATACCTAGATGCGAAAATGTTCAAATATCAGGCATCAAGTAAGAAGTTAGGAAAACGAATTCTGGTGTATAGTTTTCGTACTAAAATTTCCCATTTTAATTTTTTCCCCGCGATGTACAGCGCCATCTCTTGTCTCAGGGTGATTTTCAAAGCTTCAATGTCAACAGCCTTAAGTGTTTGGCTTCTTTTTTCACAAATAAATAAATAAATAAATCATCGACCACACTTACATGCAAAGATTCACTTTAGACGCATTGGGCCTTGGATCCTGAACCTGATTCCACTCCTTGGGGCCAAATTCAGGCTTCCAGTTTCAGGGCCCACACGAAATGGAAGCACGTTCCCCACAGCAATATCTATAGATAGGGAGAATTCTATTCGCCTTTTATGGATTTGGTTTGGACACCGGATACGCCGTGACTCACCAACCCACCATGTGGCTTGTAGTCGAGGCCGGAAGAAAACAAGCCTGGATGGATTGAACATTTTTTGTTCCCTGTAATGGCCACCGTTTAATCATGAAGGTGACGAGAGCTGCATGGGAACGTGACCTGTGAACTCCAAATAATGGGGGGAATTATAGTGTCACTACTGTGCCCGTGTCGAAAAGTGGTCGGTCATCCAATATTAGCCGCCGAATAACGAAGTCCATGGCAATGGACAGACAGATTCTAGGATTCAAGTCAATTCGAATATTCGAAAGAGATGAGAGTTTCTGCTTAGGGGCCCTACTTGTACCCAATATTCAATTACTCTATAGTCTCTATGTATCGCAATGGAATGGTGGTGGTGAAGGAAGCGGGGGGGGGGGGTTAAATTTTTGTCCACTTTGGTCGAATGTACTTCCGCTGCCACTGGTTTCAATAATTTGTTCCGCCTGAAGGATTCGATCATTGGTTCATTTTTAGTTATTATTAGAGACCGGATTGTATGCAAATAATTGTTTTCAAGTGATTTTGAGTTTACCGCTTTACCTTCTCATCACTTTCCCCGGCCACCTCACCGAGTCACAACAGCTTAGAGTGAAAAATGACCGTTAACTACTCTAGCTTTTTAATGTCTTTCTCTTAGCTTTTTATAGTTCAACCGTTATAGTGGTGTGTTAAAGTCAAGGTGGTAGGGCAATAGGTACGTTTTATAAGGGTTTTTTTTATAACGTTTCCCCCATTCTTATAAAATAAATAGTCGAGTTCCCTTAAAAGAAAAAAAAACCTCTCCTGGCACTCGCTTTGTTTCCCCACTTTAAGATAAAAAACGTATGTTTTTTTTATTAGTTTCCCCGTGATAAAAAAATGCATCGATCTTTTGTAGTAAAAAAAACAATAAACACGTTAAATAATGAAAATTGTCCAATTTTAGGAGCATTCATATTTTTAGAGCGGATATTGCTGCATAAGGGCGAGACAGTCCCTTATTTTAAAGGCTGTTGAACCCCGTCTTCAATCTCTTTTCTCCTTGAAGTTAACAAGCTTTCGCAACAAGCTCTCTTTGATGTTCCCAAAAAAGAAACATGGCTGCGTCATGAGGAAAATGGGGAGAACGAGAAATTTAAATTAATTAAAAAATGTTGAATTCCTGTCCAGCTAAAGAGTCGTTACCTATTTCGGTATTTAATTCAATAAGTTCTCTAAACATGAAAAATTATAATTTTTCTTTTCACCCTTTCTTCATAATTTACGGGCCAGTTGCGCGATGGTCAAAAGGGCGGGTTATAGAAAATTCCGAGTTGGGCGACAGTCCCTAAAAAGGGGAGCAATTAAGAGACCCTTTTTAATCTCTTTTATATTTTATTTTACGTTTCATTTTGTTTGTCTGTTTCATGGGTCTAGAAGGGCATCCAGTCAAAATTCGACCTTCCTCTTCTTCTTAGGAACTACCAACAACCTCTTTTTGGAGTTTTATTGAATGCACTTCGGGCACAGACCATAACCCCTCATTAGCATCTTGAACTGCGTCTGCATCTGTTTGAGTGCCGGGGGCGGGGATCGTAGTGGAGTGGCGAGGGGCGGTCCATCGGCTACGGACTCGGCTCAATTGCCGGGCTGTTGAGACCAGGACCGCGAGTAGCTCGGGTAGCTGAAGGTCTGAGGTCGAAATGCAACAGACATTTCAAATCAAGAAGAATCTCCCTCCCTTCACAGCTCAAATGTAACTGGGAAATCCAGAATTCACCTGTCGCCCAACTCGACTAGTATCTTTCTTTAGCCTTTTTTAACCGTCGCCCAACTCAGCCATTTCTCTTGACCTGTCGCCCAACTCGGCAACTCCCTAATTTACTGGCTAAAATAAGTCCTTTAAGTTAATTTGTATTTATTTTTTAATTACGTGGTATAGTAGGGGTATTCATTCTCAGAAGTTTAACATTTTTGCTACCGACGTAAACCCTGTCATTTCGTTTTTTGTTTTTTTGTCCAATTTCTCCTTTTCTATGGACTACTCCCATCTGTTCGGACGTGCCCCGTCCGGCAAACAAAATATTATTCTCAATGGAAATTGAAGGGTCATGTCCCTGACACGTGCCGGATATTTGGGAACGAGCCCCTCAATTCCCATTTGAGAATAATGTTTTACTTGTCGGACCCCCGTTCCGTCCGTGTCCCGGAAGGGGCACGTCCCGTTCACGGCACCGATGTGTGTGAATAGACCTTAACTCTACATGCATAAGGGGTATTCATGCTCTGAAGTTTAACATATGTTATCGACGTAAACCCAGGGGGCCTATTCTCTAACAACAAGCAATATTTTTTTCGCCAGCCTTGTGTTTATTTCATTCATTTGTTTGAAGAAAATTAATGAAATAAACATATGACTTCGAAAAAGCTATTGCTTCGGAGTTGAAGAATAAGCCCCCTGTTATTTCGCATTTTTTGTGTTCTGGGGGCTTATTCTGTAAAACATCGAAGCTTTTACACGTTGCCTAGAAAGCAATGTTGCTATGGTAGAACTGTTGAAATCTGTTTGTTGCTTTTCCGCATTGCAGTTTTAGAGAATACCGATTTAGCAACCGACCGAGAATACCGATTGAAAATCGACTTCGGAATAATAACCAAAGAACTATACTGGAGGAGACCAAGCCATTAAATATGCACTGAAAGAAAATAAAATACGCATTTGAACGTCTGTAAATTCAATTTAAAATTGCCTTTATTGCTGTCAAATAATAAATTATATTGAATTGCCAACAGCTTGTTTTTCATATCGTTAAGGGAGAGTTTAAAAATGTAAATAAGGCAGCAGTGAGGATCATATCACGTAGCACGTGTATACGTAAACGTGCGGTTTCTTTAGTCTATAGCGGGAGCGTACTATGAATCCTCACGCCCAAGTAGCCACGAAGAATCAAGCACTAGTAGCTAGAATCTACCCGAGTAATGTGGGAAATCAGCAGCGTGCCTCTTCACGACGATTGAGAGGCGAGGATCGAGGAAAATTCCCGTAGATGAGAGCGAACAATTGATGAGAATGCCATGGATGAAAATGCCGACATGCTGACGCCTAAGCCATTCAAGACAGGACCAGGACTAGCGGCTTTCTCGACCACACAACACTCTCATCTGAGACTTCGAGCTAGAATACTTCTCGCTGTGGGCTGATCCTCCACAAGCTGCTGCGCCGGAAGTCAGAATGGCGAAGATCAGAAGCGCGAGCTGAGATAAGAAACTTTCGACGTTCTTATCCCATGACAGACTTGAATAAAAAAGCTAGCCCGAGGAAAGTTAAAATTCACAATGATTACGGGGTTTGATAAAGATGAAAGCAACACTGCAATCGAATTTGTCGATATAGCAACAGAGTCTGGTGGTGCTACTATAATAACCTACTAAAGAAATACTCCTTAGCAACGTTGCTTCAAATTCATTGTTTCTAAAATTGCAGAATGCCGAATAGCAACGTTTCTATGATGGATAGCAACATTGCAATCGAAATTTGATTGCTATCGTGTCAGAGAATAAGGCCCCAGTTTCTCCGTTTCTATTGGCCTGTTCACAAGCTCTATGTTTTCGTTGTGTGGTGTCTATGTAACCAATCGAAATGCTTCATTTTTCCAGGGAATAAATTTGTTTGGTTGCACAGGCTCCACCATCCACACAATGACCTTACCCATCTGTTCGGAATTTAGCATATAACAAATACAAGGTTACCCCGAATGAATTCCCCGATAATACCAAGAGTATATGTACTATACGATGGCATGACACAACCACCTAGCTCTAAGCCTAAGGGCTATAATTACACATTCGAGTAGTTCGCCCGAGTACTGGTCTGAGACCGGGTTGAGATCCGCCGCGGGCCTGCGGGCTGGTTACATTTGGTTTGAATCGGCTGGTTGCACTACCTCTGTGGGTGTAATTGGACATTTACTACGGACAAAAGAAATATTTTATTTATCAGATTAGTAAAATAGTAGGGATGCGAATAATGAATTGAAATTCGATCCTTGCATTTCTGTTTCAGGTTTTCCAAACGTAGGTGTTGCTGGGAGATATGACTTCGGAATGGGCCTTCTTAACGTTCATCATTTTCCTAAAAGAGATTCACTCACTTCCAGAAGTCATAAGAATTGGTGAACAGATTTAAATTTCATGAGATTGTTCAAAGTTATGAGGATAAAGACATGAATGTTTTTGTTGTTTTATCGCAGGAGGATTATTTCATCCGTCTGATGACAAGCAAGAAGTTGCCTTCAAATACGCTGTAGAAAGAATCAACAATGACCGATCGATTCTTCCGCGGTCTCGCTTATCTGCTCAGATAGAAAAAATTTCTCCTCAGGATAGCTTCCATGCATCTAAAAGAGGTGATTTAGATTGATAATGCACACCCAAAAATTTTCTCTTACTGATCCTTTCACCACCAGTTGACTCTGCAGTGTAGGGCGTTACTATATTCACGAATGATTTTATGATCATCTCATCTTGATTGTAATGAATGTCTAATAAAGCTATGCGGGTTAACTGGCACTGGTCGCGCGCAGTTACCTGTAGAAGCGGTGGGCTGTTAAAATGAACGAGCACTTTCGTGGAAAAGCCCTCTCACTCTTTCCCGCAACCACCGCAGCACCTTTTTTCCACAACCTACACACTTTCATTCTTCTCCCTCTCCCTTTCAACCCATTTGTTTGCCGGGGAAAAGTTGATTGTAGATATTAGGGGATGAAAATTAATAGTAGATAAGGACGGATTAATGCCTTTTCTCCGACTCCCAGTGCTGGCAATTTAAGTAGAAGGAGTTAGACAGGCGTTAAAATATAACGACTTTCCCAACCCACTCTTCCATCAAAATATCAAAGCTTTGATAAAAAAGTGAATATTGCCTTGGTGTTGGATTCGTTCTTAATTTTTCCAAGCTCCATGAATAGGCAATTATAATAAAAATAATGACAATAACGATGATGAAGAAGAATGAAGAAGCACGTATGAACGTTAATAGCACGGAGCGTAGGTGGGAGGGGGGAGCAAATTTTGTTATTATCCTTCCCTCTTCTTGTGATTAAAATGAGCGTCACTGCTTTTATTTCATATTTCAACTTGTTCTCTCGAAATAAACACCGAGTTTAATAATATCAAATTAACGGAACTTTAATTATCATAGCTGGTGTAACAATTCCCAGGTTGTGAGCAAAACTAAAATACCCAGCAACAAGTAATTGAGCGCTTTAATTCGAAGTAGTAACATGAGCTATACGAGAAGCAAAACCCCTAAGGAAAATTGATTGACCGTCCCTGAAATTGTACTCACAAAATGCGCCCTATTCCTCCTTTCATGCACATAGTAGGCTAGTAGGGATAGTCAAATCGCTGAAAACTCGTGTGGGGAGAGTGGATATGAGGGGGGGGGGGTATTCTGTGTGCGGGTTTTCGTCCCCCCCCCCCTTTTTTTAAAATGGCTTTGCGAACGAGCGCATTAGCCAGACATGAATCTTTGTTTTTATATCCTGTTCCAACTGTGCACTTCACACCTGTACTACGCGGGCGTTTCGGTCGATGAGCGGTCTGTTGAACGCAAACCGCCGGGAACGCCCACACGAAGCATAGTGCGCCGTGTCACCACAGCTTGCCGCAGCCTTATAGTGTAATGGGCAATAGCTGGATTCGAACCCAGGCCCGCTGGGTTGCGAAGCGTGCATTGCATCCATTACATCTTCGAGGTTCGCTCCCTTTGAAACGTCTGGGATTCACGCTTTGAGGCTTATGGCCGTACTCAGAGACCTTCCTTATTGGAGCCTTGTGCAAAGATCATACGGTCTCTTAAAATGTATCACCTGTTTTGAAGCACATTAAGGGGGCCTTAAATTTGAGGAAGGTCTCAGAATACGGCCCCCAGTGGTCTCGGTATGAGAGTAGTGTTATTGATCTCGGTCTCGGTCCAGAAAATGCAATCTCGGTCTCGGTTTCAAGACCATTTCTCGAGGAGAACTCTTTCTCGGTCTCGATGCATCACTAGTCTGAAATGACTTTATTTCATGTAGAAGGTCCGGGTGGTGTGCAATTCGACAAACAAATATCGATCATAATATGTGCTCACAAATCTTTCCACTAGAGTGTATTGGGAAAGGACACGGCAGGTTACGATCGAGTTGGCATTGCATTTTTATCTATTCCTGGTTGCCCCGTTCCTTTAAGTTTTACATTGGAAGCTTGTTGCAAATCGGTTTTTTTTTCAATAACTCAGTCTTGATGGCTTTGAAGGTATCAAAATTACGTAAAATGGAACTTAAGTGACTACGCTGGGGGATTATCGAAGGAAGGACCGCCGCTATCTAAAGAAAATGAAAATAAATCGGTGCCGGTCCTTCGCGCGTGAGTATCCAATCACTCAACATTTGACATCTTGTCATCAATAAAAATCGGGCAACTTATTTCAATCATAGTGTTCTTTCTACTACAAAGATTCATTAGTGGCAATTCTACAGACGCCCGTCATTTCCCAGCGATGTCGAGCTCGGGTAATGTAAATTACCTCGTTGACGTGGCGAGTGCATTCAAACAAGAGGAATTTCGCGATTTGAAATCACTTGAACCGCAACACGTCGGCAGAAGTGGCTTAGTTAGTACTTCGGGAGTTCGGAATGCCGGAGACAAGGGCTTTGTGATGACAAGAGTGAGTTTTCCGTTGTTATCCAAGAAAGAAGGCCAGTTCACAATTTATTGTCGTTACGGTAATGTAAATGCGAATAGGTGACTATAGTCGGACCAGAGCAATCGTTTCATTTCAAACCCTTTCATGTTGCCATCCCGTCAATTTTGAACTGGCTTAACTTTTAACTAGCGCGTTAGGCTCGTTTCATGTGAATGTATCCGAGGTTTCAACGCGGTTTTGGCTGACGCCTAGTGACCGCGTACACCTTTACACATGTGCGGTACATATTATTTGGTTCGATGAGAAAGCGGCATTCACGCGGGGGCCTCGTGAAACCGCGTATGTGTGAAACGAGCGTGGGAAATGCTTAACGTAGAATGTCACGTGCCCCTTTTATAGCGCTGAAGAAGATTACACGGTCCTTTCCAGCCCTCGAGTAGCACCCAACAAACGCGTAGTTCACCGGCATTTCGTTCTTTTTGGATCGGTCGAATAAACGCCATTTGTGTATTATACAATAAAAAGAACACGTTTTGATGATTCTCTAGTCAAAATTCATTTTCCAAGTGACGTAGGAACAAGACTTCTTGGCCGAGCGATGTGGGGAATACACATTCTGTTCTGCCCCAGTGACTGAAAACCGGAAGAAACTATCACCGTCTGTGGATCAATTGCTTAGAATAGTCCTAAATTTCAGCTCATAAAACCTAAAACAACTTTTGGAACGTTAAAATTAAGTGAATATAAATAAATCACTCAGTACTGTAATAAATTTGGGGTAACCAGGAAAGGTAATATAACCCAACTCTTATCTCGTGTCCGTTCCCGATTTAAATTATTTCCTTGCTGCATTAGGGTAGGGTTACTATTCATGCGATTTCTGACGAAAATGTGTTCTGACGAGCACTGACGAATTCACTTGAACAAACAAACGTCTGCTTTGCAATGAACAACACAACAACAAACTCGGGGGGGACAAACTCGTCAGAACAAATTTTCGTCAGAAATCGCATGCATAGAAACGGAAGCCTTAGGGTTGTCAACATTTATTTGAATTGGCCTACCAGGAAAGAACAAAGGGCCTATTCCCGCAGAACGCCTAGTCTTTCTTGTAGTTTATGCCGTAGTTTCCAATAACCAAAGGGCTGTACGTCTACTTGTCGTGGTTCATGGAACAGGTTGTTTTCAAATGAAAGAGACTCTAATGAGGTCGATAAATAACTTGGAACTTTTGAGTCAGCTTCAGCTCTGTATTTTCAAATTCGGAATGTACGAAAAGTAGAAGTTTTAGATTTTTAGTCCCACCCCCCGCTCTACTCGGTCTACCCCAGGCTGCTCAGATATAGGCTCTTTGAATCGTCAAATTGTTCCCCAGAAACTGAATTTTCACAAAAAGGATCGGAATGCTTCAAAAACTAACGTTTTCGAATGTAACATATCGTTATAGCCTTCTATTTAGGATTTTCTGTCCAAAAACTGACAATGTTTTCCCCAAAAATATTGATACTTGTATGAAAGGCTTTGCTCTCCAATAAAGGGGGGGGGGGTCCGAATTTTCAACTTCTTGTCTGAGAGACGTCAAAAAACTGACATTTGTTAACCCAAAACTGAAGATTTTATTTTGAAAGTAAATATTTTATTCTGAAACAAACAATTTCACGCAAAAGTCAAAGTGTTAACCCCAAAAGTAGAGATGTCACTACAAAACTGGCGATTTTACCCCAAAACATTTCGCGGTTTTGCCTTAAAAACTAGTATTTTTACCCCCGAAACTGTTTATTTTACCACTAAACTGTCTATTTTTTTACCAGAAAATTGGAGCTTTTAGTATAAAACTGACGATTTTACTCCAAAACAGACAATTCAACATTATAACTGACGTTTTCCCCAAAACGGATTATTTTACGCTTAAACGATCACGACTCTGCCTTGAAAAGTCTGACGATTTTAACGCACAACTGGCAATTTCACCACAATACTGACGATATGTTTCCAAATAAGCCGAGATTAAAACCAAAACAGACAATTTCGCGCCAAAGCTGACGTGTTTCCCCCCAAAGATGTCACTACAAAAAAGGCGATTTTGCCCCAAACATTTTACTGTTTCACCATGTAATTGAACATTTACCCCGAAAATGTTTATTTTAACATGAAAAGAACTTCTTTCCAACTGGAAAAGGAAGATTTTACTCCATTGATGATTTGACTCCTAACCTGAAGAGTTTTTCCGAATATTTCACTAAAAAAAACTCACAATTGGTGTCCAAAAATCCAAAAATGGACGGTTTTAACTTTCACGATCTTACGATTTCATCCCAAAAACTCACGTTTCATTCCTAAACTGACGATTATATCCTATACAACTGGTGGTTATTCCTCCTCAAAAGTGATTATTTTACCCCAAAACTGAAAATCTTACACGAAAACTGACAATTTCACTTCAAAACTGGAGTTTTCCCAAAAAAATGATTTTACGTTTTAAACTGACGACTCTATCTTGAAAACTCGGGCGAAAGTTTCAGTTTTGAGGTAAAACCATTAATTTTTTTTTCGAGGTGAAACCTGCAGTTTCGTAGTGAAAATTTAGTTTTCTGCTAGTAGTCTAGTAAAAGAAAGGTAATAGATTGAACCAGCTGGTAACTCTAAAGTTATGATTGGGATTTCTTGGGAGGGGTCTGGAGATGGTGTACTCAAAAGACCCCGCCTCTAGCCCACGAGCTAGCTGCTGGACGTAGCAAAACGTGCATAATTTTTCACTTTATTACCTGTAGTTCGTAAACTGTAGGTCCCACCAAAAATCTCATCAGATAACAAATCAAAGTTGACAAAATTCCTCAAACATTAGTCCTCGACAAGTTTTTTGTAGCTTCAACCGCTTAAGAGATAATAGCGTTAAAAGTGACACTATTCTCGAACCCCTTCACTGCTTTTTGTGAACAATGCGTTGTAGCGTCCTCGCCGTTGACGTTACGACATTGATGCATAGCAAAGAAGTTAATCATCATGAAATTCTCTTTACAAAAATCAAAAATGATACTCGGTTATCTCCAATAGGTGTCGAGATACTCGCAGTAGGAGAAAATTCCCTAACAACAAAAACTGTATTCTTATGGGATGGTCCTGTTAATTGGATGAAAACGGCTATTAGATAAACTAGTTTTGTTGACTTATTACAGGTAATTTGAAAAATAGCTTGAACTCATGTGTCTTTAACCGTTTTACGGCTCATTTTACGTCAAAGTTAGCTGTAGATGAGGATATTCGGTCTGTCCGACCGAGAACTGTAATGATCGCGGGGGCATGGAAGCAAGCGTTCTCATAGCGAAAATTGCTCATGAAAAGCTCCCAGGCAACAAAGAAATTCCAGCGGAACCTTTTTTCCCCTCGGGTTACTGAAGCAAGCCGAAAACGTAATGTTGTAAAGTAGAGTCTTGAATTTTGGGTTAAAAACCTTCTGTTTTCCAGTAAACCCACCAGTTTCGGGGTAAAATTTACAAATTTAGTTTAAGGGTAGAATCTTCAGTTTTGATAAACTGAAGCGTGAAATAGTACTGGGCTAAAATCGTCGCTTTTCGAGTTGAAATCATCCAAAACTAAGGATTTCACGCCAAACTGACGTTTTATATCAAAAATGAAGATTTCAAAACAATACTAGTGATTTTACCCTCGAACTAAATTTGAAAAAGTTCATCAAAATGCAGCGTTTACCCCCAAACTGGTGGTTTCACCCAAAAACTGGTAACTTTTCCTCAAAACTGGCGTTTTTTAACCCAAAATTGAGATTTTTACCCCAAAACAGCTTGTAGAAAACTGATATTTTCACGACAAACTGGAGATTTCACCCTAAAAATAAAGGCGATTTCAGCACAATTATGGTGATTTTAGCATAAAAATGCGGTCTTAGCACCAAAAATGGCTTCTAGAAGGTACTGATATTGCGATTTGCACAAAACTGCTAATTACATCGCTAAGCTGGCAATTTTGGATTTCGGAGAAGCGTAATCCGGGAAATAGCGCTTTCAGTGTGTTAAACCTGCGGAAATGGTCTATTTGGTATGAAAAATCTACAAAACTAGTTGTTAAATTGATTTTCCAGGTACCGAAACTGGCGGCTTTCGTGAAACAAAACCGCGAATTGCTGTTTTTTAGATAGCGAAATTTCATCAGTTGGTTTTGAGTGAGTCAAACGCGCAAAAATATGTTTTGAGGGTTAAACGCGCGAAATCGGTTTAACAATACGCAAAATTGGAGTTTTGAACAGTACAGTAAATGAGAAATTTTTCTTTGCGAAAATGTATTTTTAGGGCGCAAAAATCCTCGAAATCGGTTTTTGTATGGTGGATTTCAACACCTCGGTGTAAGGTTCGGCTTAACTAAGCCGAAACTTGTTCACAAAAAATGCAATCGATTTAATTTTAGTCTGAGTCAATTTGAGGTCTGAGGTAATTTTAGTCAATCGAGTTAATTTTAAGCTGAACCTTAAGCCGAGGTGGTGAAATCCACCATTAGTGAGCGAAATTTGAGAAATGATATTTTTTGTGAGCGTGAACTTAACAAAATGTGGTGAGTGGTGACCCAGAAGGAATTGAACATCCGACGGTATCCCACTAAGTCTTCGCTTTCGAGTGTTGGGGAGGGCAACTTTCCATCCCTGCCCCCCTCTAGCTACGCATATGATTACGTCATAAATTGTGCCAGAAGGCGTCACAGTTGCTCAACAATCCAAAAAGGCACGTTTCTACTGATTTGCCTATCAACCAAATCAGTGATTATATGTATATTTATCGATTGACTAATAATTAATAACAGTCAATCATCTTAAATGCAGTCTTCATCTTAAATGCTCGTAATGCTGCCATTTTTCCTATGGGCAAAAGCTCTCCCTGGGAAAGTTTAGACAAAATTCGATTTTCTTTCTAAATCCTATTTTGTTTTGTCAAAACATACCGTCACGGTTGGTTTGGACTCAACACATCCAAGTACCCACCACCCAAGTGCAGTTGCTGTCCACACCCAACAGTTACCACAGGACCCAACATTTACAGGAGGATATTGTCAGTAGCTATGTTTAACCCCTAAAGTGCCGTACACGTGATCCGTATTTTTGAATTATGTACTGTGGGCATTCATGTTCAGGAATTTTGGCTAACAATCTGCATTTTTTAACGGAAAAACGCAAGTAATGCAATTATGGCCCGAAAGTGAAGCCTACCCTGTCCCCCCTTGTACTGTTTCACGATTTATGCCCTCAACAAAGCGCTCTTGATTAGGATTCGTATGCGAAAAATAAATAAAGAAGGTTTATAGTTTTTACTGATTATAGAAATAAACGAATTGATGATGGAGGGGGTTCTCTAGACATTTCTTTAGTTCGTCTCTCATTGTGTCATTCTCGTTTGATCCAACCGACTATTTGTACGTATAAAGCCCATTGAGAAAATGGGAACATTCTTTTGTCCAGAAATGTGATGCTTAAAAGCACCTTGTACAGAACCTTCTCCTCCTTCATCACACATTTCTCTTCACCCTTCTGAAAAAGAAGCAAAGTTTTCTCTTTCATTCAAGCGTAAAGAAGAGAGACGCACGTTTGAACTAGGTGGAAAGTTTGTTAACCAGTAACAATTAACGAGAGAAATTTCTCTGAAGAGGCAATTACGTATTTATAGAGTTCACACGAGCTGTAAAAACCCCTGTTTATTTAAAACAGACAAATAAAAGTAAAAAACACGATGCCGTACTTCCTGTTCCCTACTACAAGAACATGGAAGAAAATCTTATGGCTTTCTAGTCAATGCTACAAACTGTGTGAAGCTCCTATAACTTTCAGCAACCAAAACAAAACCACGTAATGTAATTAATTGAATATTTATACGTTTAGTAAATTTTCTATACATTTATGCCACTTTTAGTTTGAATTACGGGTTCAAATGTGGCCCATGGAGGGAAGGGGAATTTAACACTTGCCATCATGAATGGCAAGATGAAAAAATATTGAACGCACTTCCGAACAAACAATTTCTAGCAGTTGTAAGACCATGATTTGATTATGGATTCAAAAGAAGACGGGCGTAATTGGGAGCCTGCTCGATTACTCTTCCTCAAGATATTTTCCTTTTCCCAGCTTTTTTGCCCTTGCTGAGAATCTGGAAACAAGGCTCACGCCCCCCGCCCACCCAGAGAAGCCTGTGCGTCTTGAACTGTAATTCTAACCTTGTATACGTCTCTCCCACATGCCATAAGCTACTAGGCACGCCTTAAATCGTAAATCGGCCCGTTAGACGCGCATCTACCTCCCTACGCCATGCTTACCTTGGGTACGTAGTTAATAAGCAAGCACCCCTCCGAAAGCCGGGAAAACGAACGCCGTGAACGAACAAGCCTTAGCAACGTCTCGCTTTAATAATTCTCTGCCAGTTCGAGGTATGCCATATTTAACAAAATAAGAGATTATACGCTGGTGTGGACCCCAAAAGTACTTTCACTGAACTGATCTTCAATGAAAATAGTGGGTGAAGTCAGGTTGAAGTGAATTTCAAGACGCCTCAGCAGAGGGATTTGAATAACAGTAAACTTGGCGAAGCATATCAACCGAGTTTCCACCATGCATTGCAATTCAACGCGAGAATATGAACACCTTGGGTGAAGGGTTTGACGCAAACACGACAACCCTTGTTTACTTTTTTTAGGTTTCCGGGGCGAGGTATCAGCAAAAACCATCCAAACATGAAAAGTGTTGCGTGTTGGAAGTATAACTTATCAAGCCATTTCTCACCACACAAAGGGCCCTATGAATCGCGCTTCAAAACAATGTGAATGGAATTAAATGTAAATAATACGTCCCTATCGAAGAAAACCTCGCGATTACAATAGTGAAAACTCCGTAATGTACAGAAAAAGAGATGAATTGCGATTTTCTATTGTTAAAAAAATAAGCCGAAAACGTATTGTTCTGTTTTTCATTTACTCATGGATTTTACCCGTGATGACTTTTTACGAGAATGCTGCTCTGTTACACCTAACTCTCTCTGACAGGGGCGATTTATGGGGGTGGCGATCGCCAGCCCCGTAGCTCAGTTACCATCGGTGAAGGGGGGGGGGGAGCGAATAAAAAAAAAGAAGGGAAACTGAAGAGCAATCAGATACCTACCTAAATCCTAGTACTAGGAAGTTGGAAAATAATTAAATAACTTATTTTCAAGTATTAATTGGTAGTATCAGAGTTTGGATTTAAAGAAGTCAAATCCAAGAAATTTGGGTTTGAAAGAGCAAAACCTACGAACTTTTGCTTTTGAATGAGCATATTCCGTGGAACTGGGGGTTAAAAGAGCAAAATTGCCTGAAATATAGGGATTTGAAGGAGGCGAAAGTGGAGGCTTTCCGTTTGGAAATCCGTGTAAATGGCGTTTGTAATCTCCAAGATAACAAAATTTGGCTTCATAATGAGTTACCGAAATTTATAAATTTGTTTTTGAAAAAGGTACATTAGCTTTTGAATTAGTCAAAGCTGCGAAACCTAGTTTAGAAAGAGCTAAAGCCGCGATATTTTGTTTTTGAAAGAGAAAAAAAAAACTAAAATTTGAATTCGAACGAGCTAAATGAATGCGTAATATTTGATTTTGAGAGGTCGAAACTTGGGTTCAAAATAGATTCAATTGCGATATACTTCGTTCTAGAAAGAGACAAACGCGCGGGATTTGTTTTGCATCAGATCATTATGAGATATTGAGCTAAAATGTCAGGTTTTAGGTAGAATGTTCTGGATTCTGGGGCCGTATTCCCCAATTTTTTGTTTTAATCAAATCGCTAACACCATAAATTCACCCAGATTCTTGAGCAGATATCAGGCACCACAATACAAAGTCGGGTTTTTGGAAAACAGAGACAGTGGGCTTTCAGGCAATTTTTTTTAAATGAGAAAATTAAGAAATTAGGCAAATTGGGGGGGGGGGGTTAAAACACCTTTTAACGTCACCCCCCCTTCCGTCACGGAGGTCTAAAACCTCCCCTGCTCTCTGAAGCAGAGTCAAACGTTATTGTATTTTTAATTGTCGTTGTCGTTTATTTTAAATATTCTTGCCACGAGTGCACATTATTTTAAAGGGGTTATTTAGGCAATTTTGAGCACTTTTTCCTTTGGTGGATAAAATGTGGTAATCCTTACTAGCGATTCCATAACATATACAGGACGCTTGATTCCTTCTACCTACATAATTACACAACGGTTGTGGAATTACGGAGTGTTTTAACATGTAACAATCCATTGTTTCTACGAACAACAATTCCTATCTTTAACACGATTTTATTCGTGTTCACATCTCTGAGGCTTCATAATTTACTGCACATTGTATAACAACGCGCAGTAATTAATAATGCCAGTCCAAGAGAAAAACTGTCGTAATCTTATTCCAAAAAGGTAACTGAAAAGCTTAACTAACGTTTACTTTCTGTAAAAACATGATTGGGGTGGGATTTGGAATAATTTTAATGTGCCTGAGGTGTTTTTAATATGGAGGACACGTTTTAGCTATACGGACTGAAGGTAACATCTGGGCTTTAAGAGGGACATAACACTGTTATAAGGCACTTCTTTCAAGAATAACATGCAAGTGAAAGTCAAAGATAAACAATATCCGACGAGGACACAGTACCACGGCTTTATTTTTATGTTATTTCTTTCCGGTGCACGTATTTTAGCTATAAATTGCTGAATAGCCTACTCTCAACCCCTTTACAAAAATGGGAACCAATGTAGGAAAAACACACTTGATCGAAGTCATGACTTTTTATGTATTTTCTCTCCCCCTCCCCCAGCTGCGCTAAAAAGGTACAAAACGTAGTGGAGTTTAGTTGTAGATGTTTCAGCTATTCAAAGTATCCTATCCATCCGTTACTACCTCCACTAATAATATTCCAACCTTTCCGCAGATGAACCTTTCACCTCTTTATCCTTCGAAAATAACTCAAAAGGAGACTTTCTCTTCAAACTCAAGCTCAGAGGGTCTATTTAATGAAATTTGAGGAGTTTCCAGAACAACTCGTTCTGGGAAAGGGTGATGGAGAATGCCCTTCTTTCATAGAGGTGGAAGGGAATGCGCGCAGCTCCTATTTTTAAGAGTGGCGAAGAAGCGTTGAATTACGGAAATGTTTTTATCCTTCCATCAAATTATAAAAGCTTGGGTCGACGAATCGGAATGTCAACCGTTACTGGAAAAGCGAGAGGAATTTTCATTGTTTTAGGTTGGAGGGGAGACCGTAAGAGCTGAATGGAGAGAAACCTGCGGTATGACTAAAGAGAACGGGCACGGAGCCTTACATCTAGTGAATAAACCCTCGTGTTTAGTGGAATTGAAAGCTTTCGGTTCGAAACAGTATGAGTTCACTCGTCCGACTTTGGTGGAGGAAACGGGCGAATCCCTTTATACTGGAAATTTACACTACACAATCATTCAGTTTAACAAAGAAGGTCATGTTTGCATTCATTGAAACTCGCTTTAAATGTGAAGACAGGGGGAGGCTATTATTTTGTACCTTCAAAACAACGTGTTTCTTTTTAGAAATTGTGTTTTTTTATAATTAGTAATTCAAGATTCGTCTGTTTCGTTAATACTTGATTAGGAAAACAAACTGTTAGTCGTTTTCGAGGAAATCATAGACTTTTGGTTACAACACACTCGGCTTTTTACAAATATCCCAATTCCGATTTATGCGCGCATCATCCTTGTTTTTATAATGCTTCAACACCCTTCCGCCTATGCGGGGTACGAAATACCTCAAAATCTCGCGCGTAGTGTCAAGGGGACGGACGTCCCAGGTACCAAAGATAGGGGGTGCAACTTCGACAAGAGTTTTTCCTTTTTACACATAAAACAAACTTGCCAATACATATAAATGCAAAACAATTTATTCGCATTTGCTCTTTCAAGAACAAAATTCACGGATTCGGCAGATGAAAGACCTAATTACATCATTTTGACCTGTTTTGCGGATTTTTCTTCTTTCAAATCACGGATGTTGTTTCTTTCCGGATCCGGGGGCCATTACCAGAAACGCAAAACGGCCGTCTGGGCACAACTCAAGAGCATTTGGCAATGGTGATGGTTCGTCATTGGTCCAATACGAGGTACTATGTGCGCCCAAAAGGTTGAGAGTCTCGGAAAATAGCAAATCGACAAAAGCAGCCGGCCTCGGCCAAAACGCCCTTTAAAGGAGGCCAAAAATGATTTTTTCGCGATGTCTATTCGTAACTGTCTAGCGCTATGTGGAGACTATGGGAAACGACCATTTGGGGTACCCTTCAATTTTCAATTGTGGTTTACTTCAAAAATTATCTTTCTGATTCTGATTCTCACCATCACAATTATCAAAACCAAGCAAGTGATGACGGCCAGATGTTACCCCAGATTGTTAGTTCATCTTAGCTCGGCAAGAGCGCTGCTGTATTTATGAAAGACGCCAATAAACCATTTTTTGACTCCAAAATGGGTCAGCGAGGTCAAGGCTCAAAAACAATACGCTCCAACCCACTTCGAAACGCGCAAGCCACAAAGAGATCAGACCCGGCCCCTTCTACTTTTGTGTAAATTTTAGGGAATACATTCACGAAAGCTCGGCAAATCCTATAAGCTGGAAAAGAGTGACGATGACTGGGTTTCGGGGGGGGGGGGGAGGGAGGACTTGTTCAGCAACAAGCGCTGTTGGACTCGTAGGTCGATGGGCCAAAATCACAAGAACGCTTCCTTATAACTTGACGCCCGCGGTGCTCCCCACCCCCAAACGTTTTGAACACAAACTCCTTCAGACTGGCGTTTGAGGACGGCCCCATTTTTATCTTCCTTCCCTATCCTGGCTGCGACCCTTTTTAGGAGACGGGTATTCATGCCCGGAAGTTTAACACATTTTATCGTATTTGTGGTGTTCCAATAGACCTTTTGCCGAAGGAAATGCTGTAACATAACGTAACCTTCCTTGAGGGAAGGTTCATCGCCTAACGCTTCTTGGCCAGTTCGGTATCTGTGTATCGAACGCGTTGATTTGAGAGTTTTGCTCCTTTTTATCATCAGTTTTGTTCACCGAATTATTCGCACAGCAATAATTATGTCCTGTGGCAAGCATTATTGTAGTTTTGGGACGTGCAGTAGTGATCAGAGGGCCGGAAGACCTGAGTATGACCCGATCGTCAAGTTCTACCGATTCCCTTAACCCTGCCTGTTGCTGAGGAATAATATTTTAACGTGGAGCAAAAGAGAAGAGTCTCAATGCACAAGCCGAGTCGGAAAACAAAAATTGAAAGGTCTGAAGTCGCAACACAATTAGATTCCGGTCCAAAGGAAAAGTCAATACACAAGCCGAGTCAAAAAACAAAAATTGAACAGTCGTTACTATGAACAGTTGAAAAAAACCAAAAAAGACCCACGAAAATCACAGAGGATAAGTGCTCACACAGCGTCTTAACTGGAGAATGGAAAAGCGAGAGGCGATAAACCTTAACCCAAAAGGTTACAACCGGGTTACATTGACGTCACAACGTCCATTCGGCAAAAGGTCTATCTGTTCAATATTTAGCATAATATAACAAATACGAGGGTTAGAAATTTTCATGAATACCCCATTATTTATTATGGGTATTCATTATTAGAAGTTTAACATATGTTATCGACCTAAACCCTGTTATTTCTTTTATTTTTTCGTATTTTTGTTGTCCAATTTCTCCTTTTCTGCGGACTACACCATCTGTTCAGTTTTTAGCATAATTAACGAATTTTTTAATGAATACCCCTATTGTTTTTGTAGTCATTTTCATACTTGCTCGGAAGTTTAATGTATGTTATCGGCGTAACCCCGATTATATCGTATCAATTAATATAAATAATATGAGGCTCAGCATTTTTCAAGAATACCCCTAATATTTCAGTGGTGAAAAGAGAGATTATTTAACAATATTTCACTGTAATAAAAAGTCACTGACCAAAATATCCCTAATTTAATAAGCGTTGCGTACCTAATAAGGAAAAACGAAGGAAGAATTGAGTGTTGGCCTTTTCAGATTCGCCGTCTTAAAAATTCGTTTGTTGTTATTTTCGTAGTATGTCACCTTCTTAGAAGTGGTGTCGCCGCCATTTTCGGACCTCAGTCATCGCAAACGGCCAGCCATGTTCAGTCGATTTGCGATACGATGGAAATTCCTCATCTCGAAACTCGATGGGACTATCGCCTTCGACGCGAGAGCTGTCTCGTCAATCTTTACCCTCATCCTACCGTTTTGTCAAAGGTAGAAGCAAATTAAAAATTGTTTATGCTAGGGAAAGGGAAAGTGAGGATATTTATTAAACAAATACCAATCCTTTTTATAGGCTTATGTACAGCTAGTGGAGGCTTTCAAGTGGAAATCCTTCACCATCATTTACGAAAATAACGAAGGCCTCGTTCGGCTCCAAGAACTCCTCAAAGCTCATGGTCCCTCAGAGTTTCCCATTGCCGTCAGGCAGCTTCCTGAAGGCAATGATTTCCGGTAAAAGCTGAAGCCTATTTGCGTAGGGAGAAATATCGGTTTTATTTTCCTTATTATTTCAATTTTTTCAAAGGCCTTTGCTGAAACAAATCAAAAATTCGGCTGAATCACACATCGTCCTCGACTGTTCGACGAATAAAATATACGAAGTGCTAAAACAAGCCCAACAAATCGGAATGATGAGTGACTACCACAGTTATCTGATTACCTCTCTCGTGAGCTTCCCCAATAGCCCCCCTCCTTACTACCAATCCTCGTGTTCATCAACTAAGTTTTGAATAATTTCGTTATACCTGACACCCCTCCTATGTCTCCAGGACCTTCATACTGTTGATTTGGAGGAGTTCAAATACGGTGGCACGAACATAACTGCTTTTCGTTTAATCAACCCAGCGAGTCAGGAAGTCAAAAAAGTTTTAAAAGAATGGGCCGCGTCTGAGGCCAAACAGGGGAAAAACAAGGGGAGCGGGAGTGTGGCTCCAGATTTAGTTCCTGTAAGTCTGAAGATCATGTAGGAACTTTCGATTCACCCTCACCCTTGTAACGCGTTCTTTTCAGGCTGAAACCGCTCTAATGTACGACGCAGTTCATTTATTCGCCAAAGCTTTACACGATCTCGATTCGAGTCAACGAATTGACATCAAGCCTTTGAGCTGTGACGCTGTTGACACGTGGCCTCATGGATACAGCTTAATTAATTATATGAAAATTGTAATTGTGCTTTTTCTTGTTTACCTCACCGCCTCTCCACTCACTTGTTTTGGTATAGAAGATTAATTAAACCCCTGTAGGTCGAAATGCGTGGATTGACGGGAGTCATTAAGTTCGACAATCAAGGGTTTCGCTCTAATTTTGAGCTCGACATCATCGAGTTAACTAAAGAAGGTTTGAAAAAGATGGGATCGTGGAATTCGACGGTCGGAATTAATTTCACGAGAACTTACACGGAGAAAATCCATCAAATAGTAGAAAATCTATCGAATAAAACCATGATCGTCACAACTATTCTGGTGAGTTTTACATTTGGTTGGTGAGGGTGAATTTTATACAACCGTTATTTTCAGAGCGCTCCCTACTGCATGCGAAAAGATTCCAGCGATAAATTGGTTGGCAACGCTCAATACGAGGGTTTCAGCATCGATCTTATTTATGAGATTTCTCGCATTCTCCACTTTAACTACCAAATCGTTTTGGTCCCAGACGGTCGCTACGGGTCATTCAACAAAAAGACGAAAGAGTGGGATGGAATGATGCGAGAACTGTTAGATCAGGTTTGAAGCGGAGAAGGGTTCACCATTCAAAAACTAATCATTTAATGTTGAAAAAACTGGGATATAATATTTTGGCAGAAAGAAATGGGAGCAATTTCCCTCTTCTAATTTCATCCTTTCTTTGAAACGAGCATGTCATCCGATTGAATACGTTTTATACTGTTTTTTTTTCTGATTTAACTTCAAAATAACTTAACGATGAAACTGGAATATTTCAGAGAGCTGATCTTGCCATTGCTGACTTGACGATTACGTATGAAAGAGAACAGGCTGTCGACTTTACAATGCCATTTATGAATCTTGGTTCGTTCGTTTAGCCCAATATTTTTCCTCCTACTCTTACCGACTTTTAATTTCTTGTTTCAGGGATCAGCATTTTGTACCGTAAGCCCCTCAAGCAGCAGCCCAACCTTTTCTCATTCCTGTCTCCGCTGTCTCTTGATGTGTGGATTTACATGGCGACGGCATATCTGGGTGTTTCAATCCTGTTGTTTATATTAGCCAGGTAAATCAATTTATTTTTTTCGTTCAACTGGGATCCCGGGGTTTTCATTGCAAAAAATACGGTTCGATTTTTTCACTTGTAAGAAAATGATGGGAAAACACAAAACAGTGTGGACTGTGATAATTGTGGTTTTTCCTATAACTAAACCTTACACGAAACCACCTAAACGAATGCCCCTCTTCAGGAACGACATCTTTACACTGGATTGCCCACTCGCGATCTCCGAACGGCCCAGTGAATTCGCTGGTATAATAAGATGGAAAGCGGAGGAGGGCTTTGCAATGGAAACCCTCATCTAAATAAATCTCACTTATCAGTCCCCCCGAATTCAATGAAGTCATTTGAAATAAATGGGTGTAGGTTCACCCCTTATGAATGGACGAACCCGCACCCCTGTGACCCCAACCCTGGTCATCTCGTGAACCAGTTTACCCTCCTCAACTGCATGTGGTTCGCCATCGGCTCTCTCATGCAGCAAGGCTGTGACTTTCTGCCAAAGTAAGACGTTTTAAAAGAAAATGAGGCTCGAAAATTTGTTCATTAATTTTATCAATGCAGTTTCGCCTCGCTGCGCTTCTAACCCCGTTTTTAATTATTTTGAATGATTATTTTCGAACAGTTTTTTGTGAGTGTGCGAGGATGTCGATGCATAAAGCCATTAAATTTTGAAATGCAGTAGAGGTGGGTTTTGTCGTTTTGAGACCAGTATTTTTAGGCTTTACTCAGTAGTGCATGTTCTTTCTTTTTTTTTCTTTTTTTGTCCCTTCCTCTTACGCCCTGCATAGATTCAGTCCTTACGAGTGGGACTTTCCGGTTCAGCGGTGCCACGAAGAGAATGATGTCCTAGAGAACCAATTTACATTTCTCAACTCTCTGTGGTTCACCATTGGTTCACTCATGCAGCAGGGAACGGACATAGCCCCTAAGTAAGTGATTTAAAAATTTATTATGATTTATTACTAACGGTATGCAGGTAAGTATACCTACATGAAGTGAAATGCAGACCCATTTATGAATCCCACCCAGTCTTATTGTTGCACGTTTCGGATTTATTTATATGTATAGAGGATTTTGATTTCAATTGAGAGCTTTTTTAGCATTCCGGCGCTAAATTGCTAATTTGAACTTATATAATCAGCTGCATGGCGTTCGAGGCATTATTATGTCCATGATCATCTCCTAGCCAAACTTCAATCTGAACCATCGATTTTTCTCCAGGGCAGTTTCTACTCGAATGGTAGCGGGTATCTGGTGGTTTTTTACGCTCATCATGATTTCCTCGTACACGGCCAACCTTGCGGCGTTTTTAACGGTCGAGCGCATGGACTCACCAATCGAGTCGGCCGAGGATCTCGCCAAACAGACGCGAATCAAATACGGTCTCCTAGGAGGTGGTTCGACGGGGGCATTTTTCCGAGTGAGAAGTTTTTAAGATACGCTCTCCAGATGACCGTGAAATTTGACTGTTTGCTACCGTAAATTTGATCCGTTTGTAGGAATCGAATTTTTCTACGTATCAAAGAATGTGGTCGTTCATGGAGTCAGCGCAGCCGTCCGTTTTCACCAAGTCAAATTCGGAGGGCGTTGAACGTGTGCTCAAAGGGAACGGCAATTACGCTTTTCTCATGGAGTCAACTTCCATCGAGTATGTCATTGAAAGGAACTGCGAGTTGACTCAGATTGGAGGACTTCTCGACTCTAAAGGCTATGGGATAGCAATGCCACCGAGTAGGTCGATAAGAAATAGAAATGAAAAGAGCCTGAGTAAATTTATTTTCTTTTCATCTTTCCATTTTATAGACTCCCCTTACAGCACAGCAATTAGCGGCGCTGTTTTAAAACTGCAAGAGGAGGGAAAGCTTCACTTGCTAAAAACTAAGTGGTGGAAGGAGAAACGTGGTGGTGGAGCCTGTAGGGTAAGTCCGCTCACTTAGCGAAATTTTAAGATTTTCTGACTGATTGGAAAATATCCTTGGGTGGTTCCTTTCGAAGAAATCAATCCATGTCAAATCAGTCCCCTTCATCATTACCAGATATATAACCACTAACCAGGATCCTATGAATTATGATGGATATAGTTGAAATGATGGTCCAGGGCACTTTTGTGGATCTAATGAGAAAACATAATATCAAGTCGAATACAACTGGAGAATTCAGCGGTGGAGGGTGGGGGGAATAAATCCCGGGCTAATCTTCTACAGACATATATAAGTACTTTGATCACGATCTATTTCCTTTACTAATGTTGCAGCCAACGTTATCCAGGCTAGGGCTGATTTACTATCCACCACTATACGCACCAATCGTCTGGGGTTTTGTAATCGAAGAAGTGCAAAAATCGAACCTTCTAAAGCCTTTCAAACGTGGTCTTTATAGCAACGAAATAGTAGGTACTTATCGATTAATTGTCAAGGGAGGGGGGGGGGTGATTGAGAAGTATTGAATGTGCATTTTTGCGGCTAAATAATGTGAGTTGTTAAGGCTAAATTTACGAAGCTTTCTACCGGCAATAACATTTGTTCACAAGATTGTCAGTAAGGATCGAGTATGGAGATTCGGTTTCTCAGGGGATTTTAAACAGTTGAACAGTTTCGGGACCAAACATTCAGTTTCACCGTTAAAATTTATATTTTTGGACCAAAAATCGTTGGAAAAAATAACGACAGTATGACACAAGTGTATTTCTAGGAGAACATGTCTGATGTTTTTGGTCGAATTATTAATTTCTGCGGCTAAGTTTGCTTGTGTGATCGTTTTTGGACTATACATGTGGAAACAAACGAGTATATTTTTCCTTGGATTGAATTGACAGCTTTCGCGTGAAATAACCAGTTTACGTCTTAAAGTTACCAGTTCTTGGTGCGGCCGTGAAGGCTAGTTACGAGAACAGGTGGGGTGCGTGGCCCCTCTCATGGTGCCTGTGCTAGGAAACCAAATTTGACTGATTCTTATTCCCAAAAATGTCACAGGACCATGCTCCAACTTTCATAGTCGAATAGACAGTCTTTGGAGTGAAATAATGAGTTTTACGGTCAAAATTATGGTTTCTGTGCTCAAATCATGCTGAAATGCACGTTTTATAAACAAACCAGGGGCCTAATCTGAGTTGTTGGGAAGAAACGCCGCAAGTGTGGTTACTATGACGGCGTTGGGCTAGATGCTGAGATCGGTTGGCGACGTGACGAGGAGTGTGTTTACGGTGGTTGTGAAATATTACTCGTATTCTTTAGAAGTTAACATTCTATTCACCGGTTTCCTATTAGTGTCCTGAGTATCCGGCTCCAGCAACGGTGGGCTAATGACAACCAATCAGACGCCAGACCAAGACGACAGACCAATCAGAAATCAACTCCGCGCCTGATTTCCAGTTTTCTGCTTGAGTAGTGAGGTCCTGGGGTGAAGTTGCCAATTTCAAGGAAAAATACCGTTTCCTCTACTAATTCCCCTTGAAAACCTCTAACCACACAAATCTCTTACCGCAAAAAGCTCTGGCCACAATGATGTACATTCGTTATATCATTAGTGGAACATTCAATGAATGTCCATGATTGTTCATGAGCACTCATGAACATTCATCTTAAACGTGAACAAACTTCAACATCTTAAACTTGAGCAATCTTCATAATCAAACATTCAGTGCCGTCTTTAGGCGGGGGCCCGACAGGCCTGGGCCCGGGGCCCCGGATTTTTCAGATTTTTTTTTTTTTTTTTTTTTTTTTTTTTTTTTTAATGTGGAAGAAAGATACTCGTCTTCTATTGATAGGCAACCAATAATGTATCGAACTTAGGATGATTTTTTTTTTTTATGAGGGTTTTTGATTTTGATCCGGAACCTGTAGCGAGACGACGCAAGGTTGAGGGGCTAAAACTCTAAAAGTGAGGAGGGGGGGGGTCCTTGGCTAATCCGGATAATCCGCGCTCAAAATAGTGATAAATCCTGAGTCTCGGTTAAAATTGAGAAAAAAAAGCGATAATTAATCCCAATATGTGAATACACCGTTTATTCGCAGCTAAAACGGGGAAAAAATTACTTGTTTTAACGAAATGACTTTGCGATTAATTTCGCATTTAACTATCAGTTAGAGCTTTTCCCCCATTTTATCAGTGAATTAGTGCTTTTTCTCAATTTTAGCAGCATTAATTGGCAGCTTACTGCTAAAATTGAGAAAAAGTTCTAATTCGCTGGTTAAATGAAGAGAAAGCGCTAACTATTATGAGTAAGTGTGATAAAATCGCTAATGCATGACCAAAGTTAAGAACAAGAGCTCATTTTCATGAAAATGATACGAGAAAAATTCGCTGCTTAAATTGAGAAAAAAGTGCTAATTCATCGCTATAACGTAACTACACCGTGTGTTAAAAGCAGTGGATTTCTAGACAATAGGAAAATAAACGTTTTGCAAAGAAAAGAGAAAACCGAATGACTTTTTTATTAATTTGTTCATAAACAATTATAGTTCGAGAGCTAACGACAGTCCCATTCAACCGGAAGAACATAGTCACAAAAGATGTGCAAAATGATGGCATTTGACCCCCTATTTACGAGTCCGGAAGTCTGCCATGCTCTTTCTGGGGCCTAAGGATTTTATAGCTAATTAAAGTCCTTAATTTGGGACTTGAATTTAACCAGAAGAACATAGTCCAGAAACTAGTCTAATTCGAAAGGTTTTATGGAGCTGATTACGAATATGATCGTCTGCCGCCGTCTGCCTGGGGCATTTGCCCTCTGTGGCTCGCCAAACTCACGAAATTCGGTAAATTTTAATTAACCGAAAGAACATAGTCCTGAAACCGGTCTTATTCGATAGGTTTAATGGAGATGATTACAAATATAATCGTCTGCCGGCCTCTGCCTGGAGCATTTGCCCTCGCCGGTGGCCAGTAAACCCCTTAAATCAGGGATAATAATAAACCGGAAGAACTAAGCCCGGAAAATGGTCTTTTGTGACACGTTTCATGTGGCTGAATACGAAAATGATCGTCTGCCGGTGTCCGCCTGGGGCACTTGCCCTTACTGACCAGTCAAACTGCACCAGAGGAAAATGATTAACCGGAAGAACATAGTCCTGAAACTAGTCTCATTCGAAAGGTTTTATGGATCTGATAACGAATATGATCGTCTGCCGCCGTAGATGTAGGAAATTTGATCGGCCACCGTGGGCAAATGCACCAGGCTGACGTCGCCAGATGATTATATTTGTAATAATTCCCATAAATTCAATCGAATAAGACCAGTTTCAGGACTATGTTCTTCCGGTTAATTAAAATTTCCCAAATTAAGTGAGTTTAGCGAGCCACAGAGGGCAAATGCCCCAGGCAGACACCAGCAGACGATCATTTTCGTATTCAGCCTCATAAAACCTGAAGCAAAAGACCATTTTCCGGGTTTAGTTCTTCCGGTTAATTAATATCCATTATTTAAGGAGTTTGACTGGTCACTGAGGGCAAATGCCCCAGGCAGACGGCGGCAGACGATCATATTCGTAATCAGCTGTATTAAACCTTTCGAATGAGAATAGTTTCACGACTATACATATATTCTTCCGGTTAATCATTTTCCCTCTGTGCAGTTTGGCGGGTCACTGAGGGCAAGTGCCCCAGGCAGACGCCGGCAGGCGATCACTTTCGTATTCAGCAACATGAAACCTGTCGCATAAGACAATATTCCGGACTTAGTTTTTCTGGTTAATTAATATCCCTGATTTAGGGAGTTTGACTGATCACCGAGGGCGAATGCCCCAGGCAGACGATTATATTTGTAATAATATCCATAGATCCTTTCAAATAAGACCAGTTTCAAGACTATGCTCTTCCGGTTAGTTAAAGTTTACTGAATTTCGTGAGTTTGGCGAGCCACTGAGGGCAAATGTCCCAGGCAGACGACGGCAGACGATCATATTCGTAATCAGCTCCATTTGAATGAGACTAGTTTCAGGACTATGTTCTTCCGGTTAAATTCATGTCCCAAATTAAGGACTGTTAAGGACTCGTAAATAGGGGTCAAATGCCATCATTTTGCACACCTTTTGTGACTATGTTCTTCCGGTTGAATGGGACTGTCGCCAGCTCTCGGTCTATTAACATGTGCGAATGTGTTGCTTCAGAATTGTTTCCAACAACACACCCCCGCAATTTTGCTAGCTGGAGACTGACAATTCAGCGACGGTGAATCTAGCGCTCAATCCAAGCATCAAACAAAATTTTTGAAATTGTGGAAGAGGTAGTGCTTTGGTTAGCATGTCAGCAACCTGATCTTCAGAAGGAACGTACTGTAATGAAATAGTTCCATCTAACACTCGTTCCCGAAGAAAATGAAAACGAACATCAATATGTTTTGTTCGGCGAGTTTCCAAGGTTGTTGCTATTTTCATGCACGCCTGGTTGTCTTCTTTGATTGCAACTGGAGTGATTTTTGAATTTTCTATTTCTTCCAACAAATTGATTTAAAATATTCCTTCCGAAACTGCAGCAGCCAAGGCGACAAATTCTGCTTCCGCGGTTGAAAGTGTGACAAATAGGTTGTTTCTTTGTTCTCCAAACGACTGTGTTCCCGAATGATTGGAAAAGAAACCCGAAATGCTCTTCTTGTCTCTTGTGTCGTTTGCGTAGTCTGCATTAGAGAATCCAAGAAGTATAGCCGATTTTTCTTTTTTGTAACGCAATCCAACATCTCTTGTTCCTTTCAAGTATCTGAGAACATGTTTTAATTGTTTCCAATACTCTTCCGTGAAAAAAAAGTACTAAAATAATGAACAGCGTATGACACATCTCTGGCCTTATTACGAACGGTCGGGAAAAAATGCCGCTAGCGGTATCTAAGGACGCCTAATAAGAAATAACACTATCCCGCCATAGCAACCGCATCTTGCGGCATTTTCACACGGGTTCGTAATACGGCCTCTGGTCGGGTTCCAAGCATTATGCACATAAGACCACCTATTAATTGTCGATATGGTAAGGCTTTTTGATTAGCTAATACTCTATCTTTCTTCAGGTTCTGAGACCATAACCTGTTAAAAGCAGTGGATTTCTAGACAATAGGAAAATAAACCTTTTGCAAAGAAAAGAGAAAACCAAATGACTTTTATTAATTTTTTATAAACAATTAACATGTGCGAATGTGTTGCTTCAAAATGGGGAACTTGCATGAATCTCAGATTGGGTAGAAAAGCATACCGGTGATTTGACCCGTGAACTGAAGGATAACAACGGAAGTTGCAACCCGATTGGTGCGTTTTAAGATTTTTAAAAAAGGTTCAAAGTTCTTCAGAAGAGGATGGATGGTGCGAGGGGAAATGACGTAAATACTTACTTGTGAAGCATTTGAGGGAACTCTAAAATTGTTTGTTTACAAATAACATGAAAAATGTCCCCCCATTAAACTCGTCTAACCCCCTCTTCCCCGCACCATCCAATTCAATAAGTAAGTTTTTACGTAATCGAACCCCCACTCATAATTTTTAAAAATTCCCTAAAAAAGCATCCTTGACTCATTTCAAAGTTTAATGTGAGCAATAGACTTGTGGAAGAGCCCTCTTTAAGCAACACCAACTTTTGAAAAATGTGCAAGTTCCCCATTGTTTCTAACAACACCGTGTACATATTCGCTGCTAAAAAGGGGAAAAATTACTTGTTTACGGTGATTTCACATACAGTGATAAATTAGCGATTTTTTTCTCAATTTGAGCAGCGAATATTTCT
The DNA here is from genome assembly GCA_038030265.1 of Corythucha ciliata. Lineage (NCBI taxonomy): Eukaryota > Metazoa > Arthropoda > Insecta > Hemiptera > Tingidae > Corythucha > Corythucha ciliata. The sequence continues at coordinate 23,325,163 of CM075941.1, read as the reverse complement.
CGAGCACTTTTTATCATTTTCCATAAAAATGAGCACTTTTTCTTAACTTTATTAACGAATTAGCGATTTTATCACATTCAGCCACAAGAGTTAGCGCTTTTTCCTCATTTTACCAGCGAATTAGCAATTATCTCAATTTTATGCTAATTCACGGCCAAAAAATAAGAAAAAGTGCTCATATTTGAAGCTGGAATTGAGAGAACGCCAATTCGTTATTTTTGGAGGCAGTTTCAAAGATTGAAAAGAAACGCTAATTCGGAGCTCAAATAAGAAATGTGCTAATTCCTTGCTACTTATGTGAATACGCCTCCAGTTCATTGCTTAAATTTTAAACATCGCTGATTCAAAGCTAAAATTGAAAAAAAAGTACTAACTTATGACTAAATGTGAAATAATGTCGAAAAAGCTCTAGTGCGCGGCTAAATTTGGAAAATGCGATAATATGCGGGGCATCCTGATTCACTGACGCACGCAAAAATCAACCCGGCACCCTAAAATTCAGAAAAAAAAGCTAACTCGCTGCTAAAATGGGGGAAAAGCGCTAATTGAGAAAAAGCGCTTATCCACAGCTAAAGCTAAGACAACTCTAATCGCAGGTAGAAAAATTGTAAAAATAGCTAATTCGCGTCTTAAAATTGAGAAAGAGCATGGAAGTAAAACCGCTAATTCTTGTCTTATAGAGGAAAATTGCAAGTTCCTGGGCAGGGGCGTAGCCATCCTTCGATCCTCCTGGCTCGATGGCTCCTGATGGGGGCCCCGGGATGGTGCGAGTCCCCCAAACTGGACTCTTCCGTCGTAGAGGCAAATGGTTTTTCAGCAACCAACAGCCGTAAAATTGGTTTTTCATCAATAAAACTACCGCGATTGGGTTTTCTGTAAGCCAGAACCACGAAACTTGGATTTTAGCGAGAAAAATCCGCGAAATGGTTTTTAGAGTGCGAAATCATTGAACAAATTTTTTGTTAGTGAGCCAGACCTGGAAAAAGATATTTTTAGTGAGATAAAACCCATGAAATTAGCATATCATAATTGTACAAAACTTATTTTAGTGAGCAAAACTCAGTAAAAGAGGGGGCCCACTGTAATCCCAGGCCCGCAGCCCCAACTTTAATAAAGACGGCCCTGCAAACATTCATTATTTATCCGTCGGGGCGGCGGATTCATGTAGGCTAGCCGGCCGTAACGGAGCCCAGAGCCTGTTGAATACCCAGGATATTGGAAGTTCCATGGCCAAATATCCGTGGCAATGCAACTTTCAGGCCCTTATTCCTGCTGAAATGAGTGTTTCGGATCTTTCCACAAAACGAAGTTTCAAGTCTTTAATTTTGGAGAAATTGCAAGTTTTAAGGATTTTAATCCGATTTCGTGAGGACGAATTCTTCAAAAACCAAATTAGTCTGATTTAATTCTGTAAAACTGTCCCCTTAAAACCCCTGTCTACATCGCTCAAACATTTCTTCAAATTTACACTTGTGCAAACGGGGTTGCTCCAGGCCCCAGCTCATAATTAATAAAGAACAAACCTGCTGGTTCAAACCCATTTGCTCAAGTTACGTTTGAAGGAAAATTTAGCGTTCGGGGCTTAAGAGGGAGTTTCCCTTGTCCCCCCGAAAAGTCAGGAGATAAATGGTTATCTGTGTCGCGAAATGTTCGCGTCTGAGGGTAAAATAAAATTTTCTTGGTTGAACAATCATATTCTTCCGGAACAAGGTTTTCCAGTTTTAGCTATGTTCTGGGGAAATTTAGTTGGTTCAGTAATTTTTACTCAAATTTACCTCTTACTTGGTGTACTTGAAAGAGACACAAAATTAAATAATAAATAAGTAAAATAATTATGATAATAAAAACAATGGGGTGAGGACGTGTGGGCACATTTATTCTTTCCTTCTGGTTCTTGAAGATTTGGAAGAACGTTTCTGACGTTTTATTTTCGTCAGAGTACCAATATAATGAGTATTCGAGGAAAAACTATCAAATTCGCCGGCAGTTAGCAGATGATTAACTCAAACAAGCCGATCCTTGGGGTAAAATTTCATTTCATTGGCAGACCAGTCAGATTCCGAGGTGAAGAAAGAAGATTTTTCGTACATTAGGTCGGATTATTGGGTAAAACATTTAGCGAATGATCCCAGTAACCTACCGACCCATACCGACACCATACCGAAATTTGAAGGTTTCAGGGTGCATATTAGTCATAGTCAGTCACTTTTCGCTGCGAAATTGCAAGTTTACTTCCGTTTCGTTCTCTGGTTTAAAGGATGTTGTGATATAAGCTTATGGGTTAGGAGTATAGACCAGTAGCACTGCAGGTTAGGGCTTATCTAATTATCACTCTCGTAGTACAACTTCTGGGAAGGTCCCCATTGGAATTCAATTAAAAGTGCTGTATTTCTCTTTCATTTTCGATGAATTTCAATAGTAGTTACTGTTCAGTTCAAATATTGTTTAAAAATGAATTTGAGCGAGTATGCCAGAGGCATGGAAGTAGAAGTTTGGGAGCGGTACATCTGAAAAATTTGATTATTCGTGCGTAACTATGTGCATACGCATCAAGCATACACATTATCCTTTCAAGTAAGTTCATTGTGATATTGATATTAGCTGAAAGTCTAAAAAGTATTTAGTTCTACGAATTAATTCACTTTATCTGTCCTCTAGCCGCTTTTTGAACTTCAATTTTCGAAACTTGGTTAAGTTAGGAATCATTGCTTCGAGTTCGTAAATCAACAAGTGACTTCTTCCCCGTGAAATCGCTTGATGCCTACAAGGCTCATTAATCAGAGTGGATTTGCTTCAAGTTTAGAAGCCAAAAAAATTGGTTGGCTGCTGCTGAAGTTTATTCCGAGGTAGGTACTGCCTGAAACATTCAACCGCTGTGAAATGTTGTTGTTGGGGGCGCCGGGCTTTGAATCCGGCAGGCGTCTAAGCCTCCTTTGGGCTCCTACGCCATACCCAAATCTAACTGTACACTTCACACCCGTACTATGCGGACGTTTCGGTCGGTGCGTGGTTTGTCGAACGCACATCGCCGGGAACGCCCACACGAAGCCGAGTGTGCCGTGTTACAGCTCGCCACAGCCTTATAGTGTAATGGGGCTGTGAAATGTTGCTAACTGAGTGTTCCTCGTCCAGGTCAAAGACTTCGAGTCCCTCCAAAAAATTCGTGGATTTCTGTTAAGATGAACGGCATAGTTCAATCAGCGTATTGCGACTGCACTGCAAAGAGCTGCTTTGGAAGCGCCGCAGTCATGTTGCGGTAGAACTTTTTGCGGTGGAGGACGTGATCCGCCAGAGCTTCAGGGATTTCCAGCTATAATGGCGCGGGTCTTCCAGTAAGTGGCCTAGAGAATATTTTAATCGAACTAACATGGGTATGTATCCGAAGGCTCGCTGGGTTCAATGGACCCCGTGAGCGACATAGATTATTCAGGCAAAGAAAGAATCGTCGAAGGACTCCACGGTAACTCTGCGTTAAATTTTCAGGAATTCTTTTGAATTTGTCGGGCAGTCTTGTACAGCTTTGCTTTTATTTTATCTTTACCTTTACACTAGGATACTCATCCTAAGCCAAATGAGGGACAGCTGGACGACTTTCTTGGGGAATTTGAGAATGAAGGCCAGTGACCTTTCATATTCAAAGTGACGCATTCATTCAACAAACTTTTTGTGGGATATTCGAAGACCATTGTGTCACACTTCTTCTTCGTTGAGAGCAACTTTGGAAAGGATCCGGAAACTTTGATCCAACTGGGGAAGACGATTAAAATTAAAGTCGTTGACTCGTCGATGCTGAAAAATGTGAGGAGTCAACTAGAGCTCATCAAAGCAGCCGGCATTGAATGCGCTAAGGGTAAATCACTGCAAGCATTTTTAACTTGGTTTGCAGTACAAGCTTCGGGCGTGAAACATAAAAAAACAATTTTTATTGTAACTAAACCATTTGTTGATAAACTGTACAAACACTCTTTCGTTGACAAATAAACTCTACTACTACAATTTATTCGTTCTAGTGTGACAATTTACCGTTAATAAATTAATAACTCGTGCTTTTCTTGAAAAAGATCTATTAAAACACTCAAATCCTAAGGAATCTGGCTCTTGAGATGTACTACGGGTAAGGTAATGTAACCGTGAGCAGGCGGCTAGTGCCACTGATCTATATTTCACGCGGCCAGAAAGAGTCGGCTTAGAGTAGAACTTGGGTGAAAAATAGTATATTACGATCCAAGGGCGGTATGATGCTCATAATGAGGAATACCGCCCGAGTGTTGTACGCTATTTTTTGTACAGCCGAAGTCCGTATAATTATTATAATAATAATAATCACAAAAACCAGTCTTTAAAGCCCGTTCAGAAGCTTTGTCCTATGTTAGATGGATATGATGAGTAATTCTGTCGCCGGTATTTTTAATTAATAATTTAATTGAACTGATGTTATCCGGACGACGATGGAAGGGCATAGCCCAACACGATTCGAGTTTCGAGAAAAAATGGCTCCCCGGCGGGATTTGAACCCGCAACCTCTGGATTACCAGTCCAACACGTTGCCAATTGCGCCACGGAGACGCCTTTGGGAGTCGTACTCCGAGGGATAAGCTAAGCTGAACCCCACCCAGGTCCATTGTTTCTCGAAACTCTAGGCGTTTCTCCTGATCGGTAAACCACGCCGAATTTTATCTTATCTAGATGGTGTTAGATGGATATGATGAGTAATTCTACGCCCAGAGTTTCGAGATACAATGGACCTGGGTGGGGTTCGGCTTAGCTTATCCCTCGGAGTACGAATCCCAAAGGCGTCTCCGTGGCGCAATTGGCAGCGTGCTGGACTGGTAATCCAGAGGTTGCGGGTTCAAATCCCGCCGGGGAGCCATTTTTTCTCGAAACTCGAATCGTGTTGGGCTGTGCCCTTCCATCGTCGTCCGGATAACATCAGTTCAATTGATTTACTAATTTGTCCAATGTATCTGTGGAGTCTACTATGCAAAGAAAAATTAATTCCTTCGAAAAATGAAGCATTCTGATAGGTTGCACGGACTACACAGACTCTAGCCAGCGAATGGAAGGATGACGTAGCTGATACAGAGAGAACTTTAATCGCCTCTCAGCGTAATTCGCAGTGCTTATTTTTGTGTTTTTATGGTTGGCTGCTGCTGAAGTTTATTCCGAGGTAGGTACTGCCTGAAACATTCAACCGCTGTGAAATGTTGTTGTTGGGGGCGCCGGGCTTTGAACCCGGCAGGCGTCTAAGCCTCCTTTGGGCTCCTACGCCATACCCAAATCTAACTGTGCACTTCACACCCGTACTATGCGGACGTTTCGGTCGGTGCGCGGTTTGTCGAACGCACATCGCCGGGAACGCCCACACGAAGCCGAGTGTGCCGTGTTACAGCTCGCCACAGCCTTATAGTGTAATGGGGCTGTGAAATGTTGCTAACTGAGTGTTCCTCGTCCAGGTCAAAGACTTCGAGTCCCTCCAAAAAATTCGTGGATTTCTGTTAAGATGAACGGCATAGTTCAATCAGCGTATTGCGACTGCACTGCAAAGAGCTGCTTTGGAAGCGCCGCAGTCATGTTGCGGTAGAACTTTTTGCGGTGGAGGACGTGATCCGCCAGATCTTCAGGGATTTCCAGCTATAATGGCGCGGGTCTTCCAGTAAGTGGCCTAGAGAATATTTTAATCGAACTAACATGGGTATGTATCCAAAGGCTCGCTGGGTTCAATGGACCCCGTGAGCGACGTAGATTATTCAGGCAAAGAAAGAATCGTCGAAGGACTCCACGGTAACTGCGTTAAATTTTCAGGGATTCTTTTGAATTTGTCGGGCAGTCTTGTACAGCTTTGCTTTTATTTTATCTTTACCTTCACACTAGGATACTCATCCTAAGCCAACTGAGGGACAGCTGGACGACTTTCTTGGGGAATTTGAGAATGAAGGTCAGTGACCTTTCATATTGAAAGTGACGCATTCATTCAACAAACTTTTTGTGGGATATTCGAAGACCATTGTGTCACACTTCTTCGTTGAGAGCAACTTTGGAAAGGATCCGGAAACTTTGATCCAACTGGGGAAGACGATTAAAATTAAAGTCGTTGACTCGTCGATGCTGAAAAATGTGAGGAGTCAACTAGAGCTCATCAAAGCAGCCGGCATTGAATGCGCTAAGGGTAAATCACTGCAAGCATTTTTAACTTGGTTTGCAGTACAAGCTTGGGGCGTGAAACATAAAAAAACAATTTTTATTGTAACTAAACCATTTGTTGATAAACTGTACAAACACTCTTTCGTTGACAAATAAACTCTACTACTACAATTTATTCGTTCTAGTGTGACAATTTACCGTTAATAAATTAATAACTCGTGCTTTTCTTGAAAAAGATCTATTAAAACACTCAAATCCTAAGGAATCTGGCTCTTGAGATGTACTACGGGTAAGGTAATGTAACCGTGAGCAGGCGGCTAGTGCCACTGATCTATATTTCACGCGGCCAGAAAGAGTCGGCTTAGAGTAGAACTTGGGTGAAAAATAGTATATTACGATCCAAGGGCGGTATGATGCTCATAATGAGGAATACCGCCCGAGTGTTGTACGCTATTTTTTGTACAGCCGAAGTCCGTATAATTATTATAATAATAATAATCACAAAAACCAGTCTTTAAAGCCCGTTCAGAAGCTTTGTCCTATGTTAGATGGATATGATGAGTAATTCTGTCGCCGGTATTTTTAATTAATAATTTAATTGAACTGATGTTATCCGGACGACGATGGAAGGGCATAGCCCAACACGATTCGAGTTTCGAGAAAAAATGGCTCCCCGGCGGGATTTGAACCCGCAACCTCTGGATTACCAGTCCAACACGTTGCCAATTGCGCCACGGAGACGCCTTTGGGAGTCGTACTCCGAGGGATAAGCTAAGCTGAACCCCACCCAGGTCCATTGTTTCTCGAAACTCTAGGCGTTTCTCCTGATCGGTAAACCACGCCGAATTTTATCTTATCTAGATGGTGTTAGATGGATATGATGAGTAATTCTACGCCCAGAGTTTCGAGATACAATGGACCTGGGTGGGGTTCGGCTTAGCTTATCCCTCGGAGTACGAATCCCAAAGGCGTCTCCGTGGCGCAATTGGCAGCGTGCTGGACTGGTAATCCAGAGGTTGCGGGTTCAAATCCCGCCGGGGAGCCATTTTTTCTCGAAACTCGAATCGTGTTGGGCTGTGCCCTTCCATCGTCGTCCGGATAACATCAGTTCAATTAAATTATTAATTTGTCCAATGTATCTGTGGAGTCTACTATGCAAAGAAAAATTAATTCCTTCGAAAAATGAAGCATTCTGATAGGTTGCACGGACTACACAGACTCTAGCCAGCGAATGGAAGGATGACGTAGCTGATACAGAGAGAACTTTAATCGCCTCTCAGCGTAATTCGCAGTGCTTATTTTTGTGTTTTTATGGTCAATGTACAATTTAAAAACAAAATTAGGAAAAACAATTTTCAAAAAAACAAAAGACCTGAAATAAGACGTAGCGGGCTGATATTTTTCTTTACGCCCGGCGGGCGGAATGAACCCCATGTCGCCCGCACAAGGCTCTCCCAGCGGTCGAATTTCGAGTCTTTACGCCCGGCTGTACAAAAAAATAGTTTCCGAGCGACAATATCTACTATTTCGTCAAACAATGAGACTTCTTTTTATAAGAAGTGCTGAAAAGAGTCACTTAGGGGTCATATCAGTAGCGTATACCGAAGTAGGGTTGAGGGGGGCGGGCCGCCCCCGGGCCCCCGAAAAGCATACGAAAAAATGAGATTTTGTAGGTTCTAAATTCATGGATGTTGGTAAGTGAAAAGGTTGGACGGTTGGACAGCGATTTGACTCGCCTTTCTAAGAATTTCAGTCTCTCCTAATGTTGCAATAAGTGATACCAGCAAAGAGTATGGGCTGAATATTCAATTGAGCCCCCGAGAGCGCTTCTATGGTGGCTCAAATTTTAGAAAATTCGCGCCTTCTCGAGCAAAATTAGCGGCTAAAATGGAGAAAATACACCGTCCCCTGTTTCGTTAGGTCACTGATGTAATGTGCACTGATGTAATGATCGTCAATGTGCAACTTGCTAACGCAGCAAAAACTTTGGAAAAAGCGCTAATATTCGTGGCTATAACTGAGAGAAAGCGCTGACTCTTAGTTTCACGGTCCAACTTCCAGGCCAAAATTGTGAAAAAAATCGCTGATTCACGGGGTAATCAATGCAAAAGTGTTGTTTTTGGGCCGAACCCACGGCTAAAATTGAGTAAACACGCTACTAATTTAAGGCGCAAAATCGCGGTTAATATTGACAAATGCAACGCTAATTAGGGTTAAAATTGGGCAAAAATGGCAAATTTACGACTGAAATTGAGTATAAAAATTCGCATATATTGCAAATTCACATATAAAAAGAGAATACATAGTTGTTAATTCACTGCAATAGCAGAAAACGCTATTTATCAGCTAAAATTAAGAAAAATCGCTGCAAATTCCGGAAACCGCTAAAATCGGATACAGATGAAAACAAATAACTTCGCAGCTAAAATTGAGAAAACAAAAATCCTTAGCTTCTAAAAGCTTCAAGGCTCAAATTAAAAACAGCTGTAATCCATAGCAGAAAGTAAAAAAAAAAAATTGCTAATGCAGGGCTCAAATATAAAAAAATTTCGCTCCGGCAGCTGGCGGTCGGAAAGAGTGCATTTCATTTTGTATACGGATACCCTAAGCCGTCCCAGAAGTAGTAATGTTGAGACCATGATTTTTTTCGTTTGTTTGACCCTCCCTCGTACTGTTTGCTGCCGGGTTTGTTTAAGCTGAACTTAATGGGAATCAAAGGCTATTTCAAAATGGAATCATCATACCGAATATAATGCTCTGGAATCAACTGGTGATTTGTTGTGATTTTTTTACCATTTCAACCACTATTTTCCCCCCTCCACCTTGACCGATTTGGCCCAAATGCAATACCGACCGGGGCCTTATGACTACTGATTTTTGTGCCAAAGCGCGTTCCGCTAAATTAATTTCTACGAGAGTTATCGTGCTAACAAGGCCTCACACTTACTTCCACCCCGGGGACATCGCCCCCTCCCCCTCGACTTTTTCAAAAAATTAAAATGGGAATCAAAGCCTACTTTAACATGGAGTATACGTACTGAATATGATGCTTCTAGAATCAACTGGTGACTTGTAGTGATTTTTTGATCATTTCAAGCCGTATTTCCCCCCCCCCCCACCTCCTTCACCGATTTGGCTCAAATGCAATACCGACCGGTGTCTTATGACTACTGATTTTTTTAGATAAAGGGTGTTCCGCTAAATTAATTTCTACGAGACTTATCGTGCTAACAAGACCACACTCTTACTTCCACCCCGGGGGCACCACCCCCTCCCCGTCGACTTTTTCAAAAAATTAAAATGGGAATCAAAGGCTAGTCCAACATGGAGTATACGTACCGAATATGATGCTTCTAGTATCAACTGGTGATTTTTAGTGATTTTTTTACCATTTCAACCCCTATTTTCCCCCCTCCACCTTAACCGATTTGGCCCAAATGCAATACCGACCGGGATCTTATGACTACTGATTTTTTAGATAAAGCGCGTTCTGCTAAATTAATTTCTACGAGAGTTATCGTGCTAACAAGACCACACACTTACTTCCACCCAGGGGGCACCACCCCCTCCCCCTTGACTTTTTCAAAAAATGAAAATGGGAATCAAAGGCTAGTCTAACATGGAGTATACGTACCGAATATGATGCTTCTAGAATCAACTGGTGATTTTTAGTGATTTTTTGACGACTTCAAGCCCGATTTTCCCCCCCTCCACCTTGACCGATTTGGCCCAAATGCAATACCGACCGGTGTCTTATGACTACTGATTTTTGTGCCAAAGCGCGTTCCGCTAAACTAATTTCTTCGAGAGCTATCGTGCTAACAAGAAAACGGCCATAATATTATATATATATATATATGAATTCCGGAGACCACTGAATTCGTGTTCTAGAGGTTCTGAAACGTGAAAAAAACATGACATGACCCATGTTTGCCACCATCACGACGAGACCAATAGTGCATTTTTCAGAATGAAATGCACTAAAAAACAACGCGGTTAAAATTGAAAAAAATCACTGAGTATAGCGCGGCCAAAGTTAAGAAAAACTCTAATTTTCAGCTCAAATTGATAAAAGTGCTAATTCGTTGCTAAAAATTGAAAAAATTGCTAATCTGCAATTTTGGAAACGCTAATGTGGCTAAAATTGAGTAAATTCGTTAATTCACGGGCTAGAAGTGCTACTGCGCCGCTAAAATTGAGAAAAAGCGCTTATTCACAGGTAAAATTGAGGAAAAATCTTAAATTCGCGGCAAAAATTGTGAAAATTTTCAATTTGCATCAAAAACTTAAAATACGCCAATTCGTGGCTTCAGAAGGCAAAATTGAGAATTTATGGTTATATGAAAAAAAACCGCTGATTTACGGCTGAAAAAATCGCTAACTCATAGCGCACGGTTTATCATAAAAATGCGACTTTTTCCAAAATTTGGAAAAACCTGCTATTTTGCGGCTAATATTGAGAAAACGTAAGAAAAACGCTGATTTTCAGCTCAAACTGAGAACAGTGCTAATTCTCTGCTAGAATGTAGAAAAAATTGCTAACTTGTTGCTGATGGAAAACTCGTCTGGGGGGGGGGGGGCTCTTGGAGATTTCCGCCCCGGGCCTCGATAGGTGCAGGTCCGTCAGTGTCTCAGATAGTTAATATCAAAGTCCTCGTGGTCCCAAAAACAGAACATCTGGGTTCTGGGGTGGGGGGGAGATGAGTAAAATGTTAACAAAGAGGAAAATTCTCCCCTAATTAACAGGAATTCTGGCTTGAACTAAGTAATTTGACGGCATAAATTGATTATTCGACCCTTCGCAAAAAATCCCTCAAAATGACACGAATAAAGTGTATCGCCTGGATGCCCAGTGGAAGGTGACACCCAGATAACACTATCGACTTATATGGATATTCGTGAAGTTCAAGTTTCGTTGAAATTTAAATTTAATCAGAAAATAAATAACATTATTACATGAATAAAATTTTCCTGTGAAATAATCTCTTTCTCTTGCTTTCTTGCAAGCTCATTGACAAGGCTCAATTTTTTGGCATCCCTTAACTCTATTAACAAGGTCTTTGTTTTTTCATATAAATGCAGCGCAAAGTAGAAAAAGAATGATAAACGATGAAGGTTGCATTCGCCCAAAGATAACTAGTGACATTAAAAATGAAAGTTCACGTTTTATCACTTTTTCTGATGTTTAAAAGCCCATTCATAAACGAAGAGTAATAAAATAAATGACCCTATGTAGCGGGTTGAACGTAAACCATGAGCTCAGGCTTGAACGCCACGGGCGGAAGCGAGCCCGACGGGTTGTCTTTGGGCGTTTGCGTTTTGAAAGTCAGAATAACGGCGGGAACTAATTTCAAATCGATGAGTTTCATGTCGTCCAATTCGTCGGAAAGAATGCGAGAGTCCGCGGTGCGAAGAACAAATGGCGGTGTGGGGGGTTGAAGAGCGTCCTCGATGAACGTTCGGACTGACTTCCATTTCTCGTACACACCGAACGTTCCCTGGAGAAGTGTGGCATCCGGCATTCGAATTCGAATGACAGTGTAGCGATACTTTCGCGTCTCGCGGGCCTCATCTTTCTCGCGCATTGCTTTTGTTCGAAGTTGCATCATAGCCTCGAGTCTCTCGTTCCTCGCGGCTTGCTCGCGTTTGAGCTCTTCGACGGTGAGACGGTAGAATTCATCAGGCAGTTCTGTTTTCTTTAAAGCTTCCTCAGGGGTCAATATCTAAAAAAAAAACATTTCATCAGAGGTTTTGAACGTATATCTGGATTTCTTGCATCCTATTGAACTTGTTGCGAACATGTTTTGAACCCGTCTTCGTCTTACCTGAAGATTACGGTCGAGTTCAATAGGTATCGGTTCAGTGTTCAGAAGAGAATCAATCATCGATTCCAGTTCCTCTTTGTTCACGTCACCCCCGTACACGAGAAAGTCCTCCACTTCTTCGGGATTTTTCAGAGCCGGCAGACTCATTTTGTTGAATCCTGAAGCTTGAAGAAATTCCACAGCTCCTTGCAGTTTGACTACTTTATCTTGAAATACCTTGTTCCCCATTCTGAATAATAGAAACTAATTAATTCAGTCGTAGTTTAGAAGAATGGTGTTCGAATAATAGAGACCACCTTATTTTTCGATATTTTTCTTCAGTAGTGTTTTTTAAAATATTCTCTAAATACGTAACGAGCGTGTCAACCCCTTGGGAAACTTCTTCCTTGTCTCGATTAAGGGAGTGTATCATCAGGCAAGATGTTTCTTTGGGAGCTTCGGCCAAGTTCTCGTACAAAAATTGCTTTAATTTCTCTTTCCACTCTTCTTTAGGTAGTACTTCGTCACTAATAAGCGGGCATCTGTGCATACAGAAGAATAAAAATGTAGAGCAGGATCGAAAAACGTGTCGCATTATAAAATTCTCTGACTTGAAAAATACGCCCATCACAGCCATTATTTCAGCCGGCGGGCGAGGGGAAGCCTGATCGGCGCTTCTGGAGGAGGCGGCCGCTGCACCTCCGCCGCTGGAACTAGAGCTCCCACTCGGATCGCTTACAATCCGTTTCGGTTTGCTTCCAAACGACGGCTTACCAAGACCCATCGTCGCTTTTTGTTCAAAGCGAGCTAGCGCTGCGAGTCCCGCCTGTTTTGCTTCATTCGTTGGCGCAACGCGCTCGACTTGCTGCGACCCCGGGCCTGGTTTGGTCGACGTGTCCTCCGTCAATTTATGACCCTTCCCTTTAAATTTTCCCCCTTTTTTTCTTGAGAAAAATTCTTTAATTTTATCAGCCATTCGATTAGTTATTAGTTTCCACGTTGCATATGCCCTGAAACCAAGAAAACTACTTTTCACGCTGTATTCATGAGAACACTCGACAGCAACGTAACTGTGAAGTGTAACCAATACAAATTTGACCCTATCTGCTAGACTCTCGTATTGCAATGACTCACCTCTGACTGTCGAAAAATAATTTCAAATTCTGGGGGAGTGGACTTTAGGCAGCTTTAGTTGATCGACGCTTCTTTTCAACTCTTCAATGACTCTTCGGGTGGCCGGTTTTTTGAACTTCTTGAAAATTCTCGGACCGTTCGTTTGCCACACGAAAACAATAGCTAGAAGGTCGACGACCAGAATGAAGAGGAGCACCGATAAAAGTTTTAATTGAGCTTCATCAAATTTCAAAGTGGTGAAACGATGAGTCGCAGTTTCCCAGAGGCCGAGAGGGGAAGTCGCGTGATTTAAAACTGGGTCGACGATTATTCTCCACAACTCTTCAGTTGTGATCCAATCAATGAACATACTTTGTTAGCGCTTTGATGTGAACAATCCAACCACGAATATGATTTACACGAAAATTAACGTGAAATAACTCGTATAATCCCAACATTCGACCTATTAGGAAGGTTAATAACAAGAACGTGAAGTTACCACCTGGAACTTGTCGATATAACTGCGCCATCTTTCAAGAAGGAGCCGCAGTGGGTGGTCACTTTATCAGGAGAAAGGGGCTAAAAAAGATGAAAATGACCTTTTTTTAAGCTTTAAAATTGCGTTTCTTGGCCTATTTGTGCAGATTGAAACCCGAAGAACGTATACTGGAACGCATTTTTAACCCAACATGTTAAAATTCTTTCGTTTTGTTTTGGGGGAGCCGAAAGAGCCAGTTGATCGATCGTCTTTATTCGAGAGCGTGCGCTGTCTACAGTAGGCGTTGTCAGAATTTGTAATTGTTTTTCCTAGATTTGTTACTCTCCATTTAATTCGTCTTAATTCATGCATAAACGAAATTGGAGAAGCATCCGCCATTAAATTTAATTGAGTTCTTTCACTTGTGTAAATATTAAGAAGAAAAGCACAGTGAATTTGAATAATTAACAGCAAAAACTCAAACTGAGTTCCCTCTCCCACGAACGGCGTGTTTATTGGGTCAAGACAATCGCCTGGGAGGGGGGGGGGTCCATTTAAAAAAATTGTTTATTTGGCTGAAAATTACCTAGCTTACGAGTCACGTCATTCCGTACCTTAAAAATCCTCTGAAAAAGAAAACAGAACTCAATATCAGTAAAAAAGTGTCTTCCGGGGGACATATCAGAATGTATCTCGTTTCCTGACAATTACGTAGTAGCTACAAGTACAACTGGGTTTTCTTATTGACAGACTGTTTGCGAAGCTTAGCATCGTTGCTCAAAACAATGACGAGGCTACTCGTTATTCCGTTATCCAAACACTTGACTCCGTTGCTCGTAATTCGTTACTTTAGCCTGAAACCAGGGGCGGATCCACAGGGGGGGTAGTGGGGGTAACTTTCCGCCCCCCCCCCAGGATTTCGCAGAAAAGTTGATTTTTTAATAAAGATAGAGAGAACATCACGACGATTTCCTGAGGACAAGCGGTGGTTGGCAATCTTATCTGTCGATATTCTCTCATACAAATGCTACCCCCTCCCCAACAATGTCAATTTCGTAGCCTCACCTTTTCATAGAGTGAGTCTTCATGTATGAGACCGAGCAGAAGTGTTTTCATGTTGAGAAATGTACCATTAATGTAAAGAGCTGCACCTTTTCGGTACCTATTCCTATTAGACCGATGAATACGTTCGTCCTGTTTTCGAAGAAAATCAAATGCACCAAACCTTTTTGCAGTGTTGATTACCTCTCCAAGATGTTTCCACCATGAAATTTAGGTGGAAAACTCATGAGATATCCTTATACACCCTGAATCAACACCCCAAAATGTCATTAACTTTGGAATTGAGTCACTAACAAGTTACCTGACTGCTGGCCTATACATGTAGATGGTTGTTAGAATTCTAAAGGAAATGCAGTGCTCTACGACGTCTCAAGCTAGATTTTCCTAGCAGCGCAAAACGCTCGGCGCAGCGTCATTTAAATTGTTTCCCAGTCGAAAAGTGAACATGTAACTAGGAATAAATGTAAAATGCGCTGCGCTCGCTAAGCGTTTTGCGCCGCTATGGGATAATCCAGTTTTACGGGAAATTTCCATAGAACGCGTACTACTTTTCGAGTTACACGCTAAAAAACTTGGGTTTTCAGCCCTTCTGAAGTGGGGCCCTTCTGGCGGGGAAACTTTGGTGGAAAACTCATGAAAATGACTCATTTTCTTTTATAGCATTTAAAAAAATACTAATTGGCGATTTTTTGGCAGAAATGACCATTTTTGGGGGAAAAGAGTGCTCTTCAAAACCAGTGGTTTAACCAGTAAAATTCAAACGATCCTTGCGGTTTTTAGCATGCTAAAAATCGTAAGGCCCCGTTCACAAGCTCTATGCTTTCGTTGTTTGGTGTACATGCAACCTGCTTCATGAAAATGAAAAAATGAAAATGCTTCATTTTTCGAGGAAATAAATTTGTTTGGTTGCACAGACTCCACACAACGCAAACATAGAGCTTGTGAACGGGCCTTTAAAGCCTCATGTGAAGCGGTCCTTTGAATGGAACTGGATGTGAAGGCTCACCAAAGCATCGTAAGATATCGCTCCGGCAGCTGGCTGTCGAATAGAGGGGATTTCACTACTAATATACTAATATAATACTACGCTCATGAGTAATAATTTTGAATGGGACACGTTGGAGAAGTTTCTCTGATCCATGGAAAGTCGATAGGCGCTGTTGATCAACAGCGGGAGAGGACTCATTTTTCCTTTTGATTTGGATCATTGCTTCCGCACCTACGGCCTATTATTCATTATCTAGTCAGATTTAGTATGGTCAAGTGGGGGTTGAATTTTCTGGAAAATTAAAAATCCCCATATCGTACAGTCTTAAGGAGCTGCTGAGGCGACAGAAAATAGTTATTTTATTACGAAAATTGATAGTCCTGAATTTCTGTTACGAAGCTGACAGGGTATGTCAGGGTGGCAGAGTGTTTTTCTCGAATCCATCGCCAAAATTTACATAAAGTCTGCTACAAAGCGAGTTACTCGCATTTAGTTAGGGAAAGAGATGTTATCCTAAAAAGATGTTAGAAAAATCATATCTCGATGGATTTTGATTTTCGTACCACTACCATAGTGTATTTAGCGTTTTCGACTGCAAATGAGGTCTAATTTCATCAATTTTTTTTTCTACACTTATTCGCATCCAAGCTGTATGTATAAGTAGAAAGTTTTCGACAGAAAAAGTTAATACTTTGAAACACTAGGCACAACTTTTGGCAGCCCGAAAACCGCGATTTTAGGGTCATTTTATCCGTTTTTTCTATAAATATCCCTTAAACGAGAGGCTTTATAGAGGAAACCCTTCTCGTACAAAACATTTAGGGTCATTAAATTTCCTACACCAATACATTCATGTGAATAAGTACATTGGTTTTCCACGACCAATGCGGAGCGCGCTACAAACTTACGGGCCTTTTTTGTCTAAAATGGTTGAAAGGCTTAAAATCATCTGTTTCCGACCAATCTATGCTCTGTGAGCTTGATTTCTGCCCATCAACCTTCATTCCATTAGCCTACCCAACTTTTTCAAGCCCCTCCGCCTCGGTTGAAAATTTTGAAGTCTTCTATTCTAGATTTTATATTTAAAAAACTGACCAATTTGCCTCCGGAAAACGATAATTTATGCGTTAAACTTGACGTATTAGTGTTCTGGGGATCCACTAGGTCCCAAGCGTCGGTAACCGTTAATTTGCAGGAGAAAAGAATAATGTGGCAGGACTAATTCGGCATAGGTACTACTCATCCTCATTTGTCTTGAAACATCACCCCAAAATTTTATGAATTTTGGAAGCGATGGAATGATGTAACATTATGAGGGTGTTTGATGTAAAGGGAGGGGGAGGTCATCGGCATTACCCCTCCTAGGATTCAGACCTGGATCCGCCCATGCCTGAAACCAATCAGTTTGTATTGCCACCAGTAATTTGGATCGAAAATTCGAGATTGTCCAAATTAAATTGTCTATTTTTCCGGTTGAAATTGATCCCTTAATTTAACCGCCCACCAATTTGTCCGATACACACCGAACATATTGGTGGGTGCAGGAATTCCTTCCACTACCGCACCCTCCAATTTGTCCGCCCACCAATATGACAGCAACTCGGCCGCACCATCGGTGCAATTGCAAAATAAGAAGTTTTCCTGAAATTTGGGTTGTCCTGCGACGTGATTTATTAGTATGCCCAAGTAGTGGTTCACTTGTCTGCAAAAAAAATCTCCTGAATTCCCAACTAAGTATGAGCTGCTGTCGACGAAAAAGGAACAGTTCTCTCAGAAATAACCACCCCTAACAGAAAAAAGTGTGCTCTTTTCGAATATATTTGAATGATATTTTCAATTGGAGAGCATAGTCGTATGGTACTTTAATTGTTATTTTATTGTTACGTTTCGTTGTAATATCAATTGTTTTTCAATAAACAAATGCGCAGTACAAGTTCATGGTAAATTTGAAAAGCGTCCAAATTTAAATTTTACCGGTTATTTGTGACCTTAGGACATCTTTGAAATTTGGGTTTAAAGGGGTGAAAACTGTCAATTATAGGCATCTAACCAAGACAATTCCTGTCAAGACCATAAAGAAGAGGAATGTGACTCTGGAATCAACTATTTCGTCCTCCTGATTGGTCTTTTTGGTGATTAAAACCCGAGAAATTTGGTTCTTTGGGATCCAAATCCACGAAATTTGGCTTTGAAAGGCTAACCCCCGCGAAAATTATATTTTAATGTGCTCAATGGGCATTTCGGCTCAGAGGGGAAAGATACATTTCACAGATCCACTGGGAGACCTACACCTGTCGGGGTCCGGGGCGGATAACTCTATTGAGGCCCCTTACTATCTGCTTTGTATTAGTGCTTTTTCTCACTTTTAGCCATAAACAAGTAGCATTCAGAAGCCTGTAATCGGCGTATTTTCAATTTTGAACATTTAATGGGATTTTTGTCAGTTTCATCCGCGAATTAGCGCTTTTATTCAATTTTCAGCAGGAAATTAGCAATTTTCTGAACTTGAACGTAAAATTATCATTTTTAGGCCCGCTTTATCAATTGTCGATTAAGAAATTTAAAGAACTGATTGAGACAAATCATTCTGCGAACCATGACGAAATATTGAACAGGAAACAGATGAAGGTTGTAGTCAGCTCCTTAATCAATGATTATTCCATGAATTAGATATTTTTTTCAATTTTTGCTACAAATTGGCGTATTGCTAAATTTTTAGCCGCGAATTAGCCCTTTTTCTCAATTTGAGCTGAAATTTAGAGTTTTCCTTAATTTTAGCCGCGCTAATTAGTGATTTTTTCACTATTAGCCGTGAGTAAGGCGTTTGTTTTACAGTTTAGCCCCACATTGGCCATTTCATTTCAATTTAGTTATGGATTAGCACTTTTTAGTTTTAGCATCGAAATAGTTATCCAAGAAGATACTGATTGGCGTTTTCTCAATTTTAGACGCGAATAAGTGATGCTTTTCATTTTTATCCGAAATTTAACGTTTTTCCTACAGGTTATTCGTGAATTAGCGCTTTTACTCAATTTCATCGACGGTAATTAGGCGATTTTTCTCAATTTTAGCCGCGGGCTTGGCCCAAAAACAGCACATTAGCGGTTTTTGCTACATTTTAGCCGTAAATTGCCCCTATACACCGAGAATCAGCGATTTTTTCTAAATTATGGTCTGAAAGTTTCATCGAGAAACCAGGAATGAGCACTTTTTTGCAGTTTTAGCCACGAATATTAGCACTTTTCCCGACTTTTTTGCCGCCTACTCGCCCCAACATCGGTACATTAGAGCGCGTTCTCAATTTTATCTGCTTAAGGACCTAAAGAAACTTGGGAATCAGCGTATTTTCTCGATTTTAGTCGCGAATTCTTCCAGAAGGCACACATTTTCTCAATTTTAGCCTTCAGAATTGCGCTTTCGTGGGCTCGATCGAATATTTTGCCACACTGTTTGCTGATCACCATCAGTAACGTTCTATTCTCCAAGTCGGATGGGCTGAAAATCGTCGAAAGGAGCCAAGTCACTGTCCAATCGTATCGAAAAATCATCATTTTTCCAAATTTAAGCTTTTCGGTGGCCCTCCCTGTCTCTGATAGGTGGCCCGTGGCGGTCCGCCCCCCAGCTCGTCATTACCTCTACTGTTCAAGACATACTCCTGCTCTTTCACACTAAGTTTCTGCTCTGAATAGTGTGAATACGCCATTTTATGGCCGATGTAGCCGATTTTGCTTATAACACTTCATTTATCTAGTAAAACTGTGTCTTTTAGGACTCAAACTACCCAGAAACATTAACCCAGAAACAAGAGAATTTAATGAAGAGGCGGTAAATTTGGTGAAGGATTTGGAATTTTTGCCTCAAGAATTCTATTTTTGCTCATTTAGGCATAATTGATTCGCAAAATAGTATTTGGGGGGGGGGGGAAATCGGAACTGCTCAGATTCTTGCTCCCCCATTGCCGACTGACTTCCGCCGCCACTGGGACATTGTTATTCCATGTTAAGCGAGATGTTACTTTTGGAACGCGTGGATACCAATTGGGCGGCAAAACCGCAGTACAAGTTAACGCTAACACTTTTATCGAGTAAAAATTCCGGAAAAAATATTTTTGCATGCAGGAATGATTGTTACTTTTTGTTACGCCATTATTTTTCATTGGAAGAGCACTTTCAACATAATCTATTTGATCAGGGATTACCATAAAAAAGATGGTATATATGATAGTTATAGACGGCCGGAACCTTCGTTTTAGGCAAAGTTTTGTCATTTTTAGAAAATTCATCTAACTTTGATCGCCTGTGTGTCGGTTGATGCTGGGTTTGAGCAAAAACGCATTTTAACAAAATCGTAGCAAATTTAATGATCTAAATTGGTAGAAAACCGCTTAGTTCAGAAGTTATGAGGGGAAACCAAAAAAAGTCTAAACTTTTGAGGTTTTTTGGCCCTCCCCAAGTTAACACAGGGTTCTCGAGTTGGAAAACTTGAAAGAGTCGTCCCACAGCATCCCCGAGCAACCAGTAAATGTTCCAATAACTTCGGAATTTTATCCAGGTACGTATCTACTGGACTAGTCAAAAAACCACGTAAAACTCAATTTCAAGCTATTCTGAGAATATCACCCAAACATCTCTTTGATCCCATGGATTTGGAAAAACTGGAAATGTATTTTTTCATTCTTATTGATTTTTGAGGATCAACCCAATTTGTATAAATGTTTTTCGGTATTTATTCCCGGGCAGGCTACCATATAGTGGAAATTATGAGACCTCCCCCACCATGATACGATCATTATTATGAGAGGGGTGACCCACTCAAAGGAGGAGTTCCGCGATCCCGGTACGGAGGGAATAGGTGGCCCACAAACGAAATACATAATTGTTAAAGCATGCATAAATCTGAAGCCGTAGGAGCCTACATCGTCTGCCTTCCCTCGTTAAGGTTCGTCAAAACCGGTCCGTTAGATTTATGCTTGCTTTATCCACTAACCCTCGCAGTTTGAGCGCTTCTACTAACAACTGAAATAATTGTTGGTAATTTGAGGAAATAAATTAATATTATGTATTGTGATCTTTATGTATAACAAAGGAAAGCATATAAGTATACGCTTTTATATGTATACGAGTTTTAGAGCCAGTTTTGGCCTTTGGTTGAAATAAGGAAGGGAAGGATAAATAGAGAGACAACGCGCAGGACTCAGTTGGGACGCTCGTCTGGAACTGCTATTGTTCCGTTCATCTTCCCTGCATGCCGCATGATGCCGAGATTCTATCAGACTATGTCTGTGAGGGGGGGGGGGGAATTCCCTCACAACATAAAGAGCTCGCCGATTTTTCCAAGGGAGATATTTTGCCCCAATTTCAAATTGAATTTTGACCAATTTAAAATTGTACGTAAATCTAGCGTGTTTTGCTACATTTTGGGGCTGTTGGCGAACAGGGTTTGCAAACGTTTGCGAACATTACGCGCGTGCAATGGAAACACTCACATGCTCCGCTCATTGAGCGTGTGAATCGTGATTCAAAATTGTTTGCAAACCCTGTTCGCAAACATCGTTTCCAAACGACGTTTGCAATAACGTTCGCGAACAATGCGTGTTCAGAGGACACGCGGCTTAATGTGATGAATTTTTGACAATTTTAGCCCCTTATTTCTAAAAACTAACGACTAATAAGATGCGTGATGTACAGCGTATAGAACGCCATTAAATTTATCATTCCTTGTCTCAGGATGACCAGGCAAAAACGAGCAGTACGGCCAACGAGTTGGGTCTGGCCAACGTCGGCGGCGTTTTCGTCGTTCTAATGGGTGGCATGGGCGTCGCCTGCGTCATCGCCGTTTGCGAGTTCGTTTGGAAGTCACGAAAAGTCGCCGTCGAAGAGAGGGTGAGCAGTCCACTCACCTGACCACTCACCCCTGATCTTGGGGACACCCCTAGTCGAATTTCTTCTAATTTTATTTGAAGGGAAAATACCCGCAAACATTGGGAATGAGAGGGTTTCAGGATTTCTAACAAAATAACTCAAAACCAAACTAAAGAAAACACTGAAACGCAGTACTCCTGGGGAATAGGGTCCAATGATAGGGAGCAGAGCGGAAATGCTTGTTATAAGCAATTTTTCG
Organism: Corythucha ciliata; assembly: GCA_038030265.1. NCBI lineage: Eukaryota > Metazoa > Arthropoda > Insecta > Hemiptera > Tingidae > Corythucha > Corythucha ciliata. The sequence goes on along the minus strand of CM075941.1, from coordinate 23,303,457 downwards.
ATTTTTTCAACCTTAAATTTTCATATTTTAGTGTAGTAATAAAATGATAGGGTGTTGATTATTTTTGAAAACAAGAAAAGAAAAAAAATTGAAATCAAGAAAAGACAAGATTTGAAGTCGGTCTTTTAGAGCGCAGTCAAAGAAATTTTGCCTGAACATGTTGCTTCCTAATAGTTCTGCTATCGCATTAAAAATGTGCATTTGCTTTAACTGCCAATAATTAGTGTAGAACATTAAATTACCTGAACTAGTAAAGTAACTTTTAAACAACTCAGAATGTCCGAGATGTTTGTCCTGTTTCTTTTCTTTCGGTTTTCGCTTACGGGGTTTAAAATAATGTGAGTATTCGAATCTCTTTCCTAAAGGCAATGAATTTACGTGCAATCAGCTGCACAGTTTAATTTTAAGAACCACTCAAGATGGTGCAACATTATAACTATTACGTTAAAGATTCGAATACTCCAAAATTATTTTACTCATTCCTTGTCTCTAGACGTCTTTCGGTTCCGAGAGTTCTGCGGAAATCACTCGTTCTCTCCCAAAGCCGGCGAATAAATGGTCACCGGCTGAGTCGAACGGAGGCGGCGGTGGGCGAGGTGACAACCCGACGTTTACACCCGAACCGAACTCGCACCCGTACGGAATAATAACCAAATCCTGATTGAAAAAACCATACATTGCCAACTGTAACGAATACTGTTATTAAGAGGAGAGGGTAAGGTTTTCAAAAATTGTAAAGTCTACGTCAGGAATATTTTAATGTTCTACTTCCCTCCTCTTCATCATTACTTTTTGTGAGCGTTTATATTTAACGAGAAACAGTGATAATTCGATTTTTTCCGGCTCAATTTCAACAAATACAACTGTAAAACGTCAAAAACCAAGTCACTGTCTTTCTCATATTCTATTTCACTTTGTTATTCTCGGTCTCGGTCACGTTTTATTATATTGTTGGTGCATATAGATTTACCTCGCATTTTGATCCCCGTATTTTTAATCCGAAAATTTGTATGCTTTATATTGTTGTACCTACTGTAATTGCTCAATTTCATCATTTCGTGTATGTGAATTTCCATGTTAACCCTATATGATTTCATCTTTCTCGTACCGAATGATCACGCATTCATCTTATATCTAATATACATATTACTTTTGTTTTCAAACGACCTTCCCGCCTCTTGAAATATTACGTTCAAATTCTGAAATTCTTAGGCCTCGAAAGAGGAAATCGTATATTGAGTCCTGCGTGGCTCAGATTACTGACTTGTACATACTATATAAGAAATTAAAAATATTAAAATTACGCTTGTTTTTCTTGTCTGCGAGGCGACTTGAAGGTCTATTAGCCAAGCTAACGGAACGAAGTCAAATATTAATTGTTAAGACGTGATTATTATGTATATCTTCGATAGACGTGTTCAATTTTAATACATTTGAGGAAAATAAAATTTTTGTCTAATCAGGCTACGATTCCTCAAGATGGGCTACAGTATATACATACGTACCTACCCCGTTGCTCACCACCTCACATGCAAATTACCCACCACCTCACTAGAATTAATAAAATGCAATATTATCCATGGTGGAGTAAGGAGGTGACGTAGAACCAATGGACCCGCAGTTGAAGATCAAGAGAGGGGCAAACTTATGTGACTGTGAGGAGGCGTCAAGGGTCTTTTGGGACCGTTGCCGGGGTTCAGGGAGAAGGAATTAATTTAACAATTTAGATAAAATGTTTATCAGTACAATAAAATATATTCAATTTAAGGGTGGTCGATTTTGAGTAGCAAAAAACAATTGGGTAATAATACACCAAAAATGGAATAAAAAAGTCCTATTCGGATAGTGGCCTATCTCTTTTTGTTTTCGAGTAATAATTTTTTTAGTGATTTTAGGCGCAACTGTATTTTTCGCCGAAAAACTGTTATTTCTCAGCTTCTACTTCACTTTTTGACTTATTATTTCTCAATAATAAGTCTTTGTAATCGTATCGCAAAAATTTTTTTTTGACCCCCCCCCCCTCAAAATTTGTAGTTTTACGTTTCAAAGTGCGTAGAATCCAAATCTGCAATAAAAAAAAAATGTCCGTCCGCCGTCCGGGCCATATCTTGCCCTAGGATTGCTCGAAAAAACTCGTTCTTTCGCACATAGACTCCATTTGGGGTCTAGTTGGTCCTAACATCTGATTAGTTTGATCAAATAACCTCCTTGGGTTTTATGGGCCTAAAGCGGGTCCAAAATGGGGATTTTCAAAGGATTTTGGGTCATAGGGGTGTGGGGTGTCGATTTTCATGTAATTTCAAGCAGGATTTGACTACATCCATGAATAATAAACCCACAGTCGAAATAATAAGGCATTGTTCGATAATTCGCAGCGTTTTTTCAAAAGTAATGGCAGTTTCGTAATCTAAAGAAAATTTGATATGGGATGAAAGCTAAATCAATATTCTAAATAAATGGTCAAAAACACCTAAAAACGTAACTTTTTCGTTGCGTTAATGCAAAAAAAAAAAAAAAAACAAAACAAAAAACAAAACAAAAAAGAATTTGACTTCATAAAACAATTTACTATGTCACCAAAAATTGATTCACACGTTGTCAAACGTCATAAAAACTTCTACGTTTTCCCAGCTTTCCAACGGTGTACTCGAAAGTGGAATTATCTTCCTCCTTTGACGAGAAAATTCGAAAAGAATCGAAAAAGTCATACATTTTGGGCTAAAAATGTGAATAATAACAGGTGCGAAAATTCATTTGTTTTGCTCTATTTCTTGAGCGATCCAAGCTCTGGCACAGGAAAAAGTAAAATAATATTGCATTTGAAAAATAAACAAATTAATAAAATGGACGAAGAGGTGTGAGAATTTAGGGCGTCTGCTGGTTTTTTATTCAAGTAGCTGCTCGAAGTGCCCGCCTCCATTCCTGATGCTCTCTCGTGCTCGTTTTCTCATTTCTCGTACCGTGATTTTAAAAGTGAGCATGCCTCTGACTTTTTCAGCAGCGTCCAGAATCCGCTGGCGCAATTCTTCCGGAGTGCTCATGACCAACGACCGTGGAATACACTTCCTGTTTCATGTACCCCCAAAGAAAATAGTCCAAGGGATATAGGTCAGGAGAACGAAAAGGCCACGCTGTCACCCCTCTACGGCCTATCCACCTTGGAAATTTTTCATTAAGGTATTGTTGCACTGTAGTGGAATAGTGCGGAGGAACACCGTCTTGTTGAAAAATAATTTGTTACCTCAGCTATATATCCTGGGTCTATTCCATCAAGAAGACGTGGCAATCCAATTCGACTTGCAGGAAATGCAAGTAGCCTTGCCCCGTTAGAGTTCCTTCGAAGAAATGTTGGCCTATTAATCGGTCGCTGACGATCCCAGCCCAGACGTTGAACTGAAATCTCCTTTTGAAACACGTTGGGCGAGCGACCCTGAATCCTGAATTAAACATACAACAAAATAAATACCTAACTATCAATAATTGGTAGTAATAATGATTTATAACAACCGAAGGTTTTCAGCAGCCCAGTGATGGGTGTTATGATGATTGAAAACACCATCCCGCGAAGACTCGTCACTCCACAAAATTCTTCTTAAGAAGGGTCGTTCTTCAATGTCGTTATTCAGTAGCCACCGGCAAAAAGTTATTCGAGGGGACAAATTCAGTCCCTCAGTCCCCAGTTCTTGGACCGGTGTAAAATGGTATGCACGATATTCATTTTCTTTCAAATTTTTTAGCAGTTTCCATCGTGGAATTGCAAGTTCCGTCGACATTCTTCGGCTGCTAATGTGAGGACATTCATGGACCATGTCCAACACTCTCTCCTCATCCTCCATGTCTGCACGCCCCCTAGCCACTTCTCGAACTCTTGGGAGGACGGAGCGCTTTCTCTGAGTCGTTGATGGACGTTAGAAAATACTCTTGTACCTGGGATTCGCCTGTCCGGAAATCTTTGCAAGTTAGAGCCTCTAAGCCGCTAGAGCATTTCCGTTGGCTAAGCCGCACGTAAAATGAATATGGGTGTATTCTTCCTGACTGAATGTTGCCTTAGGAAGGTGATAATTCCTACCGTAAGAATGACGCGATTTAGTTTTAAGAGAATTATGTAGATTAAGGGAGGAAATTTAATTAACATACCAATAAATCAGTCGGCTATAGCACCCACACTGGCAAATCCCTCTACGCAAGACGCAAAGCTTTTTGTCTTTGAAGCCTTTTTCACACTAAAACTTCATTTGTATTTTCTTCAAATGCAATGTTTGTGGTCAATGTCCACCGTACATTGGTTCTCAAGATGGGGCAAAATAATGTTGAGAAATGGAGAAATAATCTTTCGACCTGGAATTGAATGTTTTTTCGTGCCCCTCATTATTCATATTTTGAGCCCAAAATGTATGACTTTTTCGCTACTTGAATAAAAAACCAGCATACGCTCTAAATTCGCACACCTCTTCGTCCATTTTATTAATTTTTTTATTTGTTGTTTATTCTTCAAATGCAATATTATTTTAATTTTTCCTGTGCCAGAGCTTAGATCTCTCAAGAAATAGAGCAAAACAATGTTACATTTCATAACAAGTGCGGAAAGTAAGAAATATCGTGCGAGTGTTGTGTTGCTCTATTACACGAGCACATGATATTTCACTTTCCTGTCGAGTAATGAACGACGTTTTTCGCACGACGATGGGGAATTTATAGGCAGGTGCTCATTCTGGAAATGTTATAGTATTTACGTGTGAGAAACCCAAACACAGTGAACAAACCAACAGGCACAGACAGGAAGAGGAACCAAAAAAAAAAAAAAAAAACAATAACAATTAACGTCATATCACAGAATTACAGAATTCAAGTTGAGACCTCCAAGAGAACATAATCTGTCGACAGCAAACATTGGTTAACATTTAAAAAAAAATAGCCAAATCAGCTGTTCTCCTAACACACACCCGTGCGTTTTTCGTTTTTTCCGCACGGGTTGACGAAAACAGATACTTTCGAGCGAGGTTTTCAGTGCGGTTCTCATCACTTCCCGTGCAAGTCGTGCGAAAATGAATTTTCTCACCTGCTATTATTCACATTTTTAGCCCAAAATGTATCCAGTCAATGAATTGCTCAAAAGGTGGTAAGCTATGGTGAGCCGTATCGGAACATATTCCTTCGGAAACTTGTTAAGGGTGGTTAGAAAGTGAACATACTAAAAGTCCTCTCGGAAACAATCGGTCCTACCGAAAACGTCACTATGTACTTGAATAAAGAAGACACAATTCTCTACGACGTTGATTTTATACGTTGTATAGAAATTCCCAACCGTTCCGGAGGTATACTCTCCGGAAAAGTGGCACTTTTCAAAAAAATGATTCTTACCTCATGTTTTTTGTTGAATACTTTTTTACATGTTGTAAACGGTTCATCCTAGTGGAAGCGGAACTGAATATGAACGCTCACCTAAGCATAAAAAGATATCACTCCGGCAGCTGGCTGTCGAATAGAGTGCATTTCACTACTACATACAAATTTCAGTAAATTAGCGATAGTTTGGCAAAAATTGTTAAATAAAAGTAGATAGTCACGCCAAGTGGTAATTTTTGTCGCATAATCGCCAATTAACTGAAAACGTCAAACTTCGTAGAAGTGAAATTCACTTTATTCGACAGCCAGCTGCCGGAGCGACATTTTTTTTTCATTCTGGTAGAAGTTCACAGTACATTCAATGGACCACTTCAGGTGAGGTTTTCATGAAGCTGAGCATGTTGAAATTCGCAAGAATTGCTTGAATTTTGCAGGTAAAAACAATCGTTTTTGAATAGAAACCCCACTCTTTTTTCTAAAAAATTGTCATTTGTGCCGAAAAATCGCCAATTAATGAAACAGAATCAGGAAATTCAAAGGATGTGTCCGTCCACAGATTTTTTATTTAATTATGCGAGACCGCGGTTTCGATTTACATCATCATCGGTCGCTCAGTCGTCGTCAGCACCTAACACGACGACTGAACGACCGATGATAATGTAAATCGAAACCGCGGTCTCGCATAATTAAATAAAAAATCTGTGGACGGACACATCCTTTGAATTGCCTGATTCGATACTCTAGTCCACTACATGTTCTTTCCTTTTACTTCCATGTTCCCGTAGGGAAGGAAGTTTGGTAATGGCAAAACAAAACAAAAATTTAGCTGACACCAGATTCGTGTTCCTGGAACCCGAAAAGGCCTAAATCTCGATTTTCAGTATGGCGTCCGTCGTCCACTTTTTTCTCGACAGATCTGGACGAGTGATGGCTCAAAAGTTGTGTCTTCATCTCTATATGTAGGTACACCGTAAAATTTGAAAACGATTGGTTGAGCGATATGGAAGATATTATAACAAATGTGTTCGAAGTAAAAATGGTTGGACCCTTAGAATTCCAAGAGAATGTTATAAAATTTGATGATCGATCGTTCAAAATGGTCATCTAGGTTCCTAGAAGACGCTGCTAAAATTTGAATAAGATTTGTTGAGCGGTACAGTTGCTAAGGTTTGGAATGCGTTTCAGCTCTTTTTTTGCCCCAAACCTATCTCCTATCAGAATTTTAGTCCGATTTCCTCTCATGATGGCTTAAAATGACCACAACAAAATTACCATCGATGAACTGGCCATTTTTTCGAAATTCAATTTGGTTATTTTTAAATTATTTTTTTTAAAAGAGTAATGTTGGGTGGGAGGTTAATCATATGAATATTCATTTGCATGAACTAATTTCTCAAATTCGACGATAATATAAAGTGTCGACTATGAATACGGGCCTATGTCATTAAGTTTTTTGAGTTATTGAGTTAACGTAGACTTAATCTAGGGTCGACAGTGTCTTTTTAAGCGGTTAAGGGTGTGCATGATTTTCACTCAAACATTTAAACAAATATTTCATTCAATATTCGGATCTAATGTTGTGGTGTTAATTTTCACTATTAGTGAAAGATGCACAAGTCATTTCGCTCTGCCAATGAATAATGAGGGGAGTCATTGGACTGTAGCTCTGATAAGAACAGATTTAAGTGAATGTACAGTGATTGATCCCGCTAGGAGTGAATCGGTTGCAGACAAATTAAGTATTTTAAAAGTACAGCGTTTTATACTTTTATTAATGGAAATGGGTCACGTAAATTCAAATGATTTAAACTTTGTTTCAAGGAAAGCAACTCGACAACTTGATGGATACAATTGTGGTGTTTTTGTCTGCTGGTATTCTGCACAGTTTGCCAATAACCTAAATTTGACAGGCAATTTCCAGCCTAAAATTTTTAGATCAACAATATATAATTAAATAATTTCATAATTTTTTTTTACCGTTGTATCGAAACAATGTGATATGATACATGAGTACTACAGTTTCGAACAATCGGGTTATTATATAGTGTTTTATATTAAACTTTAAAGATAAAGGTAGTCCTCCAAGAGGGGTCCCTTCCATTTCATAAACATACGGGCCGTATTCAGAAACCCTCCTTTACGAAACCTCTACTAAAGGAGTTGAAAAACGTGATGGTTTATAAAAAAATGTCATCTGTTTTGAAGCGCTTAAAGGATATGTAAAGGTTAAGGTTGGGTTTCTGAATACGGCCCATGCCTCAATTCAGAGGGTTTGAATGGAAAACGCTAGAAGATTCCATAACGATAATTTTTTTTTTCTAAATGTTCCGGCCTTTCTCTTTAAAGTTATACTATTGAAGAGAGAAGGTTAGCGCCAAGTTATACAAGCATAAGTACTACTCTTCGAAGTGGTACTTGATGGCTGCCGGACTAAAAAGTAACTATTTCTTGTACCGTGTTTCATTAATCTCTATATATGTTAGGCGATTACAAGGAAATGTTACGGCAGTCGGGAATAATAAAAATAGAATGATACACATATCGAGTGGATTAGGCCTACTGGGGAAACCACTAAAAAAAAAAACGCGCCAAAACGGTGGAGTGGTGTAATATAAGTAGACAAGTTACGAGCATGTCTTTACACGTGCAATAATTTGTTACTAATCACCTTTGTTTCACCATTACTCTACCCAATGGGTGGTGTGGAAACGAGTAAAAGAAATAAAAAAAATCTTCTAGCGCATGAATCAGGTTACTTATTATGGAAACTATGCGTATATAAGCGCTATAATAAGCATACTTGGGATAGCGTTTCAAGATTAGGTATGATCCCATCAAAAATACCGTCAAATTGGTTTGGTTGGAAATCGGACCTATCTTTATACAGATCTTTCCTGTCGACTTATGGCGTTTTCTATTTACGTAAAATTCCGCTCTGGAGCCGAGCATTTCCACCCGTCTTCTCCGATACCATATGATATAATTCAGAGAAGACGGGTGGAAATGCTCGGCTTCAGAGCGGAATTTTATGCAAATAGAAAACGCTATTACCAAACAGCTTGCATTTAGTTTTCATACTTCAATTGTTTGCCATGTATGATTGCCTCCAATAGTTTTATAATTAAATTAAAAGGGGGGGGGGATAAGCCATTTGTTTTGCTGATTTTCCTAGAGGATTCTCTGATTTTTTGTAATCGAAAGCATAAAAAAGAAAATCGACACCCCACACCCCTATGATCCCAAATCCTTTGAAAATCCCCATTTTGGACCCGCTTTTGGCCCACAAAACCCCAGGGAGTTATTTGATCAAACTGATCAGATGTCAGGACCAACTTGACCTCAAATGGAGTCTATGTGCGAAAGAACGAGTTTTTTTGAGCAATCCTAGGGCAAGATATGGCCCGGACGGCGGACGGACATTTTTTTTTTTTTTTTTGCAGATTTGGATTCTACGCACTTTGAAACGTAAAACTACAAATTTTGAGGGGGGGTCAAAAAATTTGTTTTGCGATACGATTACAAAGACTTATTATTGAGAAATAATAAGTCAAAATTAGTAAACAAATTAATTGTGAACAAAACTTCTTCCGTGAAGTCAAACACCACTAATCACACATCTCAAAACACAGCTACAAAATGGATAAGCTACGTCAAATAGGGACCGCCGCGCTGCTAACGGGAGCAAAAATGATAACTCAGGTTTAGCTTCAGTCCGCCTTCTAATAAGTGAGACAACTTGTTTTTCTACATGACTTTGGGTCGTATAAATAAATATGTCGTGATAAATTATCACCACCACCACTAAGTCACCATCATTGAAATCTATTTTTTTTTCTTTTGTTTTATAAAAAAAAAGGGCCATATCTTGCCCTAGGATTGCTCGAAAAAACTCGTTCTTTCGCACATAGACTCCATTTGGGGTCTAGTTGGTCCTAACATCTGATCAGTTTGATCAAATAACTCCCTGGGGTTTTATGGGCCAAAATGGGGATTTTCAAAGGATTTGGGATCATAGTGGTGTGGGGTGTCGATTTTCATGTAATTTCACGCCGGATTTGACTACATCCATGAATAATAAACCTATAAACAGACGAAATAATAAGGCATTGTTCGATAATTCGCAGCGTTTTAGTCTGTTTTTCTCAATTGGTCTACATAAGTTTTCTGGTTTATTAATGAAACAGAAGCTCATGAGTAATTTTGAAAGAGACACGTTGAAGAAGTTTTTCTGATCCATGGGAAGTCGATAGGCGCAGATTTGCTATGGTATGGATATGCTATTGGTATGGACAAGTGGGGGTTGATTTTTATTGAGAAATTAATAATCTCCGTTTCGCACAACTTGGAGGAGCTGCCGAGGCCACAGAAATAGTTTTTTTTTAACGAAAATAGAGAGGCCTGACAGAAAAGAGTGTGTTCTTCTTCGTCCAAACGTCTAAGCGTCAAAAGTTGCGGAAAGTCAGTTGGGAAGTGAGTTACTCGCATTTAGTCAAGGAAAATGATGTTATTCTAAAAAGATGTTTAAAAAATCATATCTCGAAGGGTTTTGATTTTCGGGCCTTGGCTTATGGAGTGTTTTCGATCGCAAATGATGTCTACTTTAACCAATTTTTTTTACACTTATACGCATCTGCCCTGTATGTATACTGCTGGAATCAATTTCTTTTGCAATTGAATCACATGGCTTTCCCAGTCCCAGCGCAAGTCACACGATAGCTCCAGCCCCAGAAATCGGGTTTCTTGGAAGGAACACTATAGAACCATTTAATAGAATCAGTAGTTCCATAGACTTATTTATTTCTGACTAAACCGAAATTCATAAGATGCGTCTTCGAGTGATTAAGAAGTAATTTATTCTCTGTACAGGGTGAATTTTGGTAGTGTTGCAAAAAAAATTGGGTGAAACTACATGAAAAATGGAATTAAACGCGACCTTCCCGGAGTTATATCATGCACCGTTCAGGATATATGATTTTTTGTGTGATTTCCGTTGAAATTCAGATTTTTTGGCAGAAACTCGCGATTTCGCAGCTGTCATTTCATTAAAATTTTAAAATGGTCATACATTTTGAGAGCTAGGAAAATTTTCGCTCATAACGGACTTCGCGATTTTCTGCCTAAAAGTAGGTACTAGAACCTCTCTTTTTTCCTTGCTCAAAGTTCAAGGTTTCTGGTGGTAATTTTTTTTGGACCGCCGGAATTTATTTTCGAAGGTCGCGTTTAATTCAATGTTTCATGTAGTTTCACCCTAATTTTTTTGCAACACTACCAAAAATTCACACTGTATGCCAATTGACAATAGGATTATTAGCATCTCAGCACACTCGTTAGCACTCCTCGAACAAGCTAGAAGTGCTATGTCGTCTGCAGCGAACGATTAATAAAAATTGCTAGGCCCGCATAACGTACCCAAAACGCTTTAAAAGATCATTCAATCATTGGATTTTCAAGTCAAACGAGCTACTAAGTGACAAAATAATGCCACAGTGTGAACACTTTTCATTCGATTATGTTATTTAGTCTTCCAAGTAGCTGGCTTCTAGGTAGGTATCTAGGTCATACGGTATCTTGGTTACGTGATATGTGCATCATCGGTGTGAATGGCGCCTTAATATTTATAGCTCAAAATTCTGGGGGAAATAGTTTCCAAAATAGTTCTTAGGTTTCGAGTCCAAATCTGGTTTTACATATATGTACCTAAAACACAATAATTCACCTAAAAAAATTGTAATTTCTGTTCCAACGAAAATAACTGCTAGGCTAGAGCATAACATCACCGATTTTGCCCTACAAACTTAAAACTGACTAAAACACTACAAAATACTTCGGTCCCCAGAATCTTCGTGGTTGGATGTGGTAAATTGGGGAGGGGTGGGATATATGCCGGCCTATCATTTATCACACTAGGATTCACTCGGACGAGCATTCGTTAATCCGTAAGTGTAAATTCGATTTTCCAGGATTTGATTGGACAGGTGGAATGTAAGAGATCCAAAAAATGCACTCGATCTTCGGCGATGTAATGTAAAATCGTTACATTATTATCTAAAACTAAAAGTGTCAAGACTTATTTGAAATGAATTATCGTAAAAAAAAAATTAATTAAAACATATCTTCGTAGGTGATAAGATCTCTCAGGGCAGGCAAAGGGGGCAGATCATTATTTAAATGATTGTCTGTGTCAGGCGAAGGCGGTGGATTGCTCAGTTGCGACTCTTCTTTTTCGGCGCCTTTAACCGCCTTCTTTGGGCGCCGGCGCAGTCTCTTCACTTTTTTTGCGACCGGTTCCTCGAACATTTCTGCCAGCTGGCTACTTGAAATACCGTCGTCGGTTCGTACTAAAAATATGAATATACCACCGGACGTTCGCTTACGCGTTCCACTGAGAACGAGCATACCACCGTCGTTTTCGATTTTCCTGGTTCTGTCGTAAACTTCGATGGCCTTGTCTTTTCCAAGGATTATGACGATCCGAAGAATCAACTCGGCGTTGGGTTCTTCGAGCTTTTCCGCTATGTCCTTCGCGACTTCTTCGAATGAATTGCTTTCAGTGACAGTTAGATCGGGAAGTTGTTTCGCGTCAGAATCAGGGTGGAGAGGATCTAATTGGTGTCTTCCTTTGGCGATTTTCCTCCTTCGCTCACCTTTGGCTCCTTTTCGACCAAAGTTGTCTTTTTGATCGAACCGGCGATCCTTTGGCCTGAATTGTGACTCATCGGTTTTGAACCTCTCCTCAACCTCTTTCGGAAGGGGATAATTTTCAACGTTCCGATCTAATCCTCTCGTTTCCATGTCAAACGAAGTGAGGACATCAGTCAAGCTTGCATCGCTCCAAATGGCATACTTGTTAACCGTCGATTGTGACTGGCGATGCAAGGTCTGCGACACAGGTGGTCGAGACACTGAAGTCATTCTTCTCCGTTTTCCGGATACGGCGTCGTCTGAATCTGAATCGCTGCTAGTGGTTATGGGGTCGTCAATCGGAGGCGGTGAGTACGACTGAGGAAGTGGAGGCGGTAACTGTGGCCGATCAAGGGATGGGCGCTCCAAAGGTGTGTATGGATCGATTCCATTGTCACTGTCATCGGTTATTTCGCCTTCTTCAGACTGCATGTTCACAAAGCAGTTCCGCGAGTGCGAGTGGAAGCTAATGAAGTTTCAAATGTCACGAGTTAGGACTTACAGCAACTTGAAATGCTAAATAACGGGGACTGTACCTTGACAGCAATCAAAACGTCGGGAATTACGCAGATCCTTCTGCGGATTGATGCCTTCTAATTGAGTACCTCTATAAAAATAGTGCGATCAACGTTTTCACAACGTCCCAAGATCCCAAGCATTCATACCCACCACAGCCTACAGTCGTACTGAACTGAACCTTGCTCTTCTGATCTTGTATCTGAAACCTTTCCGTATCTTCCGAGGCGGCAAGGGCGGCAATCTCCGGTGATTACCTGATAAAAATGAAAGTAGATATTTATTTAAATTCGAGAAATTAGCGTGAAAAATAGCGGTTCAGTTTACTCTTGACATGGAAGATGACTCAACAGGTGACGAGTTCAATATTAGGAAAAGGAAACGCTCGGTAGACGATCAAGATGTACCTCGACAAGTCACTTTGATCTACGATGACACACTTGTCAATGAGTCGGCCAAACTTCCCATTGTTAAAAAGAGGGTAAAATACTTTTCAATTAAATCAATTTTTTACCGTCGGTGTTAGGAAAAAAATTCTATTCATAAAGGGTGCCATTCTGGTGGAGCTCCTAAAAGCGTATGATCTCTTGAATCAAGTACAAGTCTGTCCCTCGCAGCCAGCAACCGAAGAAGACCTGTGCAATTTTCATTCACAGGACTACATCGGCTATTTAAAGACTATAAACGATAAGTATACTTCGGATGATGAAATTGACTCGGACTTTGGGATTGGTAAGCTCATCTCGATTGTTACTTTGGTGGAGTTTAACAACTTGGTAATGCTGATATTTTGTAAGGCTACGACTGCCCACCTTTGGACGGAATATTCAATTATTGCTGCGCAATAGCTGGAGCGACTCTCACAGCCGCCAGAACGCTTACCAGGCAAGAAGGTAGCGCCGACATCGCTATAAATTGGTTCGGCGGATGGCATCATGCAAAAAGGTGATCGTATTTCCCTCGTATGTACGATAAGTCCTGAGAAAATTACAAAACATCCATCCAAAGGCATGCTTTAATTACAGATAGGCAGCAACGCATTACTTTAACAGTCTAGGAGCCAGACGAAAAAAACTTCACCCATCGGGTGCAAAGACGAAAACGCGATAAAATGTTAGTTTCAACCCCCTCTAAGCCAAAACCGGCCGTCTTTCGTTTTTAAAACTCGGACATCTTCATGAGATAATTTTAGGTGAAGTAATTAATTTCGTTACCAAAATTCATCCGTCAGGTGCGCATGGATGGAATCTCCTTTAAAAATTTTTTTTCGACTTAACTAATCGTGGAAAATTTATCTGGCTGCTTAAAAACTCGGACAAGTGCAGCTGGGAAGAGTGTTGCAAAATGGTGCTTTGAATGGGCGCTCACATTCACATGGTGAGGTGCCCACATGAACCTCTCAGATTTTGATCCTGATTTTTTTGTGACAGGGGCGTTCGACCAACGACTTAAGTTCGGTTCACTCCTTTCATGCACGCTTCCGATCCGACTCCCACCATGCGTCTGTGGATAGGTGTGGGCGTATAGGGACCGAAATAGGCGTTAATCCTGAATGACGGCTATTACGCTTCTCAACCCTCTCAGATTGTCTTTCCAACCACAATATGGTCGAACCGTTACGAGGGTTTCCACCGCCTTGGATCCGACATGCATGATCGGTGTCGGATAGGAAGCGTTCATGATACGTGTGAATAACCGAGCATTATGCTCACTTTTTCTAAATAAGCCTTTTTCCGATCAGGAAAAAATAGGAAAAGCGGAAAATTCGAATTTTAAGCGGCCCATACACGTACAGTAAATATTGCGCAAACTAGGGGTTGTACAATGAAATTGGACGTTTGTGGGTTGTACTGATGGGTTGCACAATGTAATGTACAATCCCATTTTTATTTTGTGAACATATGGAAACAAAATATTCCGCAAACTATTTTGTGCAGTAATATTGTCCGGTATGGGGGGCTATTCTGTAAATATTAACGCGTGCGTTAGCAAATTTTCTCAGCTGATTACTTTCAATTATTCACTTTGTTTATTTCGCTAACGCACGCGTTAAAAGTTACAGAATAGGGGGGATGGGCCCCTTTACAATTTCACCATTTTGACAATTTGATCATGTTTTCCCATGGTAAAAACTATGAGAAACACGAAAACAATAATTAAAAAATTATACAGTCAAGTTTTCCTTGCGAAGTCTCCTCAACATTTTATTTTATTGCAAATCCGATTGTTCAGAGGGTGGGGTGGGCAAACCTGGGTACTAAACGGCCCAAAATGAATTTGTCCTCGTTGATCAGCTCTCGAGCTGTGACCATTAAAGTAAAAATCTAGACATAATATTTATTGCAGACGTAATCAGGTTGTTTAAAAGAAAGAATGGCACTTAAACCGCAGAAACTAACAAGACACTGAAAACTTCATGACAAAATCTGACTTTTTGGGAGGGCTCAAAACAATTTTGTCCCTGAAATCGCAGTTTTTAGCAAAACAAATTATTGGTTTTGCCTAGTCAACTTACGGTTCAATTCGCGACGTATTCATATAACTCACTGTTTAGCCTATCAATCAGAGTATTATCGCCCCAAGCTGTCCACTATTTGTGGGGTTGCCAGGCGTCCTCGTTTACGATGGCATGTCCTCGGTTTTGGACATTCATACTCGTAAATGCCCTCATTTTTCTACGCCCGACGATTGAGAGAAGAAAAAAACCATGGAACACTAAGCGAACTTTTCGTTGTATTGTAATAACCAGAGCCCGGTAAGGGCCATATAAGAATAAAAAAATGCTCCTTCACCTAGCTAAGGAAACTATGTCTAAGCGGGAATGGCAACGCGAAATTCGATTTTCTGTGCCTCTCTCCACTGAGTGAGAAACCCCGCGAAAAAGGATCGAAATTGGCTGAGTTGGGATTTGAAGACAAAATCCACAAAAGTGGTCGTTTCGAACAGCAAAACCTGCAATGTGCATTTAAAAAAAAAATCATCAATCAAAATTCATGAATCAATTGATTCATATAACTATTCATGAATTGATTCATATAACTATTCATGAATTGATTCATATAAGAATCAAACCCGTGAAGTTTGGTTTTGGGAAAGTGCCAACCCCGCGGAACAATTTTTTATAGGAGGGAAAACAGCCAAATTTGGTTTTGAAAGGCCTAAAGGTATGACATATACGGGGGAAATTGCTGAAACCACAAATAAAGTGGTACTTTGAGCCAACCCTCAGATTGATTTTCTGAAAGAGCCAAACTCGCTAAATTGGTTTTTTGACAAGCCAAAGCCACGAAATTTAGTTTTGGATGAGCCAAATCAGCGGAATTGGATTTTTTAAAGACAATTGCCCTCGGAATTCATGAAGTTGGAAACACCACAAAATTGATTTTTGATTGCCCCAACACGCCCGAAAGATGTGACTCGGGAATATGAGCCGTTTCGTCTCCCCGATTGGCTTCTCGAGTGAGCAATCCGCGAGAAAGTGAGCTATGCGATCCAAATCCGCTAATTATTGGTTTCAAACTGGCCAAACCCGCGAAATTTATTTTTTGAATGTGCCGAATCTGAGAATTCGGGGTTTAAGGTCATTTCGTAGCATTCTCTTGCTCTTCCAAATATGGGAATGACCAGCTCTAAAGGGTGATTGATATTGGGGAGGAAGTTATAAAACGCACCGAGAGTTGCTGAAACATAGTTTTGATGTTTTGAAGAACTCGAATACCTAGGTACTCAACTAACTAGTCAATGCCTAGTCAAGCCTCAACTAACAGAAATTCTTACGTTTTTCAGGTTTTCTGCTGACGGCTTCTGCTACGTTAATGACGTCGTCCTTGGAATACTAGAACTGAGAAAAACCTACGAGAAAGTAGTATACATAGACCTGGACGTACACCATGGTATTCTCAAACTTGATATTAGTATAACGTAATTCCATCCTAGTGTCCATAGTGTTATATTTTCAATTTGCAAAGGTGACGGCGTCGAAGCCTCTTTCGAAATAACGTCCAAGGTACTGACTCTTTCCATCCACCAATTTGGGCCTGGTTTCTACCCCGGCACTGGTAAGCTGGAAGACGTGGGCAATTATGCAGGGAAATATTTCACAGTCAACGTTCCGCTCAAAGAGGGCCTGTGCGACGCGAATCACACACTACTGTTTGACAGGCATGTGTTAAAATATGGACTAATATTGAGCCTAATATTGATTACTTCATTTTTTCAGAGTCTGGGACAAAATTTCGGAGGTTTTTCAATTTGATGCAGCCGTTGTACAATGTGGAGCAGACGGATTATCAGGCGACCCGATGGGAAATTTCAATTTGACTGAAAAGTCGTACGGACATTGTTTAAAGAAGGTTTTAGACTCGAATAAACCCACTCTAGTCCTTGGTGGAGGTGAGAAACTACCCCATAAGGCCCCATGAAACCATACGCGGATCTATGGGGGAGGCAGCAAAATCCCCCCCCCCCTGGGGATAGTCAGATCGCGCTTAAAATATTGAGGGGTGGGCATATGTGTACTGAATTCCTCCCGTGAAATTAATAATTTTTTTTTCTTTTAGGTGGCTACAATATACCGAACACAGTACGATGTTGGACTTATTTGACCTCTTTGATGGTGGAACAGCCGTTAGACGATGACATTCCTGAAAATGAAGTAATTTTGCTCTCACTAGTTACTCTAAATGGGATCATTAATCAGGGGAAAGCATGTTTTCTTCTAGCACCTAATGAAATTTGGGCCTTCTTTTGAATTACCCATAACTCCCGGCAACAGAAAAGATGAAAATTCAGAAGAATACATCAACGGCGTTATGGAAAAAATCTGCAGTGAGTATCAGTCATACATTGGCTAGGCAAAACATGATTTGGATTGTCCTTTCGTCGTTTTTAGGAAATTTATCGAACTTGGATTGTGAATGATCTCCCAAGCTGAATTAAAAAACACTTTAATAAGATCAATAAAATTCTATTTATGTAATTCTAAATTAAGTGCTGGCCAAACTCTGCTATTTAGTTTTAAAACATTGCTTATATTGTAGTATAATAATGAAGAGCAAAAAACACTTCCTTGCCGCAGGAAGAAGCGCGTAATACATGGCGCTCCTCGCCAGATGGGACGAAGTTGAGGATATTCCCCGTTGCCATCCTGGAGATGTCTTCCGGTTGAAGCACATCATTTCCAAGATGGTGAAAGCGTAACCGCCCCAGAGCCTCGCACTCACACAGTAAGTGCTCTGCTGTTTCCACGGCCAAATCACAAAATCTGCAAATGTCCGTGTCAGACTTCTCCATTAGTCTGAGTGTATATCGAAGGGTACAATGTCCCGTTAGCAGTCTCACCAAGATCCTAAGGTCTCCTCGGCTCAGAGAGTTCAGGCCCTTCTCCGATCGTCTCTTTGGAGTGACAAAGAGCTTGACCTGCCTGAGACCTGGTTGCCTAACCCAGTGTTCACGATGCCTCTCGTCCAACCACGCCTGCACCTGCCTCTTTGTGAAGGACTTCGTGACCCCGAGAATTGGCTCCGGGCCCACGTAAGGCATCTCTGATCCTCTCTTCGCGAATTGATCAGCTATTTCATTCCCCTCAAACCCCTTGTGACCTGGCACCCACATCAAAGTAAGGCTGTTTACCGTTTAGGGCTTCAAGACATCCCCAAACTAGTTTCGAATTCACGACACTTGAGTCTAGGGCTTTAAGAGCCGCCTGGCTGTCAGACAGGATGAAGATCTTCACTTTCCGAAGACCCCTCTCACTAATCTTCCGTGCACAGGCTTCTATAGCATAGATCTCCGCCTGAAAGATGGTGGCGGTCGTCCCAAGGGACTCCCAATGCTGAAGCCTGGGGCCAAAGACCCCAATGCCAGCACCCCCATCCTTCACAGATCCATCAGTATACCATACTTGCGTGTCGGGCTTAAACCTTGGCAAACCCTCATCCCAAAGGTCGCGGTTACCTATATCGACCTTAAAGGGTTTTTCAAAATCCATCCTCACATGCATGAGATCCGAAACGACTTCAGTCGCCTCACTACGTGCAACTTCCTCCAGAACACGCAAGTGCCCAACCTGGACACCCCGCTTCACGTGCTCCGCCCGCAGCAGACTCACCGCCGCCATATATGCGGTCGCCTGCACATAAAAGTGCAGGGGAGGCATGTCCAGTAACAAATCCAGGTGCTGGAGGCATGTCCAGTAACACCTCCATGCCGCCGTCGGGCACGAGTGCACAGCACCCGTTACTCCAAGACAGGCCTGGCGCTGCAACTTACTCAGCAAGGCCTGGACTGTCCCTTGTTTCGTTCTCTGCCACCATAGGAGTGAGCCATAGGTGACGATAGGCCTAACAAGGGCTGTGTTCAGCCACAACACCATTTTTGGCTTTAGACCCCATGTTTTGCCAAACATTTTCCGACCAGCCCACATTGCGAACATGGCCTTATTCAGCACCCTCTTGATATGCGAGGTCCATTTGAGCCCCTGATCCAGGGTAACTCCAAGGTACTTGACTTCTTTTCCTACTTTCAACACTTCTCCATTCAGTCGAACTACCTTTAATGCCAGCTTCCTCCACCTGGTAAATGCAACAAGGGTGGTCTTCTCAGGGTTAACCCTGAGACCATGCCTGCTGCACTATGTTAAGGGCACCCTGCATTCTATTGGATATGGTATCATCAAATTTGCCCCTAACTAGAATCGCAAGGTCATCCGCGTAACCAACTACCTCATAACCGTGTTCCTTTAGGATAGCGAGAATCTCGCCTACCTCGAGCAACCAGAGCAAAGGAGAGAGCACACCCCCCTGAGGACATCCCCTTGAGGGCAACACAGGAACAGTCTCCCCCCCCCCCAGCTCCGAAGTCGACGCGGCATTCCAGCATCCCCTTGATCCATTTCACTGAAGATGGATCAACACCTCTGCTCCTTACTGCAGGCTTCATATAGTCATAGGTGGTGTTTTGAGCGGGTCTTACACCATACCCGGACTGATCTAGCTGTACACTTCGGGCGTTTCGGTCAATTCACGTTTTGTCATATATGCGCACCACCGTGAACGCCCGCACGAAGCCACAGTTTGCCGCAGCCTTATATACATAGTGAAATGGGCAATAGCTGGATTGGAACCCAGGCTCACTGGGTTGCGAAGCGAGTATTGTATCTGTTACCACGAAGTGGGAAATAAGGCATTGTTGGAAATGCCCAGGCAATGCTCACAATGCCTGAGCCTCCTGTGGGAAATTTTTTCATTATTTCTCACATTGCTTGGCTGTTTTCAGGCGTTGTGCGGATAATGCCTAACACAACTCAGGCAAAGTGGGAAATTTAATAGTGGGGTCCTTGAAATGTTCATTTTTTCGTTAAGAAGTGTGCCTACTGAGAGTTTTTAGTCAGCAAGATTGTGGTAATCTGAATTTAACGTCCCTACACTGCACGTACACAGACAGATGCGTAGCAATAGCCCCCATGGTCGCGTCTATTTTTATGACGGCAGGAGCCGGATAAAGGGGAGGGCCTAGTTGCTTTTTAAACGCCTTCCAGCGGCGGTAATTTCTTTTTTCTTTTTTTTCTTCCCGTCAAGATAGGGAAAATTCCTGGCAAAAAATAAATTATTATAATTCAAGCGCCCGGCAGAAAATACAATTAAGGCACATAAAAAAGGGATTCGCCCGGCAGACTTGTGAGGCAGGATTAATCTCTGCGGCCACGAAATACCCCCCATTCGTGGTTTCTTGAGGTAACTTCAAGAATACAATTTTACTACCCGCGGCTATAATATTGAGAATTCCAAACTTGGGAAAAATACACACACAAATTCTCAAGGCAACCAGTACGGCAGGGATATCTGATGGCAACTTCGCTGCTAAAATAGAGATAATGCGAAAATCGAGAAAATAGGAGGCTGAAATTGAGCAGGCGCGCAAAAAATGTGCTAGTCTTGGGGCAAGAGCGTGGCAAAAAGTTTGAAAAAAGCGCTAATAGTCACGGTCACGGCTGAAATAGTGGAAAAGCGCCAACTCGCGGGTGACATTCAGATAGTACGATAATTCGTGGATACATTAAATTTCGCAAATAAGAATACGCTTCTGTTCCCATCAGCGAAATAAAAACGATTTTTATTGTTTTTCAACTCATGTGTTCAAACCTCACACTAATATTTCGTATTCGTCCCAAAAACCTATCGAATGGGACAAAATTCATGACTTAGATCATCCGGTTAATTTGTGCTGTTCCTTGCGGTTGTTTGTGCTGATGACTGTATAAGTCGAAACCGGTCTGGCAGTAAAGTTTTAATTTGCGACGAAGGAATTTTTGTTCCACCTTGGTGTTTTTTCTTTCTTTTGCTGTTCCTTATTTAGAGAGTTTTACCGGCTACTGCGAGGACAAATGCGCCTCACATCACTCATACACCCTACGCCCGTGCGCCTCATGCACTCTTACATTCATAATTCAGCTCCTCAAAACCTATCGAATTGGACAAGCTTATGACTAAGACATTCCGGTTAATTTGTGCCCTAAATTTGGAGAATCTGATACGCTCCAGGCATGGCCTCATATGTGTTGCGTCTTCACCGCCCCACAGTTTTGGTGGGGAAGGTTTTTAGGCGCTTAGGAGGGGCTTCTGAGTGGACTGTAACTCGTTTTAAAATTGGGGGGACTGGCGGGTAAATGTAATTCAGCGTTTTCTGGGGAGAATGAAGTTTCAATTTTAATTAAGCTTAACACGAGGGAGGGGGGGCACGAGCCAAAGTGTTGGGTGAAATGCTCCAACCCAACAGGGGAAATTCAAACAAAAGAAATCCGATACCGATCATGCATGTCCGATCGGAGCTTACGGTAACTAATTAATCATGTCGAGGGCTGTCAGCTGAAACCTTGACCGCGATGTAAAATGATAGAGCATTTTACAGGTGGAATTCCGTCTTTTATTGGCACGCACAGTGTGATGAATATAAGGGCCCATTGAATTAGTTTGACGTATTTTCCTCTCTGCTAGTAGCGTAACACCACTATACATCAATGTATAGTGGTGGTAGTGGTGTAATGTGTTCCCAAAAAATTATTTTATTAAGGGTATTCGAGAGCCCTTTTACACCTGGGTCAAATCCCGTGAAAGGTCGACCTATAATTCGTGACTACAAATGAGCTCTTGTTCAGGGAGTGGCAAGACTTCCGCAAAAATCCGAAAAAAATGTCAAAAGTCATAAGATTTTCTAGGCTCCAGCACTTCGAAGTTCCGCCGGTCATTTAAACCAGTAACCAATTGCTCCAGCAGTGAATTGCACGTCTCGAAACTTTTTTGGAGACGATTCTTGAGGTTTTGTTTGCATTTTTTCAAAGAAGGGCTGCTCTTTAACCAAGAGCTAACTTGTGGTTATGTGTAGGGACACTTTTTGCGAAAGTAAAAAAAACTGGGTGAAGGGGGGAAAAATTTGATGGGTGGCGATGAAAAAATATGACCGGATGGATTTTCATGACTCAAACACAGGGAGCTTGCCCCTCACTTACTTTTTATCAATAGCCGAATTTTAAAAAATTTCGGGCGGTAGCTCATGGGCGGGGGAAGTTGGCCGACGACCCCCATTTTTTATTATGCGGAAAAATCCACAAAAATCTTACGAGTTCAAAATGGTGTCACACTTTATAATTAATCAGCATTGGTTCGGTCAGGGCCGGTCATCTTCCGGATTTCAGTGATTCCTGGAGTTCAGCTGTACACCTAAAGTGACTATCCAAGTCAAGGTTTGCGCTTCAGTTCATCTCGGTCACGTCCGGTCAAAATGGCTGTGGTTTGTGGCCATTCGGTCAATTGACCAATGACCGAACTCTTGATGACCAATTTGTTTGTGAAGTTCATGAGCTAGGGTTACGAATCACCAGATTTTCCAGGTTTCATTGCAATTTTGCCAAAACTTGCACTAATTCTGGATCAAGAGTAGGATAGAGCTACCGGAACGTTGGTCGAAATTTCTGAAAGCAGTGAAATGGGGTAGGGAAGCAAAAAAACGAAGATTTTGGCTCGAAAAAATTACCCAATGCAGATCTGTCGTGTCTAGGTCGGGCTCAGGGAACTAGCCCTTGCAATAAATTCAGAAACCGATTTGTGAATTTATTGCAAGTTTGGAACTCCACAACATCTCCCCAATAAATACTGTTTGGGAACTAGCCCTTTGCCAACATTTTATCAACGTCCGAATTTTTAAAAATGGCGGTTCATAGGCATGAGAGTGGGGTAACATGCCTGATGACCTCCATTTTTTTTTTTTTTCACGTCAAAAAATCCACAAAAATCGTACGAGTTCAAAATGGTGCAATACTTTATAATTCATCAGCTAGCATTGGGTCGGTCCGGTCCGGTCAGAAAGAAGGAGTCTTCTTCCGGACTTCGGTGATTCCTTGAGGTCAGCTGTACACCTCAGATGACTATCCAATTCGAGGTTGGTAGTTCGGTCCATTTCGGTCACGTCCGGCCAAAATGGCTGTGGTTTGTGACCATTCGGTCATTTGAGCGGTGAGCGAACCTTTGATGTTGCTCCAGCAGTGAATTCCACTGCTCATAGCCCGAAGCCTCAAAGCCAATTTGGGAGACGACTTTTAAGGTTTTGTTTGAATTTTTCCGAAAGTTACGCCGCTCTTTGATCAAGAGCTAACTTTGTGGTTACGATACATCAGTTGGCTTTTCGAGGAAGTAAAAATCCTAGGTAAAGAGGACAAATTAATTGGTTCAAATCTGTTTATACATCTGATCCAGCCAAAAATTAAGCTGTGGAAACTGATTTGAACATATTAAAACCGTTTTCACCGTACCGTATCGAGGATAATAAAAATACGTACACCACTAAAGTCAAGGCGCTTTAGTGAATAGGATTGTATTATTTCGAACCAAATCGTTGGAAAGCCTTAGCCTAACTAATACAAGAAGAAGTCCTATGGAGGAAGAAATAGTAAATTGGAGAGGCCTCAAAATACTTTAAAACGAGGCGAAGTAGGTGGGGCCTATTTTATCCCACTTGAATTCTAATGGTCGGAGCCTCGGAGGGCTTCAGATTTGACTTTTTTTTTTCTGTATTTTCTCGCACTGGTGCGATAATGAAATCGATTCTCGCACTGGGGTAATATTCTCGCCCATGGGCGAGAAAGTGGTCCATTTCTAAACGCTGGAGGAGGCTTCAGCGGTAAAGGTTTTTTTTTTTTTTTTTTTTAGGGTACCCGGGTCTACCGAGCCCGCTGGCGCCTAAGCTCTTAAGCGGCTCTTACACCATACCATGGGGTTTCTATCACCTGTGAATTTCACACTCGTACTACGCGGGCGTTTCGGTCAATGCGCGGTTTGTCGTACGCGCACCGCCGTGAACGCCCACACGAAGCCGAGTGCGCCGTGTCACAGCTCGCCGCAGCCTTATAGTGTAGTGGGCAATAGCTGGATTCGAACCCAGGCCCGCTAGGTTGCGAAGCGAGTATTGTATCCATTACACCATCGAGGCGCGCCCGGGAAACGGGTTATTCTAGGGTACCTATGTGAAGAGAAATAAATTTAAAACACACAGTTTTGTGATGCTATGAATAACCGGAACCCCCCTCCCCCAGGGGGGTGCCCCCCGTAATTCTTAGAGAGCACATTACGAACCCGTGAGAAAATGCCACGAGATGCGGTTGCTATGGCAGGATAAAGTTATTTATATTATATACGGCGGTACCCAAGTACCACCGGTTGAACCACATCACACCCCTCGCCCAACACCCATAAATACCTACTTGATTATTGACTATTTTAATGAATTGATTACCTATTTTAGTGCACAGTTTCATTTATGTCAATAAAATGCACTAATTTGTCTCGCCCTTGGTCATTTTTAAATTGTCTCAAATTTCCCCATCATAAAATGTGAACTACAAAATTACGATTAATGATCACGAATTGACCAATTTTCCTGAAAATTATGGAATGTGGAGAGCCCCCTCAAAGAAAACAATAAACCTGCTAGAGAAAAAGCAAGAATCTTGGAGAAAGCCTGCAAAATAAGACAAAGGATGGAGTTCGTAAGGTGAACGATATAGCGCTCAGATCATGCGAGTACTTCCAGGCTCGCTTTTTCCGCGTGGATAAAATCTTGTTTGAAGGATGATTCATTTTAGAGCCGATTTGTAGTCTCTTAGGGCCGTATTCATAAACGTCACTCAAACCGAACTTAGCCTTAACTTACACTTAAATGGAGATTTTGCATTCAGAGACTTCACTTAGGGCTCAGCCAAGTGATATTTTATCTCCCCTTAAGATTTAAGTTGAGTAGAACTTGAGGCCTACTTAAGTGACGCTTAGGGCGAAATGTGTACACTTAAATCAAACCAGCCTTATCTCAGACGTGAAATGAAGAAAATGTCTTCAAAATTTTAAGTGTACTCCCGACCACCCTTATACTAAACTTATCTAAATAAGCGTATCGAGAACAGTTGTTAGTTATCTCTTTGGAGGATAAAATAATTATTGATTCCGACGATTTTGATGACTTAATTGAATGGATTGCTTTTACAAACGTCCGAAAAAGGTAGGTACGTACAAATGTGAGTGGCGTTTATGAATACGGTCCCTAAAGCTGAAGCGGCAAATGTGCTTGAATGTATTGAAAATGACACTTGGCTCCTCAACATGGCGCCTCAGTGGAGACGAGCTAAGTGTTGAGGTTTACAGCAAAAGAGGGGCTAGTGTATGCATCTTTCCCTATATATTTCTTTATATACATATATATGTCGCATCCATATCGAGTAACTGTCCATTTCACGAAATGGATGTCCACTAGGAACCAAAGGAAACACTATTTCCTTTTCAAGAAATGGACATTTTTGTTGTCTAGATGTCGTAATTTTTTTAAATTACGGCAAGTGGAGCCACTTCGTGAAATGGACATCCATTTCATGAAGTGAACAATTTCGCCAAGTGGATGCGACATATACATATATATAATATGTATGTATTTTTGGCCGTTTTCTTGTTAGCACGTTAACTCTCGAAGAAATCAATTTAGCGGAACGCGCTTTGTCCCAAAAAACAGTATAGTCATAAGACCCCGGTCGGTATTGCATTTGGGCCAAATCAATTGACTTGGTGGTGGTGGTGGGGGAGAAATAGGGCTTGAACTGGTCAAAAATCACGACAATTCATCAGTTGATTCTAGACGCATTATCTTCGGTACGATGATTCCATTTTGAAGTAGCCTTTGATTTCCATTTTAATTTTTGAAAGCGGTGAGGGGGTGGTCCTCCCGGGGTGGAAGTGTAAAAATAGCGTTAAAACTCACTAGTTCATCCTAGCGCTCTCAAATTCGGCTCAAAAATTCAATTTAACAAAAACCCTAGATTACTGTCGAGATTTCTCGTAAAATTTGATGTGCATGGTTGGGAGGGCATAATAGGCAAGATATTTCAAAAAAATTGCTAAAATTCACACGTTTATCTAGCCACATTAAAATTTGGCTGAAAAATGAATGCAACAAGCACCATAAATTACTATAGATATGCATAACAAATTCAAGGGGGGGGGGGTGCAATTTTTAAAAAACGCCAAACGGTACTCATTTATCCCAGCGCTTCAAAATTCAGTTCAAAACTCTAATGTATCAACGGCCTTTGATTACCATTTACATTTCTTCAAAAAGTTAATTCCGAGAAGGGCCACAATAGGGGAAGAAATTTGATGAAATGCCATGCAATGTGAATTTGCCAAAATTCACAAATTTATCCTAAAATTTGGCGCAAAAATTAATATAACAAAGCCCTTCGAAAACCACGGAAACTTATGACAATTGTTGTCGAGAGGGTGGTGACAATATGGGAAAAGAAGTCCGGCAGCAAACAGTATGAGGGAGGGTCAAACACTAACGAAACAAATTATGGTATCAACATTATTACTTCTGGGACGGCTTAGGATACCCGTATACGAAAAGAAATGCACTCTTTCTTACCGCCAGCTGCGGGAGCGAAAATTTTTGAAGTTGAAATCATCCAGATGTTTGTTAGAATGCCAAACAAATTCGCTCAGCGACAAAGAAAATGAATCGACCCCACCGAGCCTCATCATGTGAGGAAAATTCTTACTAAGGGATGTGTGGAGTCGAAATGCTGACCGCGGGTGGGTGTGCAGCAAAAAATGGTAAAATAGAACCGTTTTTCTGATGGCTCAACTTTGAATGGGGGATGTGGGGGCAAGCCAGTAGATTTAGCTGTTTATCGCGAGCTGTTTATCGTGAGGCGTTACCGTCTTACGTTGGAATTATATTTCGCTATATCACTGTGAGCCTCTAAGACATCTTCAGTTTGGCTGTATTCAACCCATTTCTTAAACTTTGGGGCAATTTTGTCCGATTGTCGAGATTCCGGCGACATTTTTCTGGCGACCTACCTATAATGAATGCACTGGGTGTGACACCCCCAGTGCTTAAGTAGGGTAATTTTCATTGATTTTGTGGCATTATTGAGTGATAGGTTCATTTTGAGGGTAAAGTTTCTCTTTCACTTGCAGTGCGAGATACTCGCTCAGTGGTGTTCGTTTTGGTTGGCCTTGCGCATGGGAAGAAGTTTTTGTAAGCGTAAAATATTGTTCCATACCTCGTTCCATTATTTTTTGTACATCTAGACCCGTCAAAATAATAAAAGCCAGTTATGAATCTCGTCAGATGTAACTCGTTCCCGAATAGATTGCAGTGTGCACGCATTTGGTTTGTGCAAAATTCGCTAACAACACTATTCTGATAGCTGGCATTATTTTTGTTTTGTAACTGGATTCTTTAGGTACTATAGTTGAACCAAACTCTGATGGAATTTTTCAACAAATTTCCAGATGTAAATGGACCTAATCACATGTGAAACAAATTGGTTTTATTGATTTTTAGGTTCCGTTAGATTGTGGTTCAACTCTATATTTTTTCAATTACACATTTTCCACCTTTTTCATTATTCCGAGATTACTGTATGGGCGATTGGCTTTGATCACCCTACTCGAGCTCAATCTCCGAAACAGTTGAAAACAACAACGTTTTTTATGGGCGTTGGCATTTCTGAAATGGTTGAAATCGGTCATGAACCTCTAAATAAATAATGTGACATCTCAAAATAGGAATTTACGAGACAAATAATGCCGAAAATCAAGTACAAAATATAGCTGAATCTAATAGACCCAGCGTACGCATTCGTGGTGATTTCAAACGTCATGCATACTAGGGTTTAGATGACAATTTCTCTCACTTTTTCACTCCCCCCCCCCCATTCAAACCGAAGATCGTTGCGGGATATTTTGCGCGTGATTTTGAGTCTCCCAGAATTTCACTGCCTCCCACAATAAATAGTTTTCAACTCGATATACACGTTGTAAAAATACATTTCAAGGTCCTAAAGAAGAGATAAAGTAACCTGCGTAAGCAGTGCATCAAATTCAAAATTATACGATACAACAGCCATAATAGGTCTTTTTGGGCGACCTACAAAAGTTACAAATTTGTAGGTTGTATACATAGCAACATGTGTTCAATTGGTTTAAAAACTACACAAATTGCAAATTTTGTAACTTGTGTAGGTTTGGAGGGTTGCCCGAAAAGACCTAATGTGACACCCAAACAGGTGCACAACGTTGACTGCATATTTTTCAGCTCATCGTTTTAATTATTAATTTCAATACAATTTGTTTTTTTTACTTTGGATTTAAATTTTCGCCGTTTCGATGCACTCAAGTCAAGAAGTGCTAACACTTCTCTTTTGCCGTGCGACCGTTAATACGTTGGTTAATACGCTCTTATTTGGCGGGTTTTAAACGCGGGTATTTTCTCTGTATGTGTAGTTCGTATGTTTGCCGAGCTTGAATATTACGAGTTAGTAGTCACCGTTTTCGCTATCCTCAGGATATAAGCTGAAAAACGTTCGAAATGAGAAACATTTGACCAATGATACACAGAGGAAAAAACGAAAACATCGTTGAAGAGTTGGTCCGTTGATGACTAGAAGGTCAAGTCTGATAAGGCCCCCCCCCCCCAACGTCAACTCGTCAACGATTTTTTGTAGCGTTGATGAGTTGACCGGTTGATGAGTCTAAGAAAATTCGTCTTATCGAGGTTTCAGTTCTACTTTTAAAGGTAAAAATGAAGGCAAATTGTAAGGAAAGTCAAGGGGATTCAAGAGAATTCCGTTTATCGAGGAATTCGAGTTATGGAGGTTTCACAAGAACTGGATTGCTCATCACTGCTGATAAAGTGGGGCCATCAGAAAGTGGATGAGAGGGATGGGGTTTCAAAATAAGGACCTAGTTGCCATAACTACACGAAAAGAGAAAGGTGTGAAATTGGTCACTATTTCATCAGGGGACGGCCGGCGCACCCCCTCCACACTCCTCCAGTCAGCTATGAGCAATCCAGGTATATATCGTTGGGATTTCCCACTTTCCCAATTCGAACGGGAATGACTAACGATCATTGCCGTCTAGATCAAAATTTAGCGTCAGGCAGGATGAAAGTGGGGTCTACAGATTGATGTGCGGCAGCAGCCACCGAGCAACGTATTGTGGCCACAACCATTTCCATAAGTGGGCATTACACAGTGGTTGACTAGTGTGAATCCACACGACAATTGGCCTTGTAATTGTTTTACCAGACGAACTTTGTTTGTAAATATGAAATATTGGGGGTGACTCTGAAACTTTTCCGTATCGAAATTCATATCGGAAAGTCAAGTGATTTCCGACTTGAAAAATTAACGAAATCAGGCGACATTACGAAAGAAATCCGTTACGGAAAAGTTACAGAATAGCCCCCATTATTTTGTTTTAATGTAAATTATTATTCTCATTGTTGTTTGGATTACGCCACTGAAGATGACCCAGTAAGGGTTGAAAGTCGATTACGGTAAAACAAGTTAACTGAGGACAGACAAACATCTAGAATTTTTCCGTGCAGGGGGCCCAAGGCCCTTATGGGGTCTGTTCCACCCTCGACCCATTCTATCGGTCAACGTGAGGTTTAATTAGGAGTCAATTGGTGGGGGAAGGATATCCATAAAACTGCTCGGAAATGAGTTTCAAGTTTTCCCTCTTGATGGCGCAGTATTGCCCCGGACAGCCCGGACTCCAGTACGCCGTCTACATTCTCACCGTGATATCCGGGTGCGGAATCTCAAGAACGAACCTTTTGGTAAGAAGGATAGGAGTGAAAAATCTATATTCTATTTTTGTTCCTGAATGAATTACATTTATTTAGGGCACAGAAAAATGGTGTATTTATAACACATTGGTTGAAATTCAGTCTTATCTTATGAAAAGTTTATTTGGAAACGCTGACTGGACCTTACAGTAATAAACACAGAGAGATTTCAAAAATCAAACAAGTAGGGCCCCCGTGTGATGTTTATTTTCCAGAATGGTGGAAAGGAATACCCCATTTCCGAAAATTTAACAACTAATAAAATTAGTGAACAATATTTTTGAAATACGTTCACACCCTACACAAGCACGCCATTCTCAAGTTTCACGAATTAGACTAACCCTTTGTCATTCACAGAGGGTCGAGTTTAGTTGAGGGTCGTAACACTGACTTTTTTGATACTCAGGTGTCCCGAGAAGAGTTGGTCCCACTTATTGGACACTATCCCTCTTTAGAACAGACACCGTGTTTTATCGCTTACCGCGGATTTCACCGCTGAATTTTTTCTCTTCAACTCAGATCGCACGACGTAACTTTTTAAAATGAAATCCGGATACTTTTCGCGAGCATTGAGAAAAACTATCACCCCATATGAATAATCATCCTAGAACGCACGTTTCTCGATCTCTAGTAGGGAGATTTACACGCAAAAATTGCCAACTTATGGTGGTTCGGGATTAAGCACTAGACTTCAGTCTCCTTGAACCGTTAGTCACACCGCCAATTGAAAAACAGAAAGGTATCATTCATTTTTCTAAAATATAATAAAGCGCACGATTTTCTACAACGGTGTCGCTTAAGCTTTGCAATGAAACAGACCAGCTGGATTCTTTTTTGTTTGTTTTTATCCTTTACAAAAACTGAACATGAGTTTTTCGGAGAAACACGTTACGATCACGTCACTCACCGCGTGAAAGATGAGAAATGTGCGGATTCACAAAGGTAGGAGGATAGACCGTGAAAAAACATGTTCATCACGTGACGGGGGAGTGCGGTGTTTCTACGTTCAATAGAATTTTTGACTGATTTTCGTTACTTCTAAAAAACACCGATACAAGGTGAAACCGACAAAACACAAATTACGAGGTAAGTTGGTTAAAAGTTTTGACAAAATACTTAAACACCTAACAAATTTACCGGTAGACTTTCTTCACTTCATCATCTTGTAAGAGGAGGTTTAGTTTGGCTCAATATTTTGGTTTATTGTCGACAAGCGACTCTCCGGTATTTTTGGATCAAAAAATATACATCTCTTCCAACAGGTCAGTCCCAAGTTATTAAAACTCAATAATGAACATTCTTAACACTTAACAGCGATAAAAGTAGATAATAAAGTAATAATAAAATGTTTGGAAATTAAAATAATTAAAACAGGAAAATTAAAAACGACTAGTAAACGTTTTCAAATATCGGAAGGGAGAAATGACTAGAACAGTTTCCATGATCTCCCTCCTATTCTCCAAACAGCGATAGATTTTGTATACAGACCAGTACATTTTACGGGGGTTGAAAGTTTTAAAAAGCACCTCTTTGAATCCCCTGATTGTCCCGAATAGCTCAGTAATAACTAGGGTTTTCTATTCAATTGCTTACTAAACTGAAAACAAAATAAGAAATAATGAGCAAACTGCAGTTGATTTTTTTCTTTCGTCAAAGTAATTTCTGTCAGTCTTAAAGCTCATCCTAAACAAGAAAAAATAATCTGTCGCCGGCCTAGCGCTAACGACTTGAAAAGCTGAAATTCTGTTTTTGTTTGTTTGTTTGTTTTTTGACTGAAACGTATTTAAATACGAACATGAAACTTCAACATGTTTCCTGTTATAAGGACCTCTTTCCTTTCACCGTGTATTCAATGTCCCTTGCGTCAGCTATCTTACGAACTAATTGTACATCAATTACCAGGGTTTTTTTTTAGAGGGAGGGAATTTAAATTCGACCGATTTGATTCGAATTGAGGAGATTAGGATACAACTTACGATTCGGACGATCCGAGAGCGTGTTCCGTCACGCTCAAACACAGACTTTCAAGTCTTGTCTCAATTTCATTTTCACTTCCTTCGTTTCCAGCGTCGAAAATACAGAAGTCGTTCTGTTCATAAAACAAACAAAAAACAAAGAATAAGCGAAATCGTTTTGTGCCTTGGTTGGTTCATAAGCCCAGTGCTTATTGCTAAGTGCAACCAAAATTATAGGGCTTCATTTTTACAACAACCGTACGAAGAAGTACAGAGTGCAGAATTGAGTTGTTTTTTTAGCCCAAAGACCCGGGTCCAAAATAGCCGCGGTGGGTTGATATATAACTATGTTTTTCATCAACCTGAGCTTAGATAAGTCAAGGTGGTGATGGTGACAGTTGGAAATACCGCCTAACCGAAAACGAACGAGCATACCCCAGAAAATATTCAAACAAGCTTTATTTGTTTTGCTGTCCCACGTCACTTTCGCTCGCTCTACACCTACACTTTGGAGCCGTTAATGTTGCCAAGTTCCCTGGTAGTTTATTATCCCGAAAGCGATGCTCCTACAATCGTGGAGCTGGTATGAGAAATATGAACGATCCACTACTGAAAACATGAGCGAATCAAGAGGGGACAGTTGCCCTCTCCTAGATACCTGGCTTGTGTCTGTCCACTATGTGAGAGGCACGAACGTGCTAGGTCATTTATTTGGCCCATAAGATCGTAGAGAGGTATCGGCCAAGGTCAATGCGAGAGTAGATTGATCGAATTGATGAAAAAAAAAGGTTTAATATTTTTGAGAAATATGGTGGACTGACAGACACGTGCTGCAGGGCCAGGTTATCAGACACCCGTTAGTGGTGCCGAGCGGGTGTACTCGACGGGCAACGGTGTCGACCACGCGAAGATCACAGGTGAAGACTGTGGTAAGAAAAGGCGGATTTTCACTCCCCAGCTTCTAGTAAACTTAGTAAGAGGGTGCAGGGAGCTTGGCTCCTGGTGTTCACGGCTAGTACTACCGAATGTTTGACATGAAGCGTGAACGCGGTTTGAGCCCCCCCCCCCTTTACCTCTTTGGTACGTTTGCCAAGGTGTTTAAGGTGTTTAAGAATTCTCGCCAACGGAAGACCACTCGCTGATAGCATTGAAGTCCACAGAAAAGAGACTCGATCTCGAACGGAGAAAAGGAGAAAATCGATGATATTTTGGGAAGACTTAAGGAACGCTACGGCCGACTCAGTGACGTTATGACGGAAACCGGCTACCTTGGCCAATTATACCTATGAACTCTGAATGAAGTCTGATGAACTCATAAACCGCGTCCGCCTCAACTCGGAACACTTCGAAAAATTGATACACGAATAATCGAAGGCTACCCCACTTTACAACTTCAGACAAAAATGACCAAAATTTAAAATTAGACGAAACAGCGTATCTAGGATTTTCTCGACCCGGGTGGGTTTTCTAGGAGTAACACGAATTTTCCCGCAAACAGTGGCCACGCAATCGACAGGTCTGGAGTCCAAGGAAGGACTTCGATACACACGTACATACTGGACACCCAGCTCCAGAATCAGACCAGGGCACCCTGGGGACCAGAAAATCTGCCGAAACCAACGACCACGCGAAATACCAATTTTTGGCCACTTGAGGCAACCAGGGCTGAAATCAGTCGTATTTCTCAATTCAGCATGGTTTGAGGAAAAATTATCCCAAAATTTAACAAGGGACCACTCCCCGATTGAGGTTGGGAGATGGTTTTGATGACAAGGCGGTAAAACTGACCTTGACTCCAAGGTTGGGTGATTATCTACCCGAAGTACCACCCGGGGGTTTCATCGCCAAAACTTAACAATTTAGTGACTGAAACTGATTTTCCATTAAAACACTGGTAATTAATCAACTGACTCTTGCTATATAGTCAAGAAACCCTCACGTCAACCTACAATCTCAGGCCTAATCACCTCTATGACCTCAGTGTTAATTTATGGCTAAAAACTAGTAATTTAGCCCAAAAAACAGACTATCTGAAACCAAAATAATTTTTTCCGTCGGAGATTTAAAAGCGAACGTTTTTTCGATCGAAATCTAGAAAAGATCCGATAAAATGAATCCATCAACTGACGCAGAGAGAGACCCCCCCCCCCCCCAAGAAACTCGGAAGCCGTCAATTTTACCCTAGAAACAAAAAACTCACACTTTTTCCTTTAAAATTGCCGGAGCAGCCTTCCAATCGATTTGCCACTGAAAATGACCCTATAACCCCTAAAAATTTAATTCTGTCCCCAGTAACCTACTAGGCTAGGCAACTGGTAACTACGTCCAACTGACTATCCGGTGCAGAAATGACAGTTTCTCACCAGAAACTGACAAATCAGCAACGAAAACATCGAGTTATTCCTTAACTCTGAATTTGAGACGATGAAAAAGTTGTTACCTGAATGTCTGTGACGCTTTTCTGCCTCAACTGTGTTGGATTTTGATAGGATCTTGGTGATACATTTGGCGACGGAGTTAGTACGATTTTAGTGGACGACGCTGCAGCTGTCAACTTATTGCTTTCCTGAAGTCTTCTGAAAATTAATAATTATGTCAGCATTAAAACCGATAAACTACGACCGAGGTTAAACAGCGCGTAAAATACCTTAGATGTTGCCCTACTTGAATGCACCAGGAATTGATTTTGGATTTTTGCTCTTGCGTGAAAGATTCGTGATGCATGGTGGCCTCGAGAAGCCCTAGGACAACGTAAGCTGCATGCTCGTCGCCACCGTTGCTACCCCACCATCCTCCACCGACCATCAATTGAGTGCAAACTGGAAAAAGGAGGGCACAATCAGTTGCAATTAAAAATGCAGGTATGCCGTGATAGGTTACTTTTTCCTAGGACTCTTGTAAACTGAGAGGGTATGTCGTCGAACTGAGGATGTTCCTCTTCGTGGTAAGCTTTGATAGGAGTCGCCAAAATTTGTTTCAATTCGTCCATGGCAGTCAACAGATGGCCTCCATTCATGACGTCCTAACAAAAATGTAACAAATAGATAATTCGGTCCACATTCTTCACTTACATTACCAACCTGTTCCAAATCGGTCAGTAGACCCAGGCGTTCACGAAGTTTTATTATGCTCAAAACGATTTTCCTTCGGGCTCCTTGAGTGACTGACCCAGAACCCCCGATCGTTTCTAAAACGCTGTCGAAATTGGCTTCAGTCAGTGACAGGATTTGTTCGTACGTCAAATGACAGAATAGATGCCAGTATTTGTGAAGCCTCAATGATTTCAACCAATTTTTCACGTCTGAAACAATTTATGATGAAAATAAACATCATCACTCATCCTGCTTACGAGAAAGCTTTACCCTTCATTTCGGGTGAATCGTAAGTTGACAAATCCAAGTGACTCTCTGAGCCACTTCCTGATGAGGCTTGAGAGGATTGGGGGGATAGCGGAGGTCCGACGATTTGTTCGGATGACAGGGAAAACCGTCGAACCTTAACACCGCCGCTCACCGAGAGATCATCTTGGGACGACCACTCTTGATTGGGGGTGACAGCGAACGGCGGTGTTAAACTATTACTTCGCCTTGTTTTTTGCTGCGGATCAACTAAACCTAAAATTTGTTTTTTATTGACTTTCTAAATTTACGCAACTCCTATCCAAATGATACTTACTTGTAGACTTGCTAATTCCCATGATTTTCTCCCCAAGTGTTCGCCGCCAAGGCTCAAAAATCCTGTAGAAAAACAACGTTCATGTCCTCAGAACCTAGCAAAATGATTATGATTACCTTCGGTCTTCACGAAGCGCAGGATGAATCAACACGTAAGAGAGAAGTTGTCGCGCTTCTTCAATCAACATCCCACTTTCCATCGAGTAGGCGAGAAGAGACGGAATAAGTGTCAGATAGACCTGACGTGCTTCGTAATTACCAGGTCTTAGAAGGGGTAAATGAACCAAAGTCTGAGACATCGCGATGTCTTTGCGTTCGCTCATGAGACCACTTACAAATCCTGTTAAGAGAAAATCTATAACACCAACGAATTTCGCGGGTTTTGTATTTCTTTATACCGGGATTATTGGCCTCTTGCTCGCGGAGCGCAAGCTCGGCGCACTCCGTTAGACTGTGTTCAAGAGCGATGGACACGAAGCGAGCTTGAATGGGAGCTAGCCGTGTCAGCATCTTGAAAAGGGCGACCGTTTGCCCACTCTCGCTCCACTGATCAAACCACATGACCATTGTGTTCAGCTGAGCTTGAAACATGGCCATAGTCATGCTGAAAAGGGGGACAAAATGGATGAATAAAACGTTAGCATACGCATACACTTAAGAGGTCTAAAAAGCACGAAAGATGCTGGTCAGAGGCCGAAATGGTGATTGAGGGCTACTTTGGAGCTGTGAAATGTGTTGGGCTATCCGGAAACAAATTCATTGTCCCGGAAACACGCTTCAAAGTTCAAATAACAATTTTTGGAATGTCTGTAATCCTGAAGGGCTGAAACCCTCAATACAGGGCTACTAACAGCTTTTTAACCACAAAACAAGGGTCTTTAGTAACTCCAAAACTAAATTTTCTGTCTCAAAAACCGATGCACCAGAAATCAGTGTTTCCCAATATCAAACGGGGATGTTTTTATTTTGTTACTATTCTTGGAAAACGTATCTACATACGTAGTCCAGTAAAATAAGGTGTGGAAGGTTGCAATAATTAGGGTAGATTATCTTTTCTTTCATGTTTTTAGGACTGGTATGATGCGTTCAAATTGTTGACCTCGAAAAAACCTTGGAATCATCTTTTTTGACACATTCACGATTACCTGTTTTGGACTTTCCGAAAAATACGGAAAAATCACGAAATTTTTGTATTTTTTTCGTTATTAGGCACTTTTTTGCGGTTGTGACTGCGAAGTAACACACCATTACAAAGCAGACAAAATTTCCGACATAACCAAAATCTGGAGGTATCACTTTTTCTAAGATAGAAATCGTTCGGAACCGTTCGAGAATCATTTTGCCTTTGTAAAAAGCACATCTATTGCGATATACTGCTGCTGCGGATCTCCTTAAGATGTGGCCAGTACCTAGGCCGTTGCCGGCCCTTACCTGGCCTGTACCCCATCTTTGGCCCGGACTCCCCAGCAGAGTCGGTCCCATCACTCAGCTCGACCCGTTAGCCGCGACTGGTGGCCAGCCAGTTGCGCCCAAAAGGCACCATGTGGAGGTGGGTCTTTC
The DNA here is from genome assembly GCA_038030265.1 of Corythucha ciliata. Lineage (NCBI taxonomy): Eukaryota > Metazoa > Arthropoda > Insecta > Hemiptera > Tingidae > Corythucha > Corythucha ciliata. The sequence goes on along the minus strand of CM075941.1, from coordinate 23,266,550 downwards.
AGAGCTGAGGATGCTGGCTTGCGCCATGGACCGAAACCGGGCAGAGAAGGTGCCCCTGCCCGGGTTGCCCGAGTAGGGAAGGTGTCCCTACTCGGGCATTGCCGGTCCCAGTTTCCTGCGCTCCAACCAGGAGCGCGAGAAGACCAGGAGTCGGCCGAACGCCCGCCGGTCTCTGACGAGAGCCGAGTCGACCGGCGGGCCATTCCTACCCCATACCGCCCGCCGCAGATCCCCGTGGAGGCTACAGCGACGAAGCACATGGTCGGCGGTCTCCTCCTCGACGCCACAAGGGCATATTGGAGAGTCCCGCCGCCGGAAGAACCACAACTTGGCGTTGAAAGAGCCGTGCCCCGTCAGGATAGAAGTGGCGGCGTGCTCAAGGGTAAACCACTTGGCTGCCGCCATTCTCGTCCGAACATCGGGCACGAACCCGAACAAACACCTACTCGTTGGACTGCTAGCCCAACGCGCCTGCCAAGCCTCGACGACTAGGTCATCGAGGAGGCGGATGCCCCAAGCGGCTCCCCATTCATCGGCCATAACACAAATGCGCTCTGCCCAGTCTTCTCGGCACCGTACGAAGCCCAAGTTTCCCCGGGTGAGGCGGCGCCGATGAACCCATGCATCGAGCAGGAGGTCCGCAGGAGGTGTTATTTATTAATATTTTGTCGACGCATCATTATTTTTCAAAGTTTTTTTTTTTCAAACGGATGGCAGGAAAGGGTTTGGAGTGCCCCCAGTCAGCCCACCCAGCGAGAAACGGGCCCGCCGCAGTAACCCCGCACCGAACGAGAAAGCCAGGCCCCCACAAATGGTCACGAAAGGCCCCCGACCGCCGCTATTGCGATATACTGCCAGATTATGATTTGCGCACGGTTCCGAACGAGTTAATTTTGACATAAATTTGACGAGCTTTATCTCTGAAACTACGATACCTCCGAATCCCGCTTTGGACTCGTTTTGTCGGAAATGTTGTCTAAATCGAAAAGTTACTTCATAGTCACTACCAAAAACCGGCTGGTTTGGCGAAAAAGTGCCAAAAATCACAAAAAGTTCAAAAACGTCGCAGTTTTTTCTATAATTTAAGGGTGATCCCGAAGTCTTTCGAGGTCAAAAATGTATAGACGTCATATCTACACCACCCCAAACAACTTGAAACCAAAAACTCATCTACCCTGTATTGCAACCTTTTTATTAGTACCTACTTATTTTACTGGACTAACGTATATGGAGTTAAAAAAGTCCAAAACAGGTAATCGTGAATGAGTCAACGATATAAGACAAAACGCCAAATAAAACCCCTTTCCATTGGGAAACACGTCACTAACTACGATGACGTGAAATTCTATCACAGCCAATGTAGTTCAATATCCACATCGAAAACCAAACTAATATCCCGAATTTTCAAGGAATAGATACACTTGTTGATTTATGGGTATTTCGAGTGGATTTTTTAATTTTAAAGATGTGAAATCCATGAAATTGGCCTTTTGAAAGAGCCAATCCCTCGAAATTGGTTTCTTACTTGCGAGATCTACAGTTTTTTAAAGAGCCAAACCACCAACATTGCTTATTTTTAAGAAACCAAAAGCGAAATTGGTTCTCCAATAGACAAAACAGCCGAATTAGGTATTGTGTAAGTGACAAATCCGCTCGCCCAAACGGCGGAATTGCTTTAAAGATAGCCCAAACGCGTGAAACTGCAATTTTTAACCCGGTGAAATTGGATTTTTGAGTGGGTAAACACCAAACATTGACTGTTTTGGTAGACAATGTTGCGAAATTGGATAAATGTGTAAAATCCGCGAAATAGGGTTCAGTGAGTGCTTAATGGGTGCTGAACGGGCTAAACCCGCGAAATGTGGCTGATCCGCGAGATTTGGGTTTTAAAGTGGACATTTCTAGCGGTCATTTATACCGGCCTGGTAAATTTCGCGCTGAAAAATTTTACGGTTCAATTCTATTTTTCAGCCGCTCTTTTTATAATTTATTTTTCAGGCGGATTTGGAGTCCGTAAAAGTTGCTGTAGCCTTGCTGTCAGCCGGGGACTTACACTTAATTGAAGACCTGAAAACTGTGGCTGAAGACTTTCTGTGTGAGACACACAGACAACGCGATTGATTTATTGGCATTGAGTAACAAATACAGGGCACCGGTCTTAAGAGAAAAGTCCTGGAAAATGTTAGGGCCTTCCCTCCCCCTATAGATGAACCATCAGTAGCCCCACAATAAAATTCAATAATTATTTTTGCGTTTAAAAATACGTTATTCTAGTCTACTTTCCCAAAAATTACGTTTTCCGAATAATTAATAGAAGTAATTATTGGTAAATTTTAGCTCTCAACAGGAAGGGGACTCTCATAAACTGAAGGGACAAACTGAATTTTCACTCCGGTCACGGGTAATTCAGAAGGATGATCTAAATTTGGACCCAAAATGAAGACTGAAGGGTGGGCAGTTTTTCACGTTCCCCTTCTATCACTTACATGTCTTCACAATAAAAATGAATAACAGTTTTGGAGGAAAGTTTTAGGAGTTTCCACCTTGATTTGAAAAAAAGAAATAGACTGAACCGGCCGCCGAACTATTACCAGTTTTTGTGCAGAAAAACGCAGATTTTCTTGGCTTTACTAACAAATTTCAAGGCCAAAGAATCAGCTTGATTTTTCTACAGCAGCCGATAGTAATTAGGCCCATCAAACCGGCTATCCGGCACAAAAATGACAGTTTTACACCAGAAACTGAACATTCGGCCCAGGAAACTGAGTTGAAACCGCAATCCCGATTTTATGTTTACAAAATTGGTGATTTAGCCACAAAACTGTAGTCTAATTTGGGATATTTCTAGTCTGGGACTTGAAACTGGCAAATTCTCCTCGGGAAACTTGCAATACAGCTCGAAAGAAGACAATAGAGCCCCATTAACTGCAATTTAGGACTAAAACTTTCAATTATTATTCCTGGAAATCTAATGACAGGTTCGCTCTATGTTATCCCCACAGCTCGGTGAAGTGGAAGAATTCAACGTAAAACGTTAAGATTTTTATTATAATGGCTAGTTTTTGGTTTTTTGAGCTAAAATTCTGAGTTATATCGCACATAAACTCCACTTGCGATCTAGTTGGTCCTAATATAGTGATCAATAGACATTGGAGACTACAAGTTTTTTGAAAGACCTAGAAATTTCATGTTCAGACTGTATTACGGACGAGGAAAGCGTCAATTTCAAACTGAATGTGAGAGCAAATTCATCATCATGATCCCTCCTTTATGACCGAACCAGAATTTTGCACTAACTCTCCTAGTTTGACATAAGAAAACAACAGGATGTTGCAGGGGCGTGCGTAGCCTGCCCTTGATGTAGAGGTGGGAATCTTCGCTGAAGAAGATGTCAAATGCACTGATACTTATTCAGGGGTGGGCAAATTACAGCTTTTTGAGTAATTAATTACAAATTACCAATTACTTTGCACTTCCACGAATAATTACAATTACTGTAATTGAATTACTTTTTCAAATACCCAAGAGCTAGATCTGTGGAACACGCCAGCGTCTTGCTCTAGTTCACTGTCATTTTTTTAGTGCGTCCAGCCAACAATTGAACGTCAGGACAGATCTTTGAGATAGGAAGCAAGAACAGCATAGCCCCAAGCTTGCCAAGCGCATCGCATGAGTAGGGTTACGAACTGTCCCGGGGTACCCCGGATAGTCATGGTTTGCTAATTTGGCTAATTTTGTCCCGCGTTCTGGCTAAGGACGTCTCGGGACGCAATATGTCCCGGATTCTTTATGTATTTCTTTGAAATTGTGCATGCGATACCTAAAGCCCTGTACACACGGAGACATTGGGCCCTTGTAAAACTATAACACGATTAATTGCGTTTAATCCTTCCCTCTTATTTTACATGATTGTGTTGAAAACAAAACCTCATCAAATGCTGACCAAGTGCTGAGCAATTTTTTGAGTTTAAAGCCTTGTACACACGGAGACATTTATGTCATGACATCTACTGAAGCTGGTGTTCAAAACGGCCAAAAAAAAAAAAATTCAAGATTTGGGCCCGCTTTATCAATTCTTGATTAAAGAGCTGACTAAAAACTTCATCTGTTTCATGATCAAATATTTCGTCATGGTTCGCAGGTGAATTGTCTAAATCAGTTCTTTAAATTCCTTAATCGACAATTGATAACGCGGCCCTTAGGTTTGTTCGTTCTTGTGGTTAGTTCAAATAAAGAAATTATTTCTTTTTTGTGACCCATTCTGAAGCCAATGGAGTTGCTCAGTAAGGAATCATTCGCACATCTTTGAAGTATTTTAATAGCCCTCTCTCTTGAATCATTAAATTGAGGAGCACTTCAACACGTCGCTTCCATGACAACACGTAAGATGCAACAAGTAAACATATCTGTCATGACATTTTCGAAGATTTGAACAGTGACATATTTCTAGACAGAAATGTCATGAAAATTTCCCTCTTCACCAATTCTTGCCTGAATTATTTGATTTTGTTCGAGGCAATTAGCCACGAGGGGCATTAAGGGTGGTTACGTTAGACAATTTATTTGCGAAGGGGAGCGGCGGGCAGGCGCGCATCCAGGCTTTCCTAAAAGGAGCGTCCAAAAGTTCGAATCTGAGACTAAAATGCAACTTGTTTGGTCAAATAATCACATTATTCTATATGTATAGAGCGTAGTCTAGTTTCGCCGAGTTATCAGTTTCGCGGGTAATAATCCATTTGCGAACCGAAAGAGTTCATGCTGGGGACGAATAGACAATTTTCTGATATGAATGTTAAAATTCACAGGTTCCAAGACAAAGTTTCTGCTGAGAAAAATAATCGATGCGGTGTTTGATAGTAGATTGCTGAAGCTAAATCATTTTGCGGCAAGTTTCGTGGCTCAGAGTATTATTGTGGTGAGGGAGAGAGGGTAAAACTTAAGATATTGTTGAATGGTATTTCTACTGAAAATTATTTAAAAACATGGACGAAAAATTAAGGAATTACCCACGAGGAACCCAAAAAATCCGTGGCACTCACCCCTCTTCTCCTCATAATAATTTACTGGGAGGTATTTTCAATGCGTTCATGCAGGATTTCGAGACTTTTCTTACTGGATTTCGTGATAGTAAGTAGTATTTTAGGCTCCCCCCCCCGCCACCTTACAAACATTTTTCAAGTCGAAATTAATTTGTGATGGGTTTCAGAAGAAACTGCCCTTTTCTCGTGGCGGTGTCTAAATCACCCCCTCACTGGGATCACTGAGAATAAATCACCCCTTTTGGGCTTGGGCTATTAAAAGGGACTAAACGAGCAAATTTTCCAGATTCAGAAGCTACACCTATTTACCAAACAAATTGATTGGGCGATTGAATTTTCAGTTTCAAATGCCATGTTTCTTGCAGCCGAACAATAAGGTTTTCAAGCGGACTTTTTGGTGGAAATGGACGAAGTCACACAGTCATGGACTTAGCTTCTGGGGTTTTAGGTTTCCTGGGTAAAATTCATTTTCAAGAGCCATTGAACGCACACCATCGTCGGTACCTTCACAGTTCAGTCAAAATAGTCTTTCTGAGCTTCAAGTGCACTTGCACCAAAATACTTATTTTGGCGGATAAACGTGATTCTAGCAGGAACGTTTTCTGTTTCTTGATCGAATGAAAGCGTGTCGGGGGAAAAAGTATGCCCTCTACTGATTTGTGAACTGGAAAATTCATATTTTCGGACATAATCAACGGTTTCACGGCTAAATAGCTGGTTTCTTGTTCCTTGTCGATGTGGTATTTCTCGGCTTAGTTTCTACAATGGAGATGGTAAAGGGGAAAATTATTGACAATTTTCCAGCGGTTTCCTGGCTTTTTCATGAAAGCATATAATGGTTTTTATACTTTTTCACAGTACCATCACACGAACATATTGAAAATTTCATGGCATGACATAAATGTCTCCGTGTGTACAGGGGGCCTATTCTCTAACAACAAGCAATATTTTTTTCGCCAGCCATGTGTTTATTTCATTCATTTGTTTGAAGAAAATCAATGAAATCAACATATGACTAAAGAAAAAGCTATTGCTTCGGAGTTAGTGTAGTGACATACTGGTGCGGTTTCCCGCATGCGGGAAACCGCATTTTTCTCATCCTGATGCGGGAACCCGTATTGAAATGCGGTTTGCGGGAGAAGAAGTTCAGTCCCATTCAACGTTCAATTCTCTTGCAATCGTAACCCACGCCTTGTCTTTCTCCCCCCTATCTTTATAAACTTCATTCCCTTTATCCCATATGGCTGGATGAACCTCAACAAGGCCGATTAATTTGATAACGTCCATTGCATGTACGACGAAGACGAACTAGAAAGGAGTGAAGGGCGAAAAACCGCAAACCGCACGAGCAGTATGCCCGGTCCCACTCCTTTCTATGTGTTCCCTCCCTAAAAAACCGGTTTCCGGAATCCGCAACCCGTCAACAAGATGCGGCAATTTTTTAGACGCAATCCGGAAAAAAACCGCATCTCCAGTATGTCAGGTCAATACAAACTGTGTTATCTGCGGATTTTTTTTCCCGCATGCGGTTTCCGCATGCGGGAAACCGCACCAGTATGTCACTACACTTAGAGAATAAGCCCCCAGGGCTTTACAACGGGGCCATTTATGTCATGACATCTACTGAAGCTGGTGCTCAAAACGGCTACAAAAATAAAATTTGAAGTTTTAGGTTTGTTCGTTGGTGTGGCTAGTTCAAATAAAGGAATTGTTTCTTTTTCGTGACCCCATTCTGAAGCCAATGGAGTTGCTCAGTAAGGAATCTTTCGCACATCTTTGAAGCATTGCCACCTCTCTTAAATCATTAAATTGAGGAGAATTTCAACACGTCACTTCCATAACAACACGTAATATGCAACAAGTAAACATATCTGTCATGAGATTTTCGAAGATTTGAACAGTGACCTATTTCTAGACAGAAATGTCATGAAAATTTTCCTCATCACCAATTCTTGCCTGAATTCTTTGATTTTGTTCGAGGTATTATTATCCATGAAGGGAATTAAGGGTGGTTACGTAGTTACGTTAGACTATTTATTAGTTAAGGAAGGGTAGGGCGGGCAGGCGCGGATCCAGGCTTTCCTAAAAGGAGGGGCCAAAAGTTCGTATCTGAGACTAAAATGCAACTTGTTTGGTCGAATAATCACATTATTCTAGAGCGTGGTCTAGTTTCGCCGCGTTATCAGTTTCGTGGGTAATAATCCATTTGCGAACCGAAAGAGTTGATGCTGGGGAGGTATAGACAATTTTCTGATATGAATGTTAAAATTCACAGGTTCCAGGACAGAGTTTCTGCCGAGAAAAATAATCAATGCGGTAGTTGGTAGTAGATTTCTGAAGCTAAATCAGCGTTTGCGGCAAGTTTCGTGGCCTCAGAGTATGTTTGTGGTGAGGGAGAGGGGGTAAAACTTAAGCTATTGTTGAATGGTATTTCTACTGAAAATTATTTAAAAACATGGACGCAAAATTAAGGAATTAGGTAAATTGATTAATTGTTTGAGTAAAACATACTTTTATTTTATTTAAATATGCCGACTAGTTTCGGGGTAAATGCACCCCATTTTCCATAATTAAGGAATTACCCACGAGGACCCAAAACATCCGTGGCACTCACCCCTCTTCTCCTCATTATAATTTACTGGGAGGTATTTTCAACGCGTTCATGCAGGATTTCGAGACTCTTCTTACTGGATTTCTTGATAGTAAGAAGTATTTTAGGCTCCCCCCCCCGCCACCATAGAAACATTTTTCAAGTCGAAATTGATTTGTGGTGGGTTTCAGTTGAAACTGCCCTTTCAGTAGGTCTAAATCACTGAGGTTAAATCACGCATTTGAATCTGTGAGTTGGCGTTTTCTCAATTACAGCCTTGAATTAGCGCTTTTCCAACAGTTTATTGGATTTTTAAGGGAGACGCAAGCTATGCATAAATTTTACTTTTGATCCTGATGAATTTATTTTTGCGTACTAATTAAATTAGAAAATAAATTAGAGTTTTTCCCTATTTTACCCGCACATTAGCGCTTTTGGTTTATACGAAACGATAATTTATGCGTTAAACTTGATGTTTTGGTACTTCTGGTGTCCTGGGACTCCCTAGCGTAATTAGTAGGGTTAAAGCCTAATTTGACTGGACTAATACTGCATTATAGGTGTACTATACATCATTATTTTTCTTGAAACATCATCCCCAAATTGAATTAATTTTGGAGTCGTTGGAATGATGTAACATGAGGGTGTTGGTGAAAGGGGGGGGGGTCATCGGCATTACCCTACCTAGGATTCAGACCTGGATCCGCCCCTGGGCTCATCAAACTCTAATTACGTGTTCTGTCTCCTTCGAAAGCCAATTGTGTGTTTTGGCTCCACCAAATGCCAATTTTGTGTTTTTGATCCTTCAAAAGCCAATTTCGTGTTTTGGATCCGCCGGAAGCCAACCGAATTTTTACTTCCATGTTTGTTTTGGCTCCTCCAAATGCCAAATCGATTTTTCGTTTTGGCTCCCCCAAATGCCAAACCGAATATTTTGTTTTGGCTCCTCCAAATGCCAATTTCGTGTTTTGGCTCCTTAAAAAGTCAATTTCGTGTTTTGCCTCTTTCAAACCCCAATTTTGTGTTTTGGCTCATTCAAAAGCCAATTTTGTGTTTTGTCAATTTTGGCAAATGACAATTTTGGTCATGTCCTAATTAGAATCAGTGGCAGAATAGCGGTACTAGGATCAGTGGCCGAGGCAGTGGGCAAAATCAGTGGCCTCTCCGTCCTTTCTCCTCCATCAATCCCTAACCCCCCCCCCCCATAATATGTCTTCTTCCCGATTATGTATAACATTCGGGTCCTTCTTTCTTCCAGGAAAAATCTGGTCACCCTACGTATAGTACCAGGCCCGGATTGTTCAGGTCAGAATTACGCTCGAGAAAATTAAATTTGGGCCCCTAATAAGGCCAGTTTCACACGGTTCCATGTCAGTTCGGTTCGCTTTTCGATTCTTTTTCGGCAGCAACCGAGCAAGTATGAAACGAAATTTCGGTCTCTATTCGGCACATAATAGAAACCTCATATAACCGATTGTTCCCTCGACACGAGTAGCAGGTTTCAATTTGATTTCAATCAAGCACGAATTCGTGTCCAGGGAACAGTAAGAAATTCTTTATCCTACTCGATGTGAAAACGCGTGGTTTCATGACTCGCAACTGTCATGAAAATACGATTTTTTGCCAAAATTTGCCACCAAGATGCGCTTCGGATTGCTATAGCATTTTGTTTCCTATTCCTGCAGGGGTCTTTCTCGTGGCTGAAAATCGACACCCCACACCCATATGATCTCAAAACCTTTGAAAACCTCCATTTTGGACCCACTTTTGACCCATAAAAACCCAGGGAGTTAGTTGATCAAACTGACCAGCTGTTAGGACCAAATCTGCATACTCATAAAAGCCTGCAGATCGGCCTCCAAGCGTCGATTGTTCAGTCTCAAAATGTATACTAGAGCCAATCGTACAATATACGATTTCCGTGGAAAAAGCGAAGGTTTAGAACTGCAGGTTATGGGTTTATTTCTAGTTGCCTAGAGCCTGTTTAACAGTATTTTTTTTTAGATGGATATAACGAATAAATCTGTCGCCGGTATTTTAATTAATAAATTAATTAGACTGATATTATCCGGACGACGATGGAAGGGCATAGCCCAACACGATTCGAGTTTCGAGAAAAAATGGCTCCCCGGCGGGATTTAAACCCGCAACCTCTGGATTACCAATCCAGCACGCTGCCATTTGCGCCACGGAGACGCCTATAGGAGTCGTACTCCGAGGGATAAGCTAAGCCGAACCCCACCCAGGTCCATTGTTTCTCGAAACTCTAGGCGCTTCTCCTGATCGGTAAACCACGCCGAATTTTATCTTATCTAGATGTTGTTAGATGGATATACTGACTGGATATACTGAATACTGAATCCAGAGGTTGCGGGTTCAAATCCCGCCGGGGAGCCATTTTTTCTCGAAACTCGAATCGTGTTGGGCTATGCCCTTCCATCGTCGTCCGGATAATATCAGTCTAATTAATTTATTAAGTATTTTTTTTTTTTTTTTACATTACTAGCATTACTACGAGTGTATTTCGGTTTCAAATACTACATGATTTTTGAGTTTTTCGTTTATTTCGAGTCTGCAATTACACTTCCTTCGCGTGCTTCTCATCTAAAGTCAGAAAAATGCGATACTATTGCTGCTTCAGTGACTGTAAAGGCCTCGCCACACCGAACGCGAACTGCCGCGCGGACTGGTCCGCACGCGGAAAAACTAAGGTTAACGGGGTATACCTCACCCACGTTGTCATGGTTTTCTAGCGAGCGGACCAGTCCGCGTTTGGTGTGGCGAGGCCTTAAGAGTTCTTCCATTCCGGGTCGCCCTGGTTTTGACCCAGCTACTAAATTTATCCCTTTCCCTCAACCTTACCGGCACTTGACTGAATACGTCCCAAATTGAGGAAAAAGGGAAGAGAAAGTACATGTGAAGGAGTGTGATAAATGCGCAACTATGATGGGACTTCATGTTAAGGTGCCCCCGGAACGACGCGTTTTCATCGATATGTTTCGTGAGACGGAGGCTGAAGAATAAAATCAGAATTGAATAACTGCAAATGTGGTTTTAGTTTGACGGGAATGAGAGAAAAATAAATTCACTTTACACAGCACAAGACAAGAGTAACCCATAACCTGGCCTAAGCGGGTTGCAAAACTGTTGAAGTAGGACTGGAGAGCGCATGAGTGGAAATCGTCTATTTATGATGATTCGCCCCAGTTTTGACCCCTCTTTGTCAATACAACTGGCACTTCCCCCCGTAGCGTGCCGATCTACAAAATCATAAAAGTATGCAAATCGGCCACTTAGCTCTAATTGTTTAGCCAATCATAGGTACCATATAGGAAAATTTGCCTCAATTTTGACCTTTCCTGTCGATACAACTGGCACTTCCACCCGCAGCGTGCAGATCTGCAGATTCATAAAAGCATCCAATCTGCACGCTATGGGGGGAAGTGCCAGTTGTATTGACAAGGAGGGGTAAAAATTGAGGCAAATCTTCGTAAATGGTACGATTGGCTTTAGTATGCATTTTGAGGCTGAACAATTAACGTAAAAAGGTCGATCTGCATGCTTTTATGAATCTGCAGATCTGCGCGCTAAGGGGGGAAGTGCCAGTTGTACAGACAAGAAGGAAAGGTCAAAATTGAAGCAAATTTTAGTAAATGGTATGATTGGCTGTTGCATGCACTTTAATTTTGAAAGAATTAAGCAAAACTGATTGATCGAGTGAGTCGCTTATAATTATTGTCTCATCAAAATACGATCGGCAATGCTGTGCCTATTATTGGTCTACTGTAACTTTCTTTTTCAATTATAGTCCCGTTGTCGTTGAATTACGGAATTTTAGGTGTTAATCTGCAGATTTGGGGTGTTAATCTGCAGATGCGAGGAGTTAATCTTGCAGACCCGCAGATCTGCGTTTTAGACAGACCCAGGACTATGAGCTGACGTCTGGTCACCTTAGTAGACTATAAGCCAGTTTTCGAGCGCCCGATGAAGGCCAATAAAATTACTCTTAGTGACCCACTTTGAGAAACACAAGAAATCTGGCTCTCTCGAGAGTATCATGGCAAATTTGTAAAACACGATGTGTCAGGCCAAGGCACTTTCTCAGGGAGTATATGCGTATACCGGAAACCAATTCATCAAACTCGCTTCCTCAGCAGCAATTTCTCTATCTAGTCACTAACAGTTCTCTTGAACCAAGAGTTCTCCCCGTATACACTCACACGGCTCCAGGAACAATTTCCTGCCTGACCTATGGAGGTGGGACTTCCTAATTTGCAGACCAAAAAAGAAAAAAAAAGTTGCGGGCCGGCCCTTTGAAGTGCACCAACTGAGCCCAAATTTGGCACAAGAAACTCTCAAGTTTCATTGACCTAGCACCAAAAGTAAAGGTACTTTACTTCGAGGCCCAACTGCCAAGAAAGGCAGGTGTAGGAAGGTAGGTGTAGGAGAATCATGAAACTTCCCGTCCTCTTGGTCCCAATGAATAAGCTTGGTTGCAATAACAGAAATTGATACGAAGGCCAAGGATGATGTTCTAGAAAGAGGAAGAGGGACAGAAATGACCTTCATCTCTAAAAAAAAAAGAAGAAGAAGAAAAAAAAAAAAACAGAATTCGCTAAGGAAACGGCACCACCACCAAATTCAATGAATACCGCAAATTCCAAGAGCTTTCCTTTTCGGTACCTATACTCATTAACTAGAGAACTATTAATCGCACGAAAATAAATTAATGAGTGGGATTGTTGTACCTACTTACTTGGTTTGCACGACGACAGAAATCACTCACCACTCAACGACGACAACACAGGACCCTTATTTTAACCTTAATCTCATTAAAAATGGTAATGTCGCCACTTCAAAGACCCCCCAAAGAACCAGTCGATGTTGTAAAAACGTATCATCAAAAATGTCGGATCGATGGTCGCCTCGGGTGACACTCTTCAGACCGCGGGCAAATTTCTTCTAGGGAGGAAAACAAATGACTGTCGGGGTGTCGGGTGTTGACAAAAGTGCAGAAAGGAGCCAGCGAGCGGGCGTTGCGTTCCGATATCAAACAAACGTCAGACTTGGATGAGAAGCATGAGGGGCGGGGAGAGGAGATTAAGAAACCTACTTGAAACCTCTCCTGCAAAGGTTACAAATTGTCTTCTTCACTTCATCTACACGTGAATAATTGTTTTGTGCGGAAGTTGATGTGATTTATTTGGTTTTTCTTCATTGCAGGAAAATGCCGAAACTTTCTAAAGACAGTCGTCCACTGGGCGGTATATCGCACGCCCTGAGACGAAAAAGAAAAAAAATTCGGTCGATAGAAGAGCCCGATGTACCGGTAGAACTCCTCGAGAAGTACGCACGAGGAAGGGAAAAGCTTCAGAAAGTGAAAAAAATTAATAAAATAGAACGGGCGAGGCTAGTCAAAAAAGAAAAAAAAGTCGAATGGGCGGAAAAGTGGACAGCTCGAGCAGAAGTTTTGTTGACCGAAGATGCTGGGTAAGCAAAAAATTACTGATTTGTTGTTGGAACAAGTACCGAAAGTATTCGTTTCACAGATACTTGGAACCTGATGACGGCGTTCCATCGAAGAAAGTAACTCAGAAGCAAATCAAAGAATCTGTCGACGTGACGAGTGCCACGAAACATTTCGACTTGGACCTCGAGTTCGGGCCCTACAGGTAAAGTAAACGTGATACGTATTCCGGCATCCTGTAGTAGCAGTGATTCTTCAGGTGTGACTACACGAAAAATGGAAGATTTCTGTTGATCGGTGGTCGTAAAGGCCATGCAGCTGCAATTGATTGGGTCACCAAGAGGCTTCTTTGCGAGATAAACGTCATGGAGCAAATATTTGATGTCAGGTCTGTGTTCCAGAATGGGCTGTCTGAACCAAATTTCAACTTCTTTTCGTCGCCTTTTCAGTTGGTTGCATATCGAAACAATGTTCGCAGTTGCTCAGAAAAAATGGGTTTACATGTACGACAACAAAGGAGTTGAATTACACTGCGTCAAAAATTTGCACAATGTTCTAAGGATGACGTTCTTGCCGTACCACTTCTTGCTCACTTGCACAGTACGTTAGCGGTATTTTTACTGTAATTCTTCATTACACCAGGCTTATCTGGACGGCAATTACAGAACGAAGACGGTTGGGTATCGTGGCTAGACGTATCAGTAGGACAAATCGTTAATAAATGGAACGTTAGGAAAGGCCGTCTCTCAGTTATGGAGCAAAACCCGTATAATGGAGTCGTATGTTTGGGGCATACTAATGGTGAGATTCGATGGATTTTGGGACTAATCCAGTGACAGTGATTTTTTCCTCCCGTACAGGTGTCGTTTCCATGTGGGCTCCTACCAAGAATAAACCTCTGGCAGAAATGCTTTGCCATAAGTCGCCAGTAAAAACCATTTCTATCGATCAGACCGGAACGTAAGTCTTATTACTTTTTATTTTACTTCTTGCGGAATTTTGTCGGTGCCCCAGCAGGTTAGACATCGTGAACAGAAGGGGGAGTATTAACCCTCGCTTTTCCAAGCTCATACGTTAGATTTACCTTAGTTTACCAATGGGGGGGGGGGGGCTTTTTTGCCTTGCCCGCACCGTAAAATCTTCGTTTTTACTATTCTACTGCATTATACAGGGTGGAAGGGGATAAGCGTGATTTCTTAGAGAAAATAATGATTTTTTTTCTTCAAAATCGCTTGTTTTGTCCTGAAAAATTTGAACAAATTTTGTGATTTGAACGTGATAAAAAGCACGGAAACCTCATCCAAAGCTATACGTTGAATCGAACTGATTATGCACGCCTACCAAAGTATCAAAAAATGTCGCTCGAGTACATTTCACGAAATACGAATTTCGTTAATTTAACTTAATTAGCGATTATTCAGCAAGAATGGCTATAAAAATGTAGAGTAACAAAGTGAAATGTTATTTAATGCCGAATAATAGCTAAATATCTAAAAACGTTGAAACTTGTAGTAGTCTAATGCCCTTAACCCGACAGCCAGCTGCCGGAGCGACATTTTTCGATACTTTGGTAGGCGCGCACATTGAATTCCACTCCAAGGATAGCTTTGGATGTGGTTTTTCAGGTCAAAACAAGCGATTTTGAAGAGAAGAAACATTATTTTTTCTAAAAAATTGTCATTTCTGACGAAAACTCGCCAATCAACTAAGAAAAGGCTTATGACTAGATGTTTCTCTGAATCACGGGTTGTCCGTACACTCGTATTTAGTGTGGACAAACGGGGACTGACAGAAAATAGTGTGCTCTTTCAGAATCCATCACCCAAAGTTGCAAAAATCCAAATTGAACGCGAGTTTCTCGCAGTTCGTTTTAAAAAATTATGTAAGCCTTAAAAAATCGTTGGAAAAATCGTATCTCGAAGGGTTTTGATTTTCGGACCATGGTGTATATGGTGATTTCGGTCGCAAATGAGGTATATTTTCTCCTAAATTTGTTTGTCACACTTATCCCCTTCCACCCTGCATTTGGAATGGATGCACAGAGATCACGTTCACGTGTTAACATCAATTGGGCGGGGGGGATTTGTGGAGTGAAGGGGAACTAGATTTAGGGAGCTTGCTAATTTCAAAATCTTATGCCTTTCGGGTGGGGAGGGGGATGCAACGTAAATAAAAATGCATGTTACTTTTTTAGTGTGGATTAGTTTGCAATTCCATTAAAAAAACATGCATGCATTAGCAAAAACGTTTGACTGAGCAGTGAGGGACCAGGGGGGCTTTTTTGGCCTTAACGGTTTTTTCTTAGAAATAATGAGATAATTCTCTTGATAGATTGCAGATCTGATAAAGTCAACACATTCACGTCAATCCAGAAATTTTTCAAGAAGGTCTGACTTTTTGTGATTTTTTCCATCAATATTAACGAAATTACAGCGAATATTCTGAAGAGCGGGCAAAAAAGCCCCCCCCCCCCTTGGTAATGCGAGGTTTAAGGCTTGGGTGAGCAATTTCAAATCGAACGTATTAGAATTCCTAGAAAATTTGAATTAAGTACTGAGTATCTATCCCTTCACTTCGTTGCTGGAGTAAATAATTGTAATAAACAAAGTAGGTACTTAATTAAGACCCCTGAAATTTATGAATTCGCCCTCCATTTTCTAACCCCTCTCCACTCACAATTACTGACAGACGATCTCTGCTTTCTCTCCCTTAAAATTCTAAGAAATCTCAGTCTGGGCATGTGACTGGACTGAGTCCAAACCCTGCTCAAGAGTCGTTTCAAGGTGATCCCATTTTGCCTTATTGAACCTCCATCAGACTGGCATACAGTAAAAACGGATGTCTCGACACGAAGAATCTCGAAATGAAGACTTATTTCCTATCAGAAGGATACCCCCCCCCCCGCAAGTTGAGGGCGCATCACCACAACCGCCGGCTTAAACTGAACGGAAAATCAATTGGCCGCAAATCATATTATAGATCCATAAAATTTGGAGTTTGATGGAGCTAAATCCGCGAAATTGCTTCGTGAAATTGGTTAACTGGGTAAGTCATGCCCCAGTTTTTTATGGGTCAAAAGCGCAAAATTTTGTTTTGATGCAACGAAATTTGCTTTCTAGCAAGCCCCGCGAAATTTGTTATTAGATTGAGCCAACTATCTGAATGGGTTAGCAGAGCGAAATTTACTTTTTGATGCAGTGAAACCAACAAAATTGTATTTTTGTGAGAACCATAGCGCCACGAAATGGCTTGTTTTGGTGAACCAAACGCATTAAATTTGTTGTGAATTTATTTTTTTAATTTATATAATTTCTGTGGAATTATTTGTTTGGAAAGAGTCTGGCCCCTTTACTCTGAAAAACGAACCGGTTTTGGCTGCTCGCCATCTTTAGCGTACGGAAGTACAACAGAAACCTTTCAGTTGTTCTGAAGTCCATACGCTGAAGATGGCGAGCAGCCGAAACCGGTTCGTTTTTTCCGCACCCTAACGAGGGAAGACTGACAATGTAGGCTCTTACGCCTGTAACTTCGTGCATGCATTACCTACTAACCCTCGTAGTTGAACCGATCTTACTAACAACATCAAATAAATGGCTTTTGAATGGGTCAAAAGCGCCAAATTGTGCTTTTGCTCTTTTGATGGAAACCAGCTTGTAGAGCCGCAACATTTGTCTTAAATGAGCCAACTCCGTGAAATTACTCCTTGATATGAGCCATCAAACTAGCTGGAAAATTCACCAGAAACCAACTTCAAGATTAGTGCGCGCCGGGCTTCGAACCCTGCAGGCTCCTTTGGGCTCATACGCATGGGCACGCTACTGGAAAGGGGTGAAATCCGCAGATTCTACCCATCGACTCATGCCGAGAGGGACTCTTATAGCCCGTCAAGAAGAACATGAAGCCGCGGCCAGCGCTCTATCATTCGATTATTTGCAACATCTCTTCCCCCTACTCTCGTTACCGAATTGGTTTTCCTACTGTTAACCAAAGATAAGTGTTATTATCAAGCTGAAGTTCCATGGTGGAGGTAGGGAAAAATAGCTAGAGGGGCTGTTCTCAGGATGGCGAGATCCACGGGCTGTATACACTTGCTATTATTGTAGAAAAATCCTCCCCCCGCCCCGTCAATGGCACCCTTTGCAGTCCGCAGGGGGTGGCCCAGTATCAGACGATGCTTTCGAGAGGTCCTCCTCGTTACCCTTCTTCGCTCGGTGCGGTGCCTCTACTCTACCCCATATTGCCCCCCTCCCCCCCCCATTGACCATATTTGAATTTCCGGGATTTCAATAATTCTCGCTTAAATGGGTTAGAGGCCCTCGTGACAGCAGAATTGACAAATTGCAGGAGATAAATCGCCGTGAATTGCCGGTTTCGAGGAATCCCTTATCGTCAAATTGGAAGTATCGTGGATTTTTCTATTTTATTGACGGTCTCTCAAATCCGACTGTGGCAAAAACTAACCCATTTCGGCCATAACACGAGAGGTCTAATATGGCTCCTTAAACCTTTCTGTCCTATCCCGAAATATTTCGTTCCCTTCGGTAACTTGAAAGTGAAAAGAAGAGGTGAGTTCCAATATTTCCAACACTAACAGTTGCCGGAGAATGAATAGCAGCAAACCTGTCGGTTTCGAGTAATAAATTACAGCAGCATTGCTTATTTCTTGCTGAATAGTCGTGAAATTCCAAGCTGTGGTGATATAAAGCTACAAAATCGCAAGGTTCGGAGATTAATAAGCCGCGTAATACGAAGTTTGGGGTCATTCAAAAGGTAGAGTTCCATATCCATGAAATTATAATTTTCGGACGATAAGTAGCCACAAAATAGAACACCTATTTTTGTTTTTATCCATGGCTAAAAACAAACAAAACACTCAATTGCAGGTTACAGCGAATAATTAGACGCAAAAATGTGAATTTCGAGGTTAAAGTTTGTGGGCCAATATCCACGAAATTGTAAGTTTCGAAGGATAAGCATAGAAAAATGTAAGTTTTAGACGTTAAATAGCCACTAAATTGAATATTTCGGAGGATAATGTGTAATTGCAAAATTGCATGTTCCCTGGGAGCAATTGCCGCGAAACTGTGAGTTCGTGGGATGAATAACCACGAAGTTGCCAATTTTTTCCATTGTCAACTAAACCGTTTTCCGATTCTGTTGATATCACTTAAATGGGACCAAAACAAAACAGATATTTGACGTTCAGTATTACTGGACGCAGCCTCCAAGTCTTCTTTGTCCTTTGATCGTTCGTTCGGAGGGGTCTAAGATGTGGGTTGTTTTTTGTTTTTAGCTATATGTTCACTGGCGCTGCCGATGGCGTCCTCAAAGTATGGGACATTCGGAATTTTGAAGGTCCAATTCATCACTACAAATTTCACTCTCCACCAGATGATTCGTCCATCAGCCAACGAGGATTTTTGGCCCTTGCTTCGGGCAATAGAATTCAAGTTGGTTTTCGTTTTTTTAAACATTTTCATATCAGCCAAATATCTGTTTTTCTTCCATTTTTCAGATTCTAAAAGATTGTCATCTGAGCTCGGTGTCGGAACCTTATCTCATGTTTAATACTCTGAAACCCACGGAAAATATTAACTTTTGTCCTTATGAAGACGTCCTAGGCATTGGTTCTGGTGGTGGCTTCACCAGCATTTTAGTTCCTGGTAAAGCTGATTGTGTTTTCGTGGTATTTTCGAAATTGAAAGTTTTGTTCACTTCCTCTGTCACCTACAGGTGCCGGTGAGCCCAATTTCGACGCTCTTGAAGCCAACCCATTCCAGACTAAATCCCAGCGACAAGAGGCCGAAGTTAAATCTCTATTAGAGAAAGTTCAGCCCGAGCTAATTGCTCTTGACCCGGCGTCAGTGCTCGATGTTAACGTGCCTTCGATGGTGGAACGACTGAAAGCTAAAGAGAAGCTTCTTGTAAGTTTATTTTTATATTTTACGATAATCACCACGATAGGAACTTCTGATCATTGCGGTTTCTCTCCATCCTTGTACTGAAGAACATGAAACCTGCTAACATCGACTTCACGCCAAAAAAGAAAAGGCGAGGCAACACGGCTCGCATGGCAAAAGTTAAGAAAATTGTTCGACAGGACCGTAAACATGTGAGTTCCAACCGTTTAAATTACATATTTACCTACATAATGCAATTACTGCATGCGAATATTTAACCATTTGGGCCTTGTCGGAAGGTCTTCATACGCTTGCTTTGGAGTCAATGCAACTATTAACAATTGTTCTTTTTTCGAGGAAAACATTTTATTTTAGGCATGGGGTCTATGTGTAGACGCATTTCTACGGTGACAAGATTTTTTTTACTTGGAAAGAAGGACCCTGAGCTTGAGGGGGGCCTTTAAGGGTTCTATAGAATAGAAATGAACAAAAAAACGGCAATAAATCCTTAAAGATCTGTGCACTATGCAGAATACAAGAAAATAATTTCTGGCAATATCGCGGGTCTTTAGCTCCGACTGATGTAATTTGCCGCTATTCACCTAGCTTTGGGCTCTCTCGGGGACCGTGGCCATTTTATTAAAAAATCTAGAACCGAAACTTGCATTTTCACAAAAATTAAGACATGCATTAAATCGTAGTCGTAGGAGCCAACGTTGTCAGTATTCCCTCGTTGGGGTGGGTTATTAACGAGCCGGTTTCGGCTCGCCATCTGCAGCGTTTTATTTGTACATTCATACTCTGAAGATGGCGAGCAGCCGAAACCGGTTCTTTAATGACGCACTCCAACGAGGGAAGACTGACAACGTAGGTTCCTACGGCTACGATTTAATGCATGTCTTTATACTTATTATCTCACTTAAGCCCTGTTCACTCGATGCAATGTTTGAAGCTAAATTGCATGTTGGATTTTTAAAAACATCCGGTCACTACCAAGGAACATGTGTTTTTAAAAAACCAGCATGCAATATAACTTCAAACATTGACCCGTGTGAACAGGGCTTTAGGGCCGTATTCATAGACGTCACTCAAGCTGAGTATTTACTTAAGTGGCTTCAAATCGGTCGTTCTAATAAGTGAGTCATCTGTTTAGAATCGAAATAAGTAGAAACTCTACTCAAGTGACGACTATGAATGCGGGCCTTACTGAACCCTCGTAGTCTCAGCGCTTATACTAATTTTATCAAAATTAAGACCCGAAAGTTGCAATGCCGTGGATTCAATTAGCCAGAAAAGAGGGCCGGTGTGTCGGGGTGGGGCATTGCCTTCCAGTGGCCTGGCACCCAAGGGCACTGCGGTCGCGGGTTCGATTCCCGCGCTGGTCAACTGCCAGCCTCTGGGTTTTTGAGGTCCTTCCCTTCTTCTGGGTGGGAAAGGCGCCAGGCAAATGGCGAAAGCCTCCGCCTGGGTCTTTCCCCCTCCCCCCTGTAACACCGGAAAGTACTGCAAGAGAGAAGAAGAAGAAGAAAAAAACTCGTTATTTTGTTCAAATTGGGGGAGACTAGAAACTTGCAATTTCTCGTAAGTAAAAACCTGAAACATGCAATTTTACGAATATTCGGCCTGGAAACTGCATATTTCGCGGATCGTTTGCTCCAAAATGTTGCAATTTTGTGGCTATTCGTCAGACTTTTTGGGTGCTTTTGTGGCCGGTTAGACCGAATCCCGCGGTTACTACTAATACGGATTTTCGCCAATTTTGAGCTCAGTTGTGATGTTATTTTGCGTCAGGCTTCTTGCGGCTGTCGTGGCCGGCTTGCCCGGATTCCGCTGTCTCTAAAAAAAAAAAAAGACCCGAAACTTGCACCGCAACTTTGCATTTCGCGAAAGTGCTATTTCGCTTATATTTGAACCAGAAACTTGTAGATTTTCATCATCGAATGTAGCAATTTCGCGGTGACTTAGCTCCAACACTGATTACTGAATGACTGCTAAGTCATTAGAGAGAGAGAGAGGGATTTATTTTTTGTTAACACCGTGTGAGGGTAAAACAAACGTCAACAAAGGTACACAGTAACAATATAACAATAATAAATAATTATGAAATCTATGGAAAATCAGAGTCCAAAAAGTTCTCAAGGCTAATAAAAGCGCCTTTCAGAAGAAAATAATGAACCTCTCGTCGAAAGTACTCAAACAGAAGCGACCTAACTCTCTCGGGCACATGGTTGAAAAATGTAATGACCCCGTAATTGTGGCCGTTCATCGATTTTTTCAGTCTGCCTCCTCTAATACGTAAATCCTGGTTGGATCTCGTATGATGCTGGTGGGTGTCCTTACCGGTAGCATAGCACGAATGATGGAGTAGGCATTGGTACACGTATAGAGACGGGAACGTCATAACTCTTAGACGGGAGAAGTGCGTCACACACTCTTCCCTGTAACCAATGCCAGCCACAATTCTTATCGCTTTTCTTTGGAGGCGAAAAATTCTCCTAATTGCAGCGTGACCCCAAACGAGGATGCCGTAGCTCAACGCAGCAACCCCGAACCCGAAGTACGCCGTTAATAAGGCTCTTTCAGAAACTATTTGGCTCAAATTCCTGAGTAGAAAGACACCCTTGTTCAGTTTCTTCTCGAGATCCGATGTGTGCGGCGTAAACGACAGAGGAGGATTCACCTGAATACCGAGAAACTTGAATTTCTGGGGATTGTCATAGTCCATCGAATTTCGCAGACTAAATACCATGGTACACGTTTCGTCCTCACTCACCAGCATGTTATTAGCCTCACACCAGACCTTCACGCAAGCCTTAATTTCACTCGACTTATGCAATGCCGGCTGGAGCTCTCTGTCTGCCCATAGCACTGTAGTGTCGTCAGAGTAGAGAAAGAAAGAGAAACATTTAGATTCAAGTGCTGCCGGCAAGTCGTTCATCGTCATGAGAAAGAGGATAGGTCCCAGGATTGATCCTTGAGGCACCCCAGTTAGAACCGGCCACCATTCCGAAAAGAGATTCGCAACTATCTGCCATTGAGATAAGACGATATCATGCCACATGCCTTTTCCGAGAAACCAAACCGTCGGATTTTCTCCACCAAGATGTGGTGGTTCACACGATCGAAGGCCCTTGAGAGATCCACGAATGCTTTCCTATAAAATTTCAAACAACGGTAAGAATACAATGTTTTCCCCCTCGTCGCGGTACTCCACCCCACCCTTCTTCAATTAGCCCAAAAATCCAAGTGTATGCGCCCCAAATATCATTGAGGATGCTTTCCGAGTTCTGAGAGCTGGTACTCTGAATTTCGTGAAGACCGAAGGGTTGATTCTGTGGGACTTTACAAATTACACAGCTTTGCTTACAATTCAACAAAAAAATACAAGTTAATTGATTAAGTAATTATTAATGATGAACTTTTTTCCCCCAGGAAAATATTAAACAGCTTAACGCAGCCAAAAAATCTGTCATGGAAGAGTTGAAACCGGCGGAGAAATCGGAAGCGCGAGTCAAATCGTTTGGAGTTTTGGATAGGTTTGTAAAGAAAAAGGCCAAATAAAACTTGTTTCAATGTAATTGTTGTTATTGTTAAACGTGGCTAAAGTCTCCTTGTGATTCCGACATCCATTTCAAGATGAGAGGGGTGAAGTATGTTATTATGCAATCAGCTCCTAAATTGTGACAAAATAGACAAAAACAGTGACTTGTTTGTTTCTGAAATAATTAAATATTTTACCCGCGCGTCTGAATGAAGTCATGCTTTCTTCCACGGCAGTTTTTAGAGAAAAGGCGCCATTCTGTGCGCCCCAATGCAGCATGGCGTACTCACCTGACACCTGAAATTGTGGTTGCGAATGAATTCGTTAGTTATTGGACAGGCGTGGGTTAAACGATTTAGTTCAACGTCTTGATTGCCGAGCTGGACAGGGACCGTTCCCACCACACCAACCTAGCCTTCGCCTCTTGTTAGCACCCTAGGTGGACGGGGCTATCCCACTATACATATTTATAACCTGCTCGGAAATTAAAACGTTGCTGGCCAGTATGTACTTGGTAGACAAATAATGGAAGACTTGGGAAATCTCGTTTGGCATCACGGAGTACGTCTAAATAGGGTAGCCCTGGTTTAACCATAATCATGTCGGCGCCTTCTTCCACGTCACGAGCGATGGCCCGCCGGGCCAAACCAGTGCTCCCAGGCGGGAGCTGGTAGCACTTTCGATCCCCGAAAGCTGGAGCGGATTTGGCGGCGTCTCGAAACGGGCCGTAGAAACACGAGGCGAATTTCGCCGAGTACGACAGGACGCTCACAGGGTGGGGCAACGAGCGAACGGCCTGTTTGATGGCTCGAACTCGGCCGTCCATCATGTCAGATGGGGCGACAATGTGAGCACCGGCACGAGCGTAGTCGGCGGCGATTTGACCCAGACGCAGTATACTGGAGTCGTTGTCAATGGTGCCGGAAGACGTGAGAATGCCGCAATGACCGTGTGACGTGTACGGACATAGGCAGACATCGCAGGCGATGAGAAGTGAAGGAAATGACGAACGTATCTTGGGAAGTGCGCGTATGACTGGATTGTCCCCTGACGATGCATGAATTCCCTGTTCGTCCTGTAAAACCAATGAATTACACGTTTCTTTCAAGTAGAATATTTTCTTCGTTTCACGACACAAACCTTCGGGAGCTTCGTAATTACTCCAAAAAGCAGAACTGATTTGAGTCCTAAAGGTACAATATTTTTTAGCGCTGCAATTAATTTGTTAACACCGTAGCGTTTAACTCCAGGTAAACTAGTTATGTCCTCTTCTGCATCATCATCCTCTCTGCATAAACCAATAAATTATTAGAATTAAGCGATACCGTCAAAGGTTAAGCCTTTCACGTACACTAAAAACACGGGAAACATCAAATTAGCCGGCGCTAAATTGTTGGCCGAGTTCCATTCCCGAAGCAGTGAGTGGTGTATGGCACTGTGAAGTCGGACAGAGGGTTCAATGCTCATTTTTTCACACATTCCTTTTATCACAAATAATTCCTTTTAAAACGCTTGAATTTATTGCTTTACTGACGGGATGCCACAGGTGTGAAGTTAGCCTCGTTTCTGCCTCGAAGATACTAAACCGCAATACACATTGGACCCACTAATCTAAGTATAGCCAAAAATATGCTAATACTACAAAGCGCAGGTCTACAGCAATCAAAACCGAACGCTATAAGCATAACTACTCGTCTAGAAGCAGCAAAAAAAACGCTAACACTCCTTTATGCACTAAAATCATGGGGACCTCTCTACCACTGGCAACTAAAAATCATGAATGTTGGAAAATACAGGATATGCACGGTTTTTAACGGGGCCCACCTCACAAAAAAAAGTGGCTCATAGAATCTTCTTGAAAAAAATCACAGGCACCCCGCAACTGCCCCCGAACAATTGACTACAACACGCGATTGATCTGCCCTCTTGCGGATTTCTAAGCGAAGCTTCGACTAACGGATCAAAATTTCCAGTTAGGCTTAAAAAGTAGGCAAATACTAATGAAAAGTCTTCTTTTTTTAACGTAAAATCTTGTTGCTTGTTGAAATCATTTTTTATGACTAGAAAATAGTCTGAGACACCGACCTGATGTATTTACTTATTTTGTAATCCAACAAAAACAACGTGGTATCAACTCTTTTCCGGGTATACATTTTTGCAACTACTAACACTTGATATAAGTACGGTGACCAGAGGTCCTTCTTTTGGAAGGACGGTACTTCTTTTCAGCTCATGGTCCTGTGGTCCTTTGCTTTTCTCGAAAGGACCCTAAAAGGTACTTCTTTTCAAAACAGGGTCCTTCCTAGGAGCCTGAAGGACCTCGTGAAGAAAGAGAGAATGTCCCGAAATAGTAATAGTCCGGGAGCCGGCCTACGTTTGAAAAATAATGGTTATTTGATTCGTGTCTGGCTTCTACACAGGACGTTTTTTATGATCCAGGAGATCGCCAGACATCTTCTGCGGGACAGGGGCCCACACCAGAGCTACCTGTAGGCGAACACCTCTTTGGGCCTCTCCTACATCGTTTTGGATCATCCGAAGCCAATTTCGTGTTTCGGCTCTTTCAAACCCCTATTTTTTGTTTTGGCTCCCTCAAACTCAAAAGCCAATTTCATGTTTTGGCTCATCAAATGCTAATTACGTGTTCTGGCTCCTTCGAAGGCAAATTTTGTGTTTTGGCTCCTTCAAATGCCTATTTCGTGTTATTGATCCTTCAAAAGCCAATTTCGTGTTTTGGATCCTCAGGAAGCCAATCATGTGTTTTAACTCCTCCAAATGCCAATTTCGTAATTCGGCTCCTACAAAAGCAAATTTCGAGTTTTGGCTCCTTCAAAGGTCAATTTGTGTTTTGGCTTGTTCAAATGCCAATTTCGTGTTTTGAATCCTCCGGAAGCAAATTTCGTGTTTCGGCTCTTTCGAAACCGAATTTTTTGTTTCGGCTCCTCCAAATGCAAATTTCGTGTTTTAGCTCCTTAAAAAGCTAATTTTGTGTTTTTGCAATTTTGGCAATTGACCATTTTGGTCATGTTCTAATTATAATCAGTGGCAGAATAGTGGAACTATCAATCCCAACACCCCCTCCCCCTCATGATATTTCTTCTTCCTCATGATAAAATTTGGGTCCTTCTTTCGTCTGGGAAAAGTCTGGTCACCCTAGCTGTAAGTCTTAAAACAATTTAGGACATATTAAAATCGCATAATTTGAAAGGAACATAAAATCTAAATAAAATATGAGGGAAATAAATCGTCACGAAAAGGAATGAATGATATTTTTTCGACAAAAAAATTCCTTCCTTCAAGCATTTTGCTTAGTTCTCGCCTATAGCAATATTTTTCATCTTCATTTCTGTTCTAAGTCTCCAAAGCGAAGCGTATCACGAGCAGAGTAGTTAATAAAAATAGAAATTACTGCTCTGTGCCGCAGTGTAACACTTACGGAGGTGGCGGAATTCCGTTACATCCTTTTCCAAAAGATTCGTCGAGAAAAAAAATGTGGCAAATTAAATTATTATTATTGTCGCTGTTTTGACTGCTCCGTTTGGTGTTTTTTACTGTTGAGCTGAAAAA
This sequence comes from Corythucha ciliata, assembly GCA_038030265.1. Lineage (NCBI taxonomy): Eukaryota > Metazoa > Arthropoda > Insecta > Hemiptera > Tingidae > Corythucha > Corythucha ciliata. The sequence continues at coordinate 23,240,446 of CM075941.1, read as the reverse complement.
TAAATGAAATGAAATAAAAATCGGGAAACCGATAACCACCCGAATGGTTTGTGGAAATCATTTCGTGGAAACAGATTATTTTCCGACAAGTAAGTTTATTATTTTTCTCCCGATGGTGTGTGCAAATGAAGATGGATCGTTTAAGCCACCTAGCGTGAGTGCCGGGGACGTGACAGTTCTTGTAGCCCCGTATTCATGCATTCATTTAACTTTCATAGCATTAATTTCAACTTTAAAGTTAAAATTCTCTTAAGTAAAAATCAAATCAATTTTCTTTTGACAAAAATTGTCTGTTTGGACGGCTCGCATGTGAAGGTTTGGCTTGATTTTCAATTTATTATCAATTTACGTACATAAATACTTTGTTCGTATAGACTAGTTTTAAATCACTTGTTGAGCGGTACTAAAGAAGGTGGGGATTTCTAAATTGTTTTGTTTCTGGAACGTATTGCATCATTCGGGAATAACTGAATAAGAGAAATAAAATGAAATTAATTGCTTTTTCTCCAATTCTAGCCCGAAAATTGCCCAGAATAAAAAAGTCAGCGTCGTCTGCTGAAACAGTGATTTGTTAGAAAATGAGCTCAAAGTGATTTTTGATTCTCACATGTCAAATTGCCTTGTTAATTTAAAAATCACTGTGGGATACCGGATACGGCGCGGCGTCGGTCGGAGCACTAACCCATACTGAACCACTGTCACGTGCCGGTCTGTAGTATGAATTGGATGCTTGAAATTGTGCGAATAACATTTCCATTTTTGCCGGACAAATCACTTGCCTGGCACGGCACGTCACTAGCGAACATCGCATATATGTGGGGCCGACTTAAAATGTTATCAAATGAAACTTACTTTGAAACAGTTGTGCATCTTACTGCAGGGGTTCTCGCCCTTGTCTATTTACTTGAAAGGTGGCCTTCCACCTTTAGATGGGTCGAAAATCTCGATCCGGATGACAAAAATTTACAAAGTTACAGAAAATGTGTTCCCTTCCCATTGAATCTGTCAGAAGTGATCCGTTAGTTATGATAACAGCACCTGTGGCACTAGCGCCATCTATAGGAGCGTGTTGAGGTCAATAGTCAGTGGTTAGCCTCATCCGACATCTCACCCCTCTCCGCCAAAAATCGTCAAAGTTAGAAATTACAGGAAATGCACGGTTTTTGACAGGGCCCCCCTCATAAAAAAAAAGTGGGTTATAGAATCTTCTTGAAAAAAATCACAGGCACCCCGCAACTGCCACCGAACAATAGTCATTGGTTAGCCTCATCCGACCTCTCGCCCCTCTCCTCTAAAATTCGTCAAAGTTGGAAAATATAGGAAATGCACGGTTTTTGACGGGGCCCCCCTCATAAAAAAAAGTGGCTCATAGAATCTTCTTGAAAAAAATCACAGGCACCCCGCAACTGCCCCCGAACAATAGTCAGTGGTTAGCCTCATCCGACCTCTCACCCCCTCTCCACTAAAAATCGTCAAAATTAGAAATTACAGGAAACCCACGATTTTTGACGGGGCCCCCCTCATAAAAAAAAGTGGCTCATAGAATCTTCTTGAAAAAAATCACAGGCACCCCGCAACTGCCCCCGAACAATAGTCAGTGGTTAGCCTCATCAGACCTCTCGCCCCCTCTCCACTAAAAATCGTCAAAGTTAGAAATTACAGGAAATGCACGGTTTGTGACGGGGCCCCCCTCATAAAAAAAAAAAAAGTGGCTCATAGAATCTTCTTGAAAAAAATCACAGGCACCCCGCAACTGCCCCCGAACAATAGTCAGTGGTTAGCCTCGTCCGACCTCTCACCCCCCCCCCACTAAAAATCGTCAAAATTGAAAATTACAGGAAATGCACGGTTTTTGACGGGGCCCCCCTCATAAAAAAAAGTGGCTCATAGAATCTTCTTGAAAAAAATCACAGGCACCCCGCAACTGCCCCCGAACAATAGTCAGTGGTTAGCCTCGTCCGACCTCTCACCCCCCCCCCCACTAAAAATCGTCAAAATTGAAAATTACAGGAAATGCACGGTTTTTGACGGGGCCCCCCTCATAAAAAAAAGTGGCTCATAGAATCTTTTTGAAAAAATCCCAGGCAGCCCGCAACTGCCACCGAACAATAGTCAGTGGTTAGCCTCGTCCGACCTCTCACCCCCTTTTCACTAAAAATCGTCAAAGTTAGAAATTACAGGAAATGCACGGTTTGTGACGGGGCCCCCCTCATAAAAAAAAGTGGCTCATAGAATCTTCTTGAAAAAAATCACAGGCACCCCGCAACTGCCCCTAAACAATAGTCAGTGGTTAGCCTCATCCGACCTCTCGCCCCCTCTCCGCTAAAATTGTCTACTAGACTCTACTAGACTCCACTAGTCTCTACTAGACTTCACTAGACTCTACTGGATTCTACTAGACTCTACTAGAGTTTACTAGACTCTACTAGACTCTACAAGACTCTACTAGACTCTACTGGACTCTACTGGACTCTACTAGACTCTACTAGACTCTACCAACTCTACTGGACTCTACTAGACTCTACTAGACTCTACTACACTCTACTAGACTCTACTAGACTCTACTAGGCTCTACTAGAATCTAATAATTCTACTAACTCTACTAACTCTAATAACTCTACTAACTCTACAAACTCTACAAACTCTACTAACTCTACTAACTCTACTAACTCTACTAACTCTACGAACTCTACTAACTCTACTAACTCTATTAACTCTACTAACTCTACTAACTATACTAACTCTACTAACCTTACTAACTCTACCAACTCTACTAACTCTACTAACTCTACTAGCTCTACTAACCCTACTAACTCTACTAACTCTACTAACTCTACTAACTCTACTAACTCTACTAGACTCTACTAGAATCTACTAGACTCTACTAGCCTCTACCAGACTCTACTAGACTCTACCAGTTTCTACTGGACTATACTAGAATCCACTAGACTCTACTAGACTCTACTAGACTCTACAAACTCTACAAACTCTACTAGACTCTACTAGACTCTTCTAGACTCTTCTAGACTCTTCTAGACTCTTCCAGACTCTTCTAGACTCTTCTAGACTCTTCTCTACTAACACTACTAACTCTACTAACTCTACCAACTCTAACAACTCTACTAACTCTACAAACTCTACTAACTCTACTAACTCTACTAACTCTACTAACTCTACTAACTCTACTAACTTTACTAACTTTACTAACTCTACTAACTCTACTAGAATCCACTAGACTCTACTAGAATCTAATAATTCTACTAACTCTACTAACTCTACTAACTCTACTAACTCTACAAACTCTACAAACTCTACTAACTCTACTAACTCTACTAACTCTACCAACTCTACCAACTCTTCCAACTCTACCAACTCTACCAACTCCACCAACTCTACAAACTCTACCAACTCTACAAACTCTACTAACTCTACCAACTCTACCAACTCTACTAACTGTACTAACTCTACTAACTCTACTAACTCTACTAACTCTTTTAACTCTACTAACTCTACTAACTCTACTAACTCTACTAGACTCTACTAGACTTTACTAGACTCTACTAGACTCTACTAGACTCTACCAACTATACTAGACTCCACTAGACTCTACTAGACTCTACTAGACTCTACTAGACTCTACTAGACTCTACCAGACTCTACTAAACTCTACTAGACTCTACTAGAATCTACTGGACTCTACTAGACTCTACTAGACTCTACTAGACTCTACTAGACTCTACTAGACTCTTCTAGACTTTTCTAGACTCTTCTAGACTCTTCTAGACTCTTCTAGACTCTTCTGGACTCTTCTCTACTAACTCTACTAACTCTACTAACTCTACTAACTCTACTAACTCCACTAACTCTACAAACTCCACAAACCCTACAAACTCTACTAACTCCACTAACTCTACTAACTGTACCAACTATACCTACTATAGCAACTCTTCCAACTCTTCCAACTTCACCAACTCTACCAACTCTACTAACTCTACTAACTCTACTAACTCCACTAACTCTACTAGACTCTACTAGACTCAACTAGACTCTACTAGACTCTACCAACTCTACTAGACTGTACTAGACTCTACTAGACTCTACTAGACTGTACTAGACTCTACTAGACTCTACATGACTCTACTAGACTCTATTAGACTCTACTAACTCTACTAACTCTACTAACACTGCTACCTCTGCTAACTCTACCAACTCTACCAACTCTTCCAACTCTTCCAACTCTTCCAACTCTATCAACTCCACCAACTCTACAAACTCTACCAACTCTACCAACTCTACCAACTCTACTAACTATATCAACTCTACTAACTCTACTAACTCTACTAACTCTACTAACTCTTTTAACTCTACTAACTCTACTAACCCTACTAACTCTACTAGCTCTACTAACTTTACTAACTCTACTAGACTCTACTAGACTCTACCAGACTCTACCAGACTCCACTAGACTCTACTAGACTCTACTAGACTCTACTAGACTCTGCTATCTCTGCTAACTCTACCAACTCTACCAACTCTTCCAACTCTACCAACTCTACCAACTCCACCAACTCTACAAACTCTACCAACTCTACCAACTCTACTGACTCTACTATCTCTACTAACTCTACTAACTCAACTAACTATACCTACTCTACTAACTCTACTAACTCCACTAACCCTACTAACTCTACAAACTCTACTAACTCTACTGGACTCTACTGGATTCTACTAGACTCTACTAGAGTTTACTAGACTCTACTGGACTCTACTAGACTCTACTAGACTCTACCAACTCTACTGGACTCTACTAGACTCTACTAGACTCTACTACACTCTACTAGACTCTACTAGACTCTACTTGGCTCTACTAGAATCTAATAATTCTACTAACTCTACTAACTCTAATAACTCTACTAACTCTACAAACTCTACAAACTCTACTAACTTTACTAACTCTACTAACTCTACTAACTCTACGAACTCTACTAACTCTACTAACTCTATTAACTCTACTAACTCTACTAACTATACTAACTCTACTAACCTTACTAACTCTACCAACTCTACTAACTCTACTAACTCTACTAGCTCTACTAACCCTACTAACTCTACTAACTCTACTAACTCTACTAACTCTACTAACTCTACTAGACTCTACTAGAATCTACTAGACTCTACTAGCCTCTACCAGACTCTACTAGACTCTACCAGTTTCTACTGGACTATACTAGAATCCACTAGACTCTACTAGACTCTACTAGACTCTACAAACTCTACTAGACTCTACTAGACTCTTCTAGACTCTTCTAGACTCTTCTAGACTCTTCTAGACTCTTCTAGACTCTTCTAGACTCTTCCAGACTCTTCCGGACTCTTCTAGACTCTTCTCTACTAACTCTACTAACTCTACTAACTCTACTAACTCCACTAACTCTACTAACTCCACTAACCCTACTAACTCTACAAACTCCACTAACTCTACTAACTCTACTAACTCTACTAACTCTACTAACTTTACTAACTTTACTAACTCTACTAACTCTACTAGAATCCACTAGACTCTACTAGAATCTAATAATTCTACTAACTCTACTAACTCTACTAACTCTACTAACTCTACAAACTCTACAAACTCTACTAACTCTACTAACTCTACTAACTCTACCAACTATACCAACTCTTCCAACTCTTCCGACTCTACCAACTCTACCAACTCTACCAACTCTACTAACTCTACTAACTCTACTAACTCTACTAACTCTACTAACTCTACTAACTCTATTAACTCTACTAACTCTACTAACTCTACTAACTCTACTAACTCTACTAACTCTTTTAACTCTACTAACTCTACTAACTCTACTAACTCTACTAACATTACTAACTCTACTAACCCTAATGACTCTACTAACTTAGAAATTACAGGAAATGCACGTTTTTTGACGGGGCCCCCCACATAAAAAAAAGTGGCTCATAGAATCTTCTTGAAAAAAATCACAGGCACCCCGCATTTGCCATCGAACAGTAGTCAGTGGTTAGCCTCATCCGACCTCTCACCCCCTCTCAACTAAAAATCGTCAAATTTAGAAAATACAGGAAATGCACGGTTTTTGAAGGGACCCCCTCATAAATAAAAGTGGCTCATAGAATCTTCTTGAAAAAAATCACAGGTACCCCGCAACTGCCCCCGAACAATAGTCAGTGGTTAGCCTCATCCGACCTCTCACCCCCTCTCCGCTAAAAATCGTCTACTAGACTCTACTAGACTCTACTAGACTCTACTAGACTCTACTAGACTCTACTAGACTCTACTAGACTCTACTAGACTCTACTAGACTCTACTAGACTCTACTAGACTCTTCTAGACTCTACTAGACTCTACTAGACTCTACTAGACTCTACTAGACTCTACTAGACTCTACTAGACTCTACTAGACTCTACTAGACTCTACTAGACTCTACTAGACTCTACTAGAATCTAATAATTCTACTAACTCTACTAACTCTACTAACTCTACTAACTCTACTAACTCTACTAACTCTACTAACTCCACTAACTCTACTAACTCTACTAACTCTACTAACTCTACTAACTCTATTAACTCTACTAACTCTACTAACTCTACTAACTCTACGAACTCTACTAACTTACTAACTCTACTAACTCTACTAACTCTACTAACTCTACTAACTCTACTAACTCTACTAACTCTACTAACTCTACTAACTCTACTAACTCTACTAACTCTACTAACTCTACTAGACTCTACTAGAATCTACTAGACTCTACTAGACTCAATTAACTCTACTAACTCTACTAGACTCTTCTAGACTCTAATAGACTCTACTAGACTTTACTAGACTCTACAAACTCTACTAACTATACTAACTCTACTAACTATACTAACTCTACCAACTCCAACAACTCTACTAACTCTACTAACTTTACTAACTCTACAAACTTTACTAACTTTACCAACTCTACTTACTCTACTAGACTCTACTAGACTCTATTAGAATCTAAAAATTCTACTGACTCTACTAACTCTACTAACTCTACTAACTCTACAAACTCTACAAACTCTACTAACTCTACTAACTCTACTAACTCTACCAACTATACCAACTCTTCCAACTCTTCCGACTCTACTAGACTCTACTAGACTCTACTACACTCTACTAGACTCTACTAGGCTCTACTAGAATCTAATAATTCTACTAACTCTACTAACTCTAATGACTCTATTAACTCTACAAACTCTACAAACTCTACAAACTCTACTAACTCTACTAACTCTACTAACTCTACTAACTCCACGAACTCTACTAACTCTACTAACTCTATTAACTTCACTAACTCTACTAACTCTACTAACTCCACTAACTCTAATATCTCTTTTAACTCTACTAACTCTACAAACTCTACAAACTCTACTAACTCCACTAACTCTACTAACTCTACAAACTGTACCAACTATACCAACACTTCCAACTCTTCCAACTTCACCAACTCTATCAACTCTACCAACTCTACTAACTCTACTAACTCTACTAACTCTACTAACTCTACTAACTCTACTAACTCTACTAACTCTACTAACTCTACTAACTCTACTAACATTACTAACTCTACTAACCTACTAACTCTACTAACTTACTAACTCTACTAACTCTAACTAACTCTACTAGTCTCTACTAGACTCCACTAGACTCTACTAACTCTACTAACTCTACTGGACTCAACTAGACTCTACTAGAATCTAATAATTCCACTAACTCTACTAGACTGTACTAGACACTACTATACTCTACTAGACTCTGCTCGACTTTTCTAGACTCATCTAGACTCTTCTCTACTAACTCTTTTAACTCTACTAACTCTACTAGACTTTACTAGACTCTACTAGAATCTACTAGACTCTTTTAGACTCTTCTAGACTCTTCCGGACTCTTCCGGACTCTTCCGGACTCTTCTAGACTCTACTAACTCACTAACTCTACTAATCTACTAACTCTAATAACTCTACTAACCCTACTAACTCTACTGACTCTACTAACTCAACTAACTCTACTAACTCTACTAACTCTACTAGACCCTACTAGACTCTAATAATTCTACTAACTCTAACTAACTCTACTAACTCCACTAGACTCTATCAACTCTACTAGACTTTACTAGACTCTACTGGACTCTACTAGACTTTACTAGACTCTACTGGACTCTACTAACTCTACTAACTCTACTAGACTCTACTAACTCTACTAACTCTACTAACTCTACTAACTCTACTAACTCTACTAGAACTCTACTAGACTCTACAGACTCTACTAGACTCTACTAGACCCTACTAGACTCTACAAGACTCTACTAGACTCTACTAGACTCTTCCAGACTTTTCTATACTCTTCTAGACTCTTCTAGACTCTTCTCTACTAACTCTACTAACTCTACTAACTCTACTAACTCTACTAACTCTACTAACTCTACTAACTCTACTAACTTTACTAACTCTACTAACTCTACTAACTCTACTAACTCTACTAACTCTACTAACTCTACTAACTCTACTAACTCTACTAACTCAACTAACTCTACTAACTCTACTAACTCTACTAACTTTACTACTAGACTCTACTAGACTCTACTAACTCTACTAACTCTACTAGACTCTACTAGACCCTACTAGACTCTACTAGAATCTACTAGACTCTACTAGACTCTACTAGACCTCTACTAGACTCTACTAACTCTACCAACTCTACCAACTCTACCAACTCTACTAACTCTACTAACTCTACTAACTCTACCAACTCTACTAACTCTTTTAACTCTACTAACTCTACTAACTCTACTAACTCTACTAACTTTACTAACTCTACTAACTCTACTAACTCTACTAGACTCTACTAGACTCTACCAACTCTAACAACTCTACTAGACCTACTAGACTCTACTAGACTCTACTAACTCTACATGACTCTACTAGACTCAATTAACTCTACTAACTCTGCTAAATCTGCTAACTCTGCTAACTCTACCAACTCTACCAACTCTTCCAACTCTACCAACTCTACCAACTCTACCAACTCTACCATTCTACCATCTCTACTAACTCTACTAACTCTACTAACTTTACTAACTCTACTAACTATACTAACTCTACTAACTCTACAAACTCTACTAACTCTTTTAACTCTACTAACTCTACTAACTCTACCAACTCCACTAACTCCACTAACTCTACTAACTCTACTAACTCTATTAACTCTATTAACTCTACTAACTCTACTAGACTCTACTAGACTTTACTAGACTCTACTGGACTCAACTAGACTCTACTAGACTCTACTAGACTCTTCTAGACTCTTCTAGACTCTTCTCTACTAACTCTACTAACTCTACTAACTCTACCAACTCTAACAACTCTACCAACTCAACCAACTCTACCAACTCTACTAACTCTACTAACTCTACTAACTCAACTAACTCTACTACTCTACTAACTCTACTAACTCCACTAACTCTACTAACTCTACTAACTCTACTAACTCTACTAACTTACTAACTCTACTAACTTACTAACTCTACTAACTCTACAAACTCTACAAACTCTACTAACTCTACTAACTCTACTAGACTCTACTAACTCTACCAACTCTTCCAACTCTTCCGACTCTACCAACTCTACTAGACTCTACTACACTCTACTAGACTCCACTAGACTCTACTAGAATCTAATAATTCTACTAACTCTACTAACTCTACTAACTCTACTAACTCTACTAACTCTACTAACTCTACTAACTCTACTAACTCTACTAACTCTACTAACTCTACTAACTCTACTAACTCTACTAACTCTACAACTCTACTAACTCTACTAACTCTACTAACTATACTAACTCTACTAACTCTACTAACTCTACTAACTTACTAACTCTACTAACCCTAATGACTCTACTAACTTAGAAATTACAGGAAATGCACTGTTTGACGGGGCCCCCCCTCATAAAAAAAAGTGGCTCATAGGATCTTCTTGAAAAAATCACAGGCACCCCGCAATTGCCCCCGAACAATAGTCAGTGTTTAGCCTCAAACGACCTCTAACCCCCTCTCCGCTAAAAATCGTCTACTAGACTCTACTAGACTCTACTAGACTCTACCAGACACCACTAGACTCTTCTAGACTCTTCTAGACTCTTCTAGACTCTTCTCTACTAACTCTACTAACTCTACTATCTCTACTAACTCCACTAACTCTACTAACTCTACTAATTCTTCTAGACTCTTCTAGACTCTTCTCTACTAACTCTACTAACTCTACTAACTCTACTAACTCTACTAACTCTACTAACTCCACTAACTCTACTAACTCTACTAACTCTAGTAACTTTACTAACTCTACTAGACTCTACTAGACTCTACTAGACCTTACTATACTCGTCAAAGTTAGAAATTACAAGAAATGCACGGTTTTTGACGGGGCCCCCCTCATAAAAAAAAGTGGCTCATAGATTCTTCTTGAAAAAAATCACAGGTACCCCGCAACTGCCCCCGAACAATAGTCAGTGGTTAGCCTCATCCGAACTCTCACCCCCCCTCCGCTAAAAATCGTCTACTATACTCTACTAGACTCCACTATACTCTAGTAGACTCTACTAGACTGTACTAGACACTACTAGACTCTACTGGACTCCACTAGACTCTATCAACTCTACTAGACTCTACTAGACTCTACTAGACTCTACTGGACTCTACTAGACTCTACTATACTCTACTAGAATCAAATAATTCTACTAACTCTACTAACTCTACTAACTCTGCTAACACCACTAACTCTACTAACTCTACCAACTATACCAACTCTTCCAACTCTTCCGACTCTACCAACTCTACCAACTCAACTAACTCTACTAACTCAACTAACTCTACTAATCTCTACTAGACTCTACTAGACTCTACTAGACTCTACATGACTCTACTAGACTCTACTAGACTCTACTAGACTCTACTAGACTCTACTAGACTCTGCTACCTCTGCTAACTCTACCAACTCTACCAACTTTTCCAACTCTACCAACTCTACCAACTCCACCGACTCTACAAATTCTACCAACTCTACCAACTGTACCAACTCTACTAACTATACTAACTCTACTAACTCTACTAACTCTACTAACTCTACTAACTCTACTAACTCTACTAACTTTACTAACTCTACTAGATTCTACTAGACTCTACTAGACTCTACCAGACTCTACCAGACTCCACTAGACTGTACTAGACTGTACTAGACTCTACTAGACTCTTCTCGACTCTTCTAGACTCTTCTAGACTCTTCCAGACACTTCCAGATTCTTCCGGACTCTTCTAGACTCTTCTAGACTTTTCTCTACTAACTCTACTAACTCTACTAACTCTACTAACTCTACTAACTATACTAACTCTACTAACGCTACTGACTCTACTAACTCTACTAACTCTTTTAACTTTACTAACTCTACAAACTCTACTAACTCCACTAACTCTACTAACTCTAACTAACTCTACTAACTATACTAACTCTACCAACTCCACCAACTCTACTAACTCTACTAACTCTACTAACTTTACTAACTCTACTACTCTACTAACTCTACTAGACTTACTAGACTCTACTGGACTCAACTAGACTCTTCTAGACTCTACTAGACTCTACTAGACACTACTAGACTCTACCAACTCTACTAGACTTACTAGACTCTACCAACTCTTCCAACTTCACCAACACTATCAACTCTACCAACTCTACTAACTCTACTAACTCTACTAACTCTACTAACTCTACTACTCTACTAACTCTACTAACTCTTTTAACTCTACCAACTCTACTAACTCTACTAACTCTACTAACTCTACTAACTCTACTAACTCTACTAACTCTACTAACTCTAATAACTCTACTAACTTTACTAACTCTACTAACTCCACTAACTCTACCAACTCTACTAACTCCACTAACTCTACTAACTCTACAAACTGTACCAACTATACCAACACTTCCAACTCTTCCAACTTCACCAACTCTATCAACTCTACCAACTCTACTAACTCTACTAACTCTACTAACTCTACCAACTCTAACAACTCTACCAACTCTACTAACTCTACTATCTCTACTAACTCTACTAACTCAACTAACTATACCTACTCTACTAACTCTACTAACTCCACTAACCCTACTAACTCTACAAACTCCACTAACTCTACTAACTCTACTAACTCTACTAACTCTACTAACTTTACTAACTTTACTAACTCTACTAACTCTACTAGAATCCACTAGACTCTACTAGAATCTAATAATTCTACTAACTCTACTAACTCTACTAACTCTACTAACTCTACAAACTCTACAAACTCTACTAACTCTACTAACTCTACTAACTCTACCAACTATACCAACTCTTCCAACTCTTCCGACTCTACCAACTCTACCAACTCTACCAACTCTACTAACTCTACTAACTCTACTAACTCTACAAACTCTACAAACCCTACTAACTCCACTAACTCTACAAACTCTACAAACTGTACCAACTATGCCAACACTTCCAACTCTTCCAACTTCACCAACTCTACCAACTCTACCAACTCTACTAACTCTACTAACTTTACTAACTCTACTAGACTCTACTAGACTCTACTAGACTCTACCAGACTCTACCAGACTCCACTAGACTCTACTAGACTCTACTAGACTCTACTAGACTCTACTAGACTCTAATAATTCTACTAACTCTACTAACTCTATTAACTCTACTAACTCTACAAACTCTACAAACTCTACTAACTCCACTAACTCTACTAACTCTACGAACTGTACCAACTATACCAACACTTCCAACTCTTCCAACTTCACCAACACTATCAACTCTACCAACTCTACTAACTCCACTAACTCTACTAACTCTACTAACTCTACTAACTCTTCTAACTCTACTAACTCTACTAACTCTACTAACTCTACTAACTCCACTAACTCTACTAACTCTACTAACTCTACTAGACTTTACTAGACTCTACTGGACTCAACTAGACTCTACTTGACACTACTAGTCTCAACCAACTCTACTAGCCTTTACTAGACTCTACTAGACTCCACTAGACTCTACTAGACTCTACTTGACTCTACTAGACTCTACTAGACTCTAATAATTCTACTAACTCTACTAACTCTATTAACTCAATTAACTCTACTAACTCTACTAACTCTACTAGACTCTACTAGACTCTACCAGACTCTTCCAGACTCCACTAGACTCCACTAGACTCTACCAGACTCTACTAGACTCTGCTACCTCTGCTAACTCTACCAACTCTACCAACTCTTCCAACTCTACCAACTCTACCAACTCCACCAACTCTACAAACTCTACCAACTCTACCAACTCTACCAACTCTACTAACTATACTAACTCTACTAACTCTACTAACTCTAATATCTCTTTTAACTCTACTAACTCTACTAACTCTACTAACTCCACTAACATTACTAACTCTACTAGACTCTACTAGACTCTACTAGACTCTACCAGACTCCACTAGACTCTACTAGACTCTACTAGACTCTACTAGACTCTACTAGACTATACTAGACTCTACTAGAATCTAATAATTCCACTAACTCTACCAACTCTACCAACTCTACCAACTCTACTAACTCTACTAACTCTACTAACTCTACTAATCTCTACTAGACTCTACTAGACTCTACTAGACTCTACATGACTCTACTAGACTCTACTAACTCTACTAACTCTACTAACTTTACTAACTCTACTAGACTCTACCAGTCTGGTAGAGACTGGTACTAACTATACCAACTCTTCCGACTCTACCAACTCTACCAACTCAACTAACTCTTCTAACACAACTAACTCTACTAATCTCTACTAGACTCTACTAGACTCTACTAGACTCTACATGACTCTACTAGACTCTACTAACTCTACTAACTCTACTAACTTTACTAACTCTACTAGACTCTACTAGACTCTACTAGACTCTACCAGACTCTACCAGACTCCACTAGACTCTACTAGACTCTACTAGACTCTACCAGACTCTACCAGACTCCACTAGACTGTACTAGACTGTACTAGACTCTACTAGACTCTACTAGACTCTACTAGACTCTACTAGACTCTACTAGACTCTACTAGACTCTACTAGACACTACTAGACACTACTAGACACTACTATACTCTACTAGACTCTGCTCGACTTTTCTAGACTCATCTAGACTCTACCAACTTTTCCAACTCTACCAACTCTACCAACTCCACCGACTCTACAAATTCTCCCAACTCTACCAACTGTACCAACTCTACTAACTATACTAACTCTACTAACTCTACTAACATTACTAACTCTACTAACCCTAATGACTCTACTAACTTAGAAATTACAGGAAATGCACTGTTTGACGGGGCCCCCCCTCATAAAAAAAAGTGGCTCATAGGATCTTCTTGAAAAAATCACAGGCACCCCGCAATTGCCCCCGAACAATAGTCAGTGTTTAGCCTCAAACGACCTCTAACCCCCTCTCCGCTAAAAATCGTCTACTAGACTCTACTAGACTCTACTAGACTCTACCAGACACCACTAGACTCTACTAGACTCTTCTAGACTCTTCTCTACTAACTCTACTAACTTTACTAACTCTACTAACTCTACTAACTCTACTAACTTTACTAATTCTTCTAGACTCTTCTAGACTCTTCTCTACTAACACTACTAACTCTACTAACTCTACTAACTCTACTAACTCTACTAACTCCACTAACTCTACTAACTCTACTAACTCTAGTAACTTTACCAACTCTACTAGACTCTACTAGACTCTACTAGACTTTACTATACTCGTCAAAGTTAGAAATTAGAAGAAATGCACGGTTTTTGACGGGGCCACCCTCATAAAAAAAAGTGGCTCATAGATTCTTCTTGAAAAAAATCACAGGCACCCCGCATTTGCCCCCGAACAATAGTCAGTGGTTAGCCTCATCCGAACTCTCACCCCCCCCTCCGCTAAAAATCGTCTACTAGACTCCACTATACTCTAGTAGACTCTACTAGACTGTACTAGACACTACTTGACTCTACTAGACTCCACTAGATTCTATCAACTCTACTAGACTCTACTAGACTCTACTGGACTCTACTAGACTCTACTATACTCTACTAGAATCAAATAATTCTACTAACTCAACTAACTCTACTAACTCTGCTAACACTCAACTAACTCTACTAACTCTACCAACTATACCAACTCTTCCAACTCTTCCGACTCTACCAACTCTACCAACTCAACTAACTCTACTAACTCTACTAACTCTACTAGTCTCTACTAGACTCTACTAGACTCTACTAACTCTACAACTCTACTAACTCTACTAACTCCACTAACTCTACTAACTCTACTAGACTCTACTAGACTCTGCTACCTCTGCTAACTCTACCAACTCTACCAACTTTTCCAACTCTACCAACTCTACCAACTCCACCGACTCTACAAATTCTACCAACTCTACCAACTGTACCAACTCTACTAACTATACTAACTCTACTAACTCTACAACTCTACTAACTCTTTTAACTCTACTAACTCTACTAACTCTACTAACTCACTAACTCTACAACTCTACTAACTCTACTAACTCCACTAACTCTACTAACTCTTTTAACTCTACCAACTCTACTAACTCCACTAACTCTACTAACTCAACTAACTCTACTAACTCTACTAACTCTACTAACTCTACTAACTCTACTAACTATACTAACTCTACTAACGCTACTGACTCTACTAACTCTACTAACTCTTTTAACTTTACTAACTCTACAAACTCTACTAATTCCACTAACTCTACTAACTCTACAAACTGTACCAACTATACCAACTCTTCCAACTTCACCAACTCTATCAACTCTACAACTCTACTATTTATACTAACTCTACTAACTCTACTAGACTTTACTTGACTCTACTGGACTCAACTTGACTCTTCTAGACTCTACTAGACACTACTAGACTCTACCAACTCTACTAGCTTTACTAGACTCTTCCAACTTCACCAACACTATCAACTCTACCAAACTCTACTAACTCTACTAACTCTACTAACTCTACTAACTCTACTAACTCTACTAACTCTTTTAACTCTACCAACTCTACTAACTCTACTAACTCTCTAACTCTACTAACTCTACTAACTCTACTAACTCCTACTAACTCTACAAAGTTAGAAATTACAGGAAATGCACGGTTTTTGACGGGGCCCCCCTCATAAAAAAAAGTGGCTCATAGAATCTTCTTGAAAAAAATCACAGGCACCCCGCATTTGCCATCGAACAATAGTCAGTGGTTAGCCTCATCCGACCTCTCACCCCCTCTCAACTAAAAATCGTCAAATTTAGAAAATACAGGAAATGCACGGTTTTTGACGGGACCCCCCTCATAAATAAAAGTGGCTCATAGAATCTTCTTGAAAAAAATCACAGGTACCCCGCAACTGCCCCCGAACAATAGTCAGTGGTTAGCCTCATCCGACCTCTCACCCCCTCTCCGCAAAAAATCGTCTACTAGACTCTACTAGACTCCACTAGACTCTAGTAGACTCTACTAGACTCTTCTAGACTCTTCTAGACTCTACTAGACTTTATTAGACTCTACTAGACCCTACTAGACTCTACTAGACTCTACTAGACTCTACTAGACTCTACTAGACTCTACTAACTCTACTACTCTACTAACTCTACTAACTCCACTAACTCTACAAACTCTACCAACTCTACTAACTCTACTAACTCTACTAACTCTACCAACTCTAACAACTCTACCAACTCTACTAACTATACTATCTCTACTAACTCTACTAACTCAACTAACTCTACTACTCTACTAACTCTACTAACTCCACTAACTCTACTAACTCTACAAACTCTACTAACTCTACTAACTCTACTAGACTGTACTAGACTCTACATGACTCTTCTAGACTCTACTAACTCTACTAGACTCTTCTAGACTCTTCTAGACTTTTCTCTACTAACTCTATAACTCTACTAACTTTACTAACTCTACTAGAATCTAATAATTCTACTAACTCTACTAACTCTAATATCTCTTTTAACTCTACCAACTTTTCCAACTCTACTAACTCAACTAACTCTACTAACTCCACTAGACTCCACTAGACTGTATTAGACTGTACTAGACTCTACTAGAATCTAATAATTCTACTAACTCTACTAGATTCTACTAGACTCTACTAACTCTACTAACTCTAATATCTCTTTTAACTCTACTAACTCTACCAACTCCACCAACTCTACCAACTATACCAACACTTCCAACTCTTCCGACTCTACCAACTCAACTAACTCTACTAGACCCTACTAGACTCTACTGGACTT